>VXAA01004005.1:24818-38637 GCA_013399115.1 Anseranas semipalmata | reverse complement strand
TTTTTTTTTTTTTTAGTATTTCTCTTCCAATTAGCAACTAATGTAGCGATCAAAACAATCACATAAAGGATAATCTCTATCTTTTGAAAATATAACAAAATAGCATCAATTTTAGTGATGGTTTTTAGAGTGTATTTGCATATATTTAATTTTTAAAATGTAAAGCTGCACTCTTACTTCAGAAAGGATTAGAAAAATGCTTCCATTCAAATCGAACTAATTATTTTGGTGGACCAAACCAAAATTATTTTTATTTCCGTCTGGTCCAAGGCAATCTCTTTCACTGACAAAGCCAATGATCTGAAATTGTTTCCTTTTTTTATTTTTTCATTCCTGCTTTGCAGTCCTATTTTGTTCCAGGTGCAGTGTAGGAAAAGTCTTAAAGTAACACTAGTCTGAGTGATAAATAGCTACTCCAGATGGATGAACCAAAAGAGAGGTGGAATTCATCTGACTAAGATAGACTTGACCAGGATGAATCAAGTTGTTTTAAAATAGACATTTAGAATCGTTAGAGATGCTCTAGGGTACTGAGGACACCTGCTCTCAGGTGGCAAATACAGCACAGGACTTGGGAGAGCCAGACCCAGATGAAGGTTACCACACAGTCGCCAAAATGTCACTAAACTCTTATGTGGAGATGATCTTAGCTTGTTGAGCATTAAAGAAATATTCTTTGAGCTAGTTGTCCATAATCCTATTTTGGTCATTACAGAGAAACAGTTTGTAAAAGACACTTTTAAGAAAGATGCACAGTTTTTTCCTAAAAAATCTCCCTAAAGTGGGGGCCTAAAATGGGCCAGGTGACTTGCAGGTGAAAAAATGCATCTTTCTCCACTAGGTCTAGTACAACAAGTTAAGCTCCTACAGATATACATTAGGTGAGATGACCACCACCTGCCATGCTGGCTACCAAATTCTGTTAAATTGCATTTCTGTCACTTCTGAACTAGTATGTTAACACATTTTCAAATAGCTCCTCTAAAGTCCATCTGCCAAAGCAGTTACCAGGAAACACTTGATCAAGTGATGATTACAGTTAAGTATAACCATCATTCATTTTTGTTTGTTCATGATAATATTTTTTTAATGACTAAAGTACATGAAAAATTATGTGTTGTTTGATTATACTCCCATTCTTATTCTGTGTAGTAGAGCTGTTCCATCTTTCTATTTTTTTTTTCTTGGATATATTTAATGGCAAGAACTTCACCGAATTATGTGAAATAATACTTTTATTTGTTAGTGGATCTTTGTGCTCATATTTTGACTGCACATAGTTTAGGATCCCAAATGTAATGAACTGTTCTCAAATCTGAATAGAACTACTCGTTTGTGCAAGAGTAGAACTGCAGATCATCAACTTCATAGTTATGTATGCTTATCTATTACATCCTAAAATTGCATTGTACTTGTTATCTATGACAAAGAGAGCTGGGCATAGCATTTCCAGAAGCCATACTTGTAGCTAAGTGGTACTTCTGAGAAATATTTACATCTATTTTTTTTATGTTCTTCTTTTAAGAATGACCTATATCTTCACAGTGCTTTTCCTGGGAAAGGAAATGCTATTGTTGAAAATATTTGGTACGAAGTTATTGACGATTTACCAGAGATCACATAGCAAGTCTAAAACAGATCTGAAGTTTAAGTTGGGGGTTCAGCTCCAGTTGAAGACAGCTGAATATGCTATCCTCATATGCAGTCTATACCTAATTTTCTGTTATAATCAATGGAATTTTGAGCACTTCAAATGTAAAGGAAACTCATCCTAAAATCACTGGTATGTCAGCTGAATGATTTTCTGAACTCCTGTATTCCTGCTTGAGGGATTTGGTTCAGTTCTTCACACACAGGCACCTATTGCCACTTAGAATGTTTCAGAGTATCCAAAATATCCCTGGTGCTGGCAGGTATGACACAGGAGAGCTATAACCCACACATTTCTGGAATGGATGCTGAAAGTCAGCTAGAATGCCCAGCACATAAGCTACAGCATTTATGTGAAAAGCAGATAAATTAGGTAAGAGCAGCAGAAGGAAGAATGTGGGGGCCTCCTTAAGCTGTGAGGAAAATTATTCCTTGGTAAGTGTCCAGTTAAATTTGATGGTTTGTCAGATTACAAGCTCCCTTTTCCATAGCTGTGTACGTGTGACGCTACAGAACTCAAGAATCACACAAATGAGGAAATAATTTCAATTTTATCCATAATTTAGTGTTTTTTTTCAGTTTATTATTGTTTGAATTTCAAATTTTTTGCTATGTCAGCTCATGTAAGAGTATTCTTACACATATATACTTTTATATATATATACCTTTAAAAGGCTATATATACCTTATATACCTTTATACCATATATACCTTTAAATGGCTTTTCCTTTTATTAGAAATAACAGGTGGCTGAGAACTTATTTACCCTGTTAAAGCATCAATATTTCTCATCAAATAAGGACCTCAGTAAGTTGGTTTTATGTTTTTTTTTGTTTGTTTGTTTGTTTTTTGTTTTTTGGAAGGGGGAGATTTATTTCAAGGTCAGGGTGAGGTGGAAGGGAAAGTGAGAGGCCCTTCCACAAGTGCCCAGTTGAGGGAATTCACTTTGGATGACAATGTAGTAACATTTTCAGCTCTACTTTCTTCTCCCCTGCAGAGTTCTTTCAGGGGTTAACATAGCTTTCTGCTATGTTGTTCAGAAATTCTGTAGTCCAAGAAATATTTTCTAACACAAGTTGCATCAATACTTTAATCTTGTAAACTTTCTCCATTACATTAAACCTGTGATTTCAAAATAGCAAAAAAAGGTTTTGTTAAATCATTCTCAGGGAGCCTAGTTAGGACTTGCCTTTGAAATGACATTCTCTATACACAGTGGGAAAATGTTAAACTTTTGGTGTGAGAAAATATTCTGATGTACAGTCACCTTTAAAGCTGATTAAGACTTGCAGAAACAAAGAAATCATAGCAAAAATCCTTGAATGTGTGCTGGAGATCCAAGTGCTATTGGAAAGTGGTTTTCAGACTTCTTGTGCCTTGAGAGAGAATTAAAAAAAAAAAAAAAAGGAAAAATGTTTAAAAGAGCTTTATAATTTCAGGACCTTTATTCAGAGTGATTGTGAGCTTGGCCTTTATTAAGCAATGCTCATGCATCTTTTCTCCTCCATGACCTATGCTCTTCTGCAGCTAGGGAAACCCTAATGTCAGTTTTCACCTTCATTGTCATATTCAGGAAAGCCCCTTTTCCATCTTCCCCTTTTCCAGGATTTGGGGCCAGTGGAGTTTGGTGTTTGATTTCTACCTCCCTTTCTAAGAATATTTATCCGTAATGGTTCAGCCCTGAAAAAAGACTAGTATTTTTCTTACTTTGCTTGATCCTGTCTGTCCTTCAGTTTGGAGTAAGAGGGGTTTTGATGATAGTCTTTTTTCTCAGGTGTGGCTTATATCTACACTTCTTCAGAGCTCAATACAATAGACATTCAGTGCTAACTGCTAGTACAAATACTAGCCTGTTTTGTTGTGTTTTGTTCCCCTAAGGAGACAGGAGATCAAGAGCCTTTGAAGTGTCTTATATGCAGGAGGGAGGAGGAAAGACACACACAGAGTAAATATTTCTATTTATTATTTCCTTGATAAAAGAGATCATAAGAGAATTAAAGGCCTCAAAAGCTATGTTTTACAGCCGTAGTTGCTGCTTCTGTTACAATAGGATCCAACTAGAGGATCTGATTAAAAAAGGTGAGTTCCACTGTGTTGGTTCCTAGACAAACATTAAGTGGGAGACAGCTCCACGCACAGAAATTTAAAATCAAAATAGAAAAGAACTGAGGGAATTCAGTAATTATTTTTAACAAATGGGGAATAAAATCTTGCAGGGGTAATGCTCACCTATAGAAGATTGTGGAATGGGTGAAAAGAAGTTGTTAACAAGTAGGCAGATGAGAGGGAAAGCAAGGTTTCTAGGTTCTTCTAGAGATGAATTCAGCTACAGAGAATTCAGGTTATATATACCTAAAACCAAAGACCTGTACGTGGAAAAGAGAACAAGCAGGGTAATAAGGGACACACACCTGGCTTGGATTACAAGGAGAAGACATAGACAACATGGAATGGAAAAGAACTGTGAAGTTCGGCTACATACGGACCATTTCTGGATTTTCCAGACTCAACAGACAGATCTAAACTTTATGTGTGCTATCCATCACTGCACTGGACATTACCTTGCATAAAGCAGAAAAAGTATTTGAAAGTCATACACATAAAGTTCAAATAATTTGTCATGATATATTGATCTAACATTAAGAATATTGATCTAAGCTGAAAACAAAATTATAAATTGCCTTAAAGCATAATAAAAATTGATACAAACTTTGGGGAAAAAAAATGTTTTTCACATACAAAATCTTGTCCAGCAACAAAAACGTTTCATGGATTGTCTATTTCAATTTGTTCTACATTTTATAACATAGTCCAAGTTCCAGATAAAGGTAAAATAATGCAAATATGAACAGATGAAGATATATCAGAAAGCAAAATATGAGGAAGTAAGACATGGATGTTGGTACACTGCCATTTTAGAAAAATCTTTTTTTTTTTTCTTTCTTTCTTTTAGGATCTGCAATACCATTTACCTGTGATAACTATAAATAATAGAAACGAATTGTTAACACTGCATGTCTCTGTGCCAGTAATTATGAGTTATTTTCACAGGCATGTTATAGCATTACCTACTTAAAGAGCCTTTCTGAGAGTTTTGTCATCCTCAGTGGTACAAGTAGTGAGAATAACTGTTTATTAACTCAGCATTTCCATCTATAAAATGAAGATATGAATTCCGTCCTCACACTATAGTTCTATTTTGGGTTCCTGGCATGTAATTTTTTTTTCCCAGTAGACCAGGAGCTTCACATTAGAAGCCCAGAGTAAAGCCAGAATCACTGCAGTAGTAAAGATCCTGCAGTGTTACCTTTACACCCTTGCGTGACTTCAGTAGGAAGAAATAGGAGTAAAAATAAGAAAAAACATGTAGCTGCCGAACTGCCTGTGAACTTAGCAGACCTGACTCTGAAAACACACAAGGAAAAAAACTCTGAAGAAAGGTGTTATATTTACTGACATTCTTTATTCTTTAGTTAGACACTGTTTGCAAAGTATTTTCTAATGCTTGGATGATAAGCAATAAATAAATTGAAGTGAAAATGTGCTGGATAAGTGTTATTAGTAAAAAATATGGATTGCTAGTTAAAGTGATGTTTCATGATACAACACAAAAAATAAAGTAAACCAAAACCCTTGAGGCTGAAACTGGTTTGCATTGAAAAGTCAATGAGTATTGATTTTAATATGAACTGTTTGTTTTATATTGCTAGCTATATAAAAGATTTTGATAGTTTCAAAAGAATAATATGACAATTAGAGTTGTAGAGGATTTTTCTCATTGGACTAACTAAAAAATATGATAAAACTGAGCTTTCAAAGATAGAAGGCTTCTTATCTATTGAAATACAGAGATCAAGATTCTTCTTATTCTGGCATTTAATTGAAATTTAAACTATATCAAAGAGACTAATAAGAAATGAGAATAAGTGAGTGGAGTATTTCCTTCAATGTCAATGACTGACTTTTATAGCCACTCTGAAAATACAAGTGTTTGGAGAAATCAGGAGAGGCAGGACCTGGCAATAAGGGTCTGGAGTTTGGGACCATCTCTCTCTGGTTTGTTTGCTAATGCAAAATCTCTATTCTCTCTGGCTAAAATGGATATAATCAGTACCTCCTTACCTCACAGGTCTTTGAAATACTACAAAAGATGAAATTAGCATATAATCAAAGCAGTGTGTTAATGTGAGTAAATGAGTATGTATATATGATGGGTATCACCATGGTTGGTGATGCAGGGGCTTCCTGAACCAGAAGAGTTCTTTGTATTTAATAGCCTGTGATAGATATTTGCCTCTTTAATTTGCCTAATCCCTGTCAAAAAGTTTAATTTCTTAGATATCCATTAATACTGAAAATTTTCCATTTTTTCTCTATTCACCTTCTCCATGCCACATCTGATTTTACAGACCTATCTTGCACCCTTCTATGTGACTTTCCCCCCATCCTCCCGGCTGCTGTTTTTCAAGCAAAAGACTCTGTCTTGTCAGTTGATCCTTGTGCAGAAGCTGGTATAATCATTCTTTCTCCACAATGAAATGTTTCAACCTTTGCTGTAATACTTCTATTCATAATCTCACTCTTTCTAATATAAATAGGGCCATATTCTGCAACAGATACATCCACACAATTCCTGTTGACAGGTATAGGAATGTTCTATAAGGCAACATGAGCTGTAGTGTCTCTGCATGCACAGCCCATCAAGATTAGAGATGCCATTTTATCATGGCTGTTCTTCTTTCACAGCCCAGTTTATGTGAGATGGCCACTTTTTCTGCAGCTGAAACTTGTCAGAATGAGCAACAAATTTTAGTTATAGAAGTGTAAACACTGTACATCCTAGAGTAATGTAAACAGAACTATTGTTGACAGGTGATAGGACTCTGATATCAGTTATACCTCCTCAGATCATATTCTGCTATAGGCAAGTAAATTGTTTCTCCACATTAACCCAAATATATAGTTTGTTGCTCAAGAGACTAGAGAAAATTAAGGGTTCTTCTGGGTCTTGTAATCAATGCTTCTGTCTCACTTATAACAACCCAAATATACATAGATAATTAAAGGCGTGAATTACTTACGTTTACTTTCCAAATATATGTGTGTTTTAGAATCCTGTTAGATTAATTATATATCACATTAACATTCATTCTTGCAATTAACATTCTGTTATCTGAATGGGTAGTAATTACTGTTTACAGATTAATGGAGTCTGTTAGTTATCCAGATGCTTTTAGTCAGCCGCATTCGGAGATGGTCAACACAGCTTTTTAAAATTTCTTTCTGGTAGATGATTCCGACCATCTCAGATGCTATTCGGGCTGCTGAGACCCATGTGATATAGTTGTTCAAAACAAGATTGCAGTAAGTTTTGTATGGGGCTAAAGTGTAAACTAATTCAGGAACTGATGAAGAAGGCAAGAGCTTACTTGCTAAGACTTATAACTCAGCATGAGAACCTGAGCACAGAAACAGAGGGATTCTGGCAGTCATGAATGCTCTTCATTGAGTCTCTTGTGCAGCTGCATCTGTTGACTTTCAGATCACTCTGTGCCCAATGTACAGAGAAGGGAATAAGGGTGTGGTGTCTTGGCTAGGGATGCCTTTAGCAGCTAGCTGGCTGGATTGCTGTCGTATTGTTATAAGTGCCAATGCTCTGTATTTTAGTGCAAAAAATATAAATTGATTAAAAATAGGCTTTCACTAGGACAAAATTTACAAAGCTTACAATTTTATTTTCATTATACAAAAGGAAATAATATTACATACACAGCATATTTTGTACTTTAATGTTACATATTGATAGGCACAAGGCCAAATCTACATAGAAACTTAAAGACTATAGTTCATAAATCTGAGCCACCTTAGGTAAGCCCATGAGTATCAGCCAGTCCAAGTAGTAAATAGCCTTCACAGAAGCTGTCACTCTAAACCAGGAACTATCTTTCTTCTCTTCTCTTATGAGACCCTTGAAACTTGTGCAGCAGCTGTAGGTCAACAGGACTGTGGTGGGTTAACCTTGGCTAAGTCTAAACTACAATAGTTAAAACTTTTTTTTTTTTTTTTCCCTGGGAGGAGAAAGAGCTGGGTTGGTATCTATCAGCAATAATTTCAGGTTTGGATTGAGACTTCTCTAAGGAATGGTTGATTTAACTACCTAAGTCCTAGCTGACAAAATGCTGGGTATAACATCTGTTAATTTTCAAAATCATTAGCCTCATAGACCAAATGATAAACATTAATGACATAGACAGTGGGATTGAGTGCACCCTCAGCAAGTTTGCAGATGACACCAAGCTAAGTGGTGCAGTTGATACACCAGAAGGAAGGGATGCCATCCAAAGAGACCTGGACAAACTGGAGAAGTGGTCCCATGTAAACCTAATGAGGTTCAACAAGGCCAAGTGCAAGGTGCTGCACCTGTGTCAGGGCAGTCCCAGACGTGTACAGACTGGGAGAGGAACTCATGGAGAGCAGCCCTGCAGAGAGCGACTTGAGGGTTCTGGTGGACAAAAAGCTCAACATGAGCCAGCAGAGTGCGCTTGCAGCCCAGAAGGCCAACTGCATCCTGGGCTGCATCAAACAGAGGTGTGGCCAGCAGGTGGAGGGAGGTGATTGTCCCTCTCTACTCTGACCTCATGAGGCCCCACTTGGAGTCCTGCATCCAGGTCTGGGGCCCCCAGCACAAGAAGGGTGTGGATCTGTTAGAGCAGGTCCAGAGGAGGGCCATGAAGTTGCTCAGAAGGCTGGAGCACCTCTCCTAGGAAGAAAGACTGAGAGAGCTGGGGATGTTCAGCCTGGAGAAGAGAAGGCTTCGGGGAGACCTCATTGCAGCCTTTCACTACTTAAAGGGGGCTTATAAAAAGGATGGAGAGGGACTTCTTACATGGCAGGTATTGATAGGGCAAGGGGGAATGGTTTTAAACTAAAAGAAGGGAGACTTAGATTAGATGTTAGGAAGAAATTCTTCACTGTGAGGGTGGTGAGGCACTGGAACAGGTTGCCTGGAAAAGCTGTGGGTGCCCCATTCCTGGAAGTGTTCAAGACCAGGTTGGATGAGGCCCTGGGCAACCTGATCTAGTGGGTGGCATCCCTGCCCATGGCAGGGGGGTTGGAACTAGATGGTCTTTAAGGTCTTTCCAACCCAAACCATTCTATGATATGATTATATTTTTGACTGTGCTTTTATTTATGAAAAGAGATAAGGTCTCTGTAAGACCATCGACCACTGAATGAGAAGAGGAAGTTTTGACTTTGACCAGTACATGCTTGAGCTCCATTATGTAAATGTGTGTGAAACAGAAGGAAGGAAGAAGGCAAGGAAGGAAGAGCTTGGGAGGTTCTGGGTTGTCTGTACAATCTGGAAGCATTATAGGTTGATGTAAAAAGCCCAAACTTGATATTTAGCAAAGTAGAAATGAATTGGTAATTTAATAATATTCAAACAGACAGAAGAGTGGAAGTGTCATTTCCTCAAGGGGGCACAAGGTATCACAAATCATGATGGGACTCATTTGAAGTAGTGCCAGGTGAAAAGGGTGCATTTGCACTAGGTCAGAAGCCATCACAAAGAATCAGAAGTAGAAACCTCCAACAGTCACTTCATCTGACTGAAGGTAGAAACTTACCTTACAGAGGGGTACATTGCCCTCTCCAGGCAACCATATCTCAAGGAGAATGGATATCTTATTTGAACTGGAGGCCTGTCTTTCAGACAGCTAAAACTCAATGGAATATAACTCACCCAAAGAGAAAAACTGTTTAATGTTGCCTTGGTGAGTTTGGATTCTGTTCTGGTGAAATCAGCTGCATATAATGTGGATGTTTCCTCAATTACAGTCACATTAAAAACAATTTATAAGAGATATCACGTAGTATGTAAGAAGTAGTAGAATCTTATAAAAACCTTTAAGGATCTTTAAGTCATTTGCTGCATCCAAAGATTTATGGCCCAGAAAGTTATGGAAATATGTGCAATCTCACAGTGAATTTAGAGAGCTACTGGGTTAAGAGATCTGCCATACTTCTCCATCTCTCCTGTCAGTGGCGGTGGTTCTATTCATATGTACCTTTTATGTTCCCTGAAGAAAGATGGCTGAAAAAAGGGTTTTGACAACAGAAATTTATCTTTGTTAATAAGCTCGTTTGGAAATCTGAACAATCTTCCAGGGTGTCTTCCCTTTTCATTTCCTTTCTCTGATATTAATTAATTTTGTGATCATCACTGATGGATATGTTTCAAGTAAGCCATAGTATGTCAAACTGATTTATAGAATAAAATCTCTATTTACTATTCCTGGATCCGTCTCCAATTAATATTGTAAAGAGTGTGCTATTTATACAGTCAGGGAGGCAATTTATCAGGGCAATCTCTGTTACCTCTTCCACCCTTAGCAACAGTAGTTCTTACAGTAATACTCCAGTAAATACATGAGGACTCTTTTAGTCACAGGCTCAGATCTATAGCTTCAGTGTTTATAGCTGGAAATAATTTTGAATTTAGTCTGTATCTATATTAATCTGAGTTAGCTTTAATTTTATGTTATCTACCTGCTAATCTCTCAATCAATCGAAAAATATAGAAAAGATCAACTGGGTTGACAATAAAGACCCTATCACTTTTGGTCTTGAACACATGAGTTTGTATCACTGAAATGAAAGGTCAGCACCGTTAGATCAAAACACATGTTGTATGAAGGGGACAAAGAAGGAGCTACACTGTGTTAGCCAGGGAAAAGTACCACACATTTTCTGAAACTGTTTTTTAAAAAATACTGTTCTAGTTTTTTTGTTTGGAATTTGTCTCAAGCAGTTCAAGTTTAAGAACAAACTTTTTTTTTTTTTTTGAAAAAATAGGAAAACATTTTGAACATCCTATCAAAAATGGTATTTGAAAGGTGTGGTTCTCCACAGCTATTCTGCTGCAAAGTGGGTTTACAGCCTATAATTTCAGCTTTTGAACAGGACAAAAGTAAATTGAAAAATAAAAGCTAACCGAACTGATTCACATCACCTTCACAACTGAATTACTTTGATTTACAGGGATTGAAAATGTTGACCATTGAGATGAATTATGTTGAGGTGCTCTTGAGAATTATTATGCTGTCTACCCTGGTCTTCAAAGAAAGGTTGCTGCCATGGCAGCAGGGTTCGTAGAACAAAGTTCCAAATCCTCATCTCCCATGTTCACACATTCGTGTATTACCGTTAATACCATAGGTGTTTTAAGAGGGTCATGTTCAATCTGTGTTGTAACAGAGTCAATGAAGTAAAACTTTCTAAAATGATCAGATGAGTTATCTGGCACTGGCAGAGAACAGGCACTGATGTTAGTCAAACACTCAGTTTAATCTTGTTACACTATACTGAGTCTATTATCTCTTGATAGGTGGCAGTAAGTATTATTAGCAGGCAGAATGAACATTGGGGAACCAGGAATTGTACTAAAACATCTGTTTTTCAGATATCCAATTAATAGGAATGGTCATTACCAGAGCAGTTCTCAAAAAGATACAGCAAGAGGTCAGGAGTTTTCCTGATGTAACTGTATTTCATTGCCATAAACCCAATCAATAAAATAAAGTCTTTGACTTTTTCAGGGAGTTGGGCCAATGGGACATGGAGATTTCACAGTAAGTCATTGGATTAATTTAGCCTATGATGTCTGCAGTCCAAGTAGTTACCAGGTAGTGAACAGTGCAAGTGAAAGCACTGATTTCAAATAGACATGGATCCCCAAAGTTATTTTTTTTTTCTTCACACCTAGTGACAGATTTGATATTCAGTTATATTTTGGGCTAAAATTTATGCAGGAATATGAGTGAGTAACATCTCACCCCATATTACTGAGCAGAGCAGTTGAAGATTAAAGCTGGAAAAAAATAAATAGGTGCCAAGTTTCTTTAAGTCTGATGGAGTATATATGCAGGGGATAACTGGACTTAAAAAAGACAGAGATCAGTCCTACTGCAGTATTTATATCCCAAGTTAGCCATTTAAGCTTTATCTCTGATGTCATCATAATTTCTAATTAAGAACTTAACTGCCACAGTGAGAAGCCTTTACCTAGCACTGAAGGAATTCAAATAAAATTTAAAAGTTTGAAAAAGAGGAGTGAAGAATAGAACTATGAATTGTTCTTGACTAAAAAATAAAGCCAATCCTTCTCCATAACAAGTCTTCTGTGTGAGAGGAAAGAAGAGATAAGAAAAGCTGAACCTGCTAACATCTGGAATCCCAGTGTACTTGAAGTCATTGTATGCAAAGTGATGTGTTTTAATGCTTGTTTTGTGAATGATTGTAGAAGATTCTTAGCTATAGATAAAATTGTTGGTAGACGTGCAGTAACATCTCTTCTCAGGGAGGATCTCATTTTCCTCGCTTCTATTCCATGATGAATTTAGGCGATCTAGTGTAAAAAAAGTCTTCAAAATTAAGAGTGTGCAAAGTGTTGAATCCATCTAAAGCAGAATTTTGCATGATATTAGTTCATATTCTGATGAAAATATATACAAAAAGAGATAATTATGTCCTTAATTTTAGTAGAAGAATAATTTCTCTCTCTCTCTCTTTTTTTTTTTTTCTTTTAAGATACACCTCTTGGCATAAAAGACATACTACATGCACAGGTCCAGAAAGAATAAAATAGCACACAAGAAAGCACAAGAAGCCTTCTGTGCCTTGTACTAAGGCCACTGACCTGTATGAGAAAGTCTGAGTTTTGGATCTTGTTCTTTTGGTCTTACATGTTCACATTGAAGAGTTCTTGGAGCAAAAAACAGATGTCATATTTGTAGCCAAGGCCCCCTTTCCACCCTTCCCTCTTTCATGACATGATTTTCAGACAAGAGAAGCGTGGGTGTACAGGCTGACCTACAGGTCTCCCAGTCAAGAGTATGGGGAGACCTGGTTTACTGGTGTATTATGTAATGTTTCTGCTTCACACCAGAAATATAGTAGAATATTGTATGAGAAGCTATACCTTTTTGTAGCTGTTCAAGAATATTCACTTCTCTGTTAGATTAATCCAACAGATGACACAAAACAAATCCCCTCCCATCATTTTCTGTTCCAGCATTGCTGATTATTTTTAATTTATTTCAAGCAACTCACAAAATTCTAAGTTGCAATTGCTGATGCACTGGAATCTTCATTTCATAATCAGATGGAACATTGGCAAGTGATCAAAATGAGAGAAGCTTAATGCTGTTATACAGTGCATCTCGACGTTTCCTCTGTTCTTTGTTGCACTAGGACATATTCCGTAAATTGAATTTAGGAGAAATAAAACAAATACAGTCAAGATACTATCAATCCCTTAGAAGATTTTGACTATGAAAAGCAATGTTTGTACTTAAAATAGAAGTTACAGAAACTCATTTCCTTTCCTGTTATCTATATCCAGGTGATCCTGTCTCTTTTTAAGTGAGAACAAGATAAACAATGAAAATCAATTTCAAGAAATATTCTTCAACTATGAAAATGAAAACAAAACAAAGCAAAATGAGAAAGTTACATACTGCGTTATGTTTCGTCATATTGCTGAACTCTACCAGCCACTACTCTGAAGATAATTATTCAATTAAATATTCTAGTTAACTATGTTCCAAACACTCCTATTAAAGAAGTGTGATTTATGTTATTGAGTTTATTCATGGCACATGATGACAAGAAGCAGATAGTTGAAAGTGATTGGCCCATAGTAAAAAAATCCACAGAGCAAGCAAAGACAAATAGCTGGGTCAAGTATAATGAACGATCTGTTTTTCTAGTCTGATACTAAATTGGTGTCTTGGTTGTTCTGACTTCATCAGGTTAATAATCTCCTCTCCTTTATTTTCCCATCTAACAGACAACTAAATGCACGAAGGACATTGTCCTTCCAAAGCTGGGAAATAAGATCTACATCCTTGAAAGTACTCAGGTAAGAGCTGATTGTTTTTCCCTAGTCCGTTCTCAATAGGGAAGGGCCATCAAACCTGTGCACCAGTTTAAGCTTGTGCTTTTACACCACAAAACTCAGAAAGAACTTATCCACTTGGAAATAAAACAGGAACATATGTGAAATACCCACAGTCTCACATCTTTTGTTGTATTAAAGAATGGTGAGCACAAAAGTCCTGTGGACTTCTTTCCTCCAAAAAAAAAAAAAAAATTGTGCTACAACAGG
>VXAA01004005.1:7434-24801 GCA_013399115.1 Anseranas semipalmata | reverse complement strand
AATGGTGAGCACAAAAGTCCTGTGGACTTCTTTCCCCCAAAAAAAAAAAAAAATTGTGCTACAACAGGTGTTTACCCATTAGATTACAGGGAATCATTGCGGTAGTAGGTATTGATAAAATTTAGCTCAACAATCCTCAGCCTGTCAATAGCACTGCATCAGCTCATCTCAGCCCAAAATGATGATCTCACAAATAGCACATTGCTCTGTGGCACAGAACATAGGGATTAAAATCTTGTCTCATCTTCTGGAATAGCTTTGTCTCTCAGGTTTCTGTCTATAAANCTAAAGATTGTGGGACTCCATAGTGTTAGACCACATATGGATTACAAAGAACTATCACAATGACTAGCACAAAATTCAGTCTCTATGCTTTGTCAGGGCCCTGAGGGCACTCAGAGGCACCTGGAGCCTCCCCCCATCCCCACTTCTACCTGTAGCTCAGGGCCTATTTTGGTCTCCCCAGTGATGGTAGTCCCTGCACCAGTGAAACCATAGGATGCTGATCTCCTGCTTTGCCACAACCCTTCCCTGCTGGGCCATGGACCTCCCACCAAACTGGGCTCACCCATGTGGGTCAGTGGTCCAGCCTTGGCTCTCCTCATCCCCATGGAGGTGCCCAAAGAGCACGGCAAGGGCTGTCTTCAACTGCCCCTGGCTGCCCTGTGGCTTGTGCTGCTCCCTGGCTGGGATGTTGGGATCAGCTCCAGTTGCCAGACCCTGCCCTGCTTGCCCCAGGAGAGCCCCCATGGCACCCTGGCCCTCGTCCCCAGGGAACCACTAGCCCTGCTTGGCACCCTGACAGTTTTGCAGTTATTATACCACAAACATCATCAATGATCAGGCCCCACCTGGAGTACTTGAGGCCCCACCTGGAGTACTGCATCCAGGTCTGGGGCCCCCAACACAAGATAGGGATCTGTTAGAGCGGGTCCAGAGTAGGGCCACAAAGATGATCAGAGGGCTGGAGCACCTCTCCTAGGAAGAAAGACTGAGAGAGCTGGGGATGTTCAGCCTGGAGAAGAGAAGGCTCCAGGGAGACCTCATTGAGGTCTTTCAATACTTGAAGGGGTCTTATAAAAAGGATGGAGAGACTCTTTATTTGGGCAGATAATGATAGGGCAAGGGGCAATGATTTTAAACTAAAAGAGGATAGATTTAGGTTAGATATTAGGAAGAAATTCTTCACTGTGAGGGTGGTGAGGCACTGGAACAGGTTGCCTTGAAAAGCTGTGGGTGCCCCATTCCTGGAAGTGTTCAAGACCAGGTTGGATGAGGCCCTGGGCAACCTGATCTAGTGGGTGGCATCCCTGCCCATGGCAGGGGTGTTGGAACCAGACGATCTTTAAGGTCCCTTCCAACCCAAGCCATTCTATGATTCTACGATTCTATGATTGTATGATTCTATGATCAACCTTCATCTTAAAACAACATTTATTTTTTATATCTTAAAATAACTTTAAAAATAAATGATCTCCCTGTTGCTTAAATGATGATAGTTAACTATGTTCCAAAGTTTCATGATAGAACCTTTTATGTCTGATAAAGACGTTCAAACTAGGCATGCTTCAGTGATACAGTCTATTTGGAGGCCAGCAATTAGTGGCATACTCTGGGGCTCAATACTGGGTGCAGTCCTGTTAAATATCCTCGTTAATGATCTGCATCATGGGTCAGAGTGTACCCTCAACAAATCTGCTGATGACACAAAGCTGGGAGGATTGGCTGTTATGTCAGAGTCATGCTGCCATCCAGAGGGACGTGGACAGGCTGGAGAAATGGCCTGATAGGAACCTCATGAAATTCAACAAGAAGTGCAAAGACCTGTACCTGGTCAGGAGCAACCCCAATGCATCAATATATGCTGAGGGCCACCCAGCTGGAAAGTAGCCTGACAGAAAAGGTTCTGGTGGTCCTGGTGGCCATCAGTTTGAACATGAGTCAGCAATGTGCCCTTGTTACAAAGAAAGCTAATGGTATCCTGGGCTGCATTAGGCACAGTGTTTCCAGCAGGCTGAGGAGGATGATCCTTTGCCTTTATTCAGCACTGGTGAGGCCATATCTGGAGTCCAGTTCTGGACTTTCCAGTTCAAGAGAGACATGGACATACTGGAGAGAGTCCAATGAAGCGCCACAAAGAAGACCAAGGGACTGGAGCATCTGTCCTAAGAGGAAAGGCTGAGAGAGCTGGGACTGTTCAATCTAGAGAAGAGAAGGCTCAGGGAGGATCTTACTGATGTATGTAAATACCTGAAGGGAGGGTGCAAAGAGGACAGAGTCAGGCTCTTTTCCGTGTTGCCCAGTGCCTGGACAAGAGGTAATGGGCACAAACTGGAACACAAGAGGTTTCATCTAAGCATCAAGAAGTAGTTTTGTACTGTGTGGGTGACAGAACACTGGAACAGGATGCCCAGAGAGGTTATGGAATCTCTCTCCTTGGAGATCTTCAAAAGCCGTCTGGATGTGGTTCTGGGCAACCAGCTCTAGGTGGCCCTGCTTGAACAGAGGGGTTGGACAGCATGACCTCCAGAGGTCCCTTGTGACCTAATCCATGCTGTGATTCTGGGATATGTGTATGCTTCTGAAAAAGAGTATTAGATCCATTTTCGGGGTAGGGTTGCACTGCATTGTGCTCTACACTACAGCCAAAAGCAAGTATTTCAAAATCATGAGACAAGTCTCTGTATCCACAAATCCATCCCATGGACCACAGGAATACTGAAGCCTTGTTCTCTTGGGAATTGGACTTGCAAATTCCTGATACATCATGAAGTCAGAGTGGTTTTCATGCCAAAGTGGTGGAATTTGTTACATCTCTCTCCAGAGTATGTTTTTTTGACATCTAGCAAAGCTTGAGTTTGTGTCACGTCCTTTCATATGATATTATGGAAAGGGAAGAAGTGTTAATATTCTCTCTTTTCTGTGTAACATCTATTATGTTCTACTTAAGGAACTTCATCTAAGACCTTTGTCAAAGGTCTTGTTAGTTGAACTTGAAAACTGTGTTGAGGTGATATTTAGGATACACAGATATACACAAGTATGCACAAAAGTTGTATAAACACACAAGCATCGCTTATTTAAGAATCAAAATGAAATGTGTCCTCAAGGCTGTTCTATTTAAAACTTAAGCTGGACTCAAGCTATTACTCCCAGTTTTCTTCTTTCTGTTTTTGTAGTTTGCCTCATATCTTTGCTAAAAAGCTATGAATATTCTTGTGTGTTTGCAGGAAGGCAACTTGTTGCAATACATCAGCCAGTATGACCCTTGCAAATGCTGGATGAGGCTGCAATACAAGCAGAGTGCAAGAAAGAATGCCAGAAGTCGCATAGTGGTAAACAGCACAGTCAGAACCTGAGACCACAATTGCTGATTTCATGATTGCCACTTCAGAGCATCTAGTTCAGGCTCTCAGGTAAGTACTTTAAAAACCTGCTATTTCTAAAGAAGAGTTAGCAAGCTTGTTAGATCTTTTTGTGAAAGTTCTTAAAAATGTCACTAGGCTATTTTAAACTGCTACCCAGATGTTATCTTTTCCTGTCAGTGTTTTGAAATGATAAACTAAAGGAAACAAATGAATAAATAGATGCAAAAAGAAATTCTAGTTTGTTTTTCCTCTAACCCAGTCTGTTTCACAATAGCAGAAGCTGGAGCTTTTTTTTTTTTTAAATGCCAAATAGCTGGTTGCAATTTGAGGGATGACTGACCAAATCAACTAACTCCAATGGTGAAAATTTGGGATTGGTGTAATATTCTATTTTTGCAGCGTAAATCTGAATGATTCATAAGCACATGCGTACAGTACAGACAGATTTCTAGATAAGTTATTGATTTATGTGAATCCAGTATTTCTCAAATTCCTGTCCACTTTAAGCATTTTGAACTTAAAACTCTGTCTCCAGAGCAATGTCTGGAGATAGCTGGAAATTTCCAGTTGCTCAATGGGATAAATTCTCCCAATGACATTTTTAGATCGGTGGCTGAGTCAGTGCTGTGGTGGCATGTACTGTGATCCTTTGAGCTAATATGCACTGGAAATGATACTTCCAAGAACAGTATTTTTTTCTCACTTTCATCTCCTCAGACTGCCTGCAGCAATGGCTGACTCAGTTATCGATTAGTGAGCTGAACTCTAATGAAGCTGAAGTAAGGGACACTCAGTTGAACCTGTTTGCATGTCAGTGCTGAATTTCACTTATTGCTGTAGTGAAAGCATATTGTCTTACTGTATTCATTGCTCCGATGCTGTACCTTAGAGCTGATTGCATACTGAAAACTTCTGGAAAGAGTCCAGTTCTAAATTTAACTACTAAATAAATAAGTTCAACACAGATAAAATTACTGTCCAACAATACAGCAATAGCTCTTCTTTTGGTATACAGTCCTCTTTACAATACAAAGTGCAGTTTTTATTTCAATGGATTATTAGGCATAGGTTCTCAGTTTCAACATAAACAATACTTTTGTTTCAAACCATATTGCATTGCATCAGATATTATTGTTAAGAACAATGTTTTCTGATATACATCCACAAAACCTCCTGTAGCTTGAGAGACTGGTTTATTGAAATAACTTCTTTCACAGATATTCAAAATTTATATTTGGCATTAGAAGTGTTTCCTTAAGGAGGTATGCTGTCAAGAAGACTGCTAGAAAAGGGATATTGAAAGTCCACAACCCAGTGATTGGGAAAACACAGGGAGGTTACTTATCTGTTGCTGAGTTAACGCAGTCTCTAGCTTTTTACCATGCTAGCAACAAAAAGACAACAAATTTGATCCAGCAAAGCATATAACAATGTATTTAAGTTCTAATATAAGCATGTGAGGAACTTGGATTGAATTGGATATTAAATCACTGCTGAATTCTGCTGCTCTGTGTTGGAAGGAATATTTTCTTTTCAACCTTCCTCTCTCCACTGAAGGAATGCAAGTTTTCGGATTACTTCTGCCTTCAGTGATTACATATGATAAAAGAAAGATGGTTCTGGAGTTGTACTTTCATAGTTGTAGATTTCTAACAACAAAATATTTAACCTTGGGAACACAGCTGCTGCCATGCCAATTCCCATGTCTTCACTCTACCTTCTGAATGCTCAGTGTATGAGGATTCACTCACTTTGAGTGAAGTACATATTCACCATT
This sequence comes from Anseranas semipalmata, assembly GCA_013399115.1. Lineage (NCBI taxonomy): Eukaryota > Metazoa > Chordata > Aves > Anseriformes > Anseranatidae > Anseranas > Anseranas semipalmata. Next base: position 19,656 of record VXAA01004005.1, on the reverse strand, counting down.
TCCCTTATGTTTTAAATTTTGAGTTTTGTACTACCTAGAAGCCCATGTTGTGGAATAAGATTCCTATTAGAGTGATGGAAATATTATATTTGAACAAAAATGACCTTTGGTTAATAAATCTCACAATCTAAATGCAAGACTCATCTATACAGACAGAATGAAGAAGCCAAGAAAGCCAGGATTATTTACTGGCATGCTCAGTACAATAGCGACTGGTTATTTATCTCTTTATCTCTTTATCTATTTGTCTATTTTCTGTAAGAACAAAAGCGAGTTTTAAGAAGGACATTAAGAAAAAATAATTAGTCTTGCACAAATAAGTTAGTTTTTCTCCACCTTAGTGTACAAAGATGGATTGAAAAGTGGAGTTTGAGGCAATATAATGGGAGTCATCGTAAGATTTAAATTTACCCAGCACATTATTATCCCCATCCTTTTGCAAGAATAGACTGTCCTTCAGACTTCTTATGCATTTGTTGAGCTGCCTCTTATAAACACTTATGCTGTCAGTAACTTCTAAATTGTTTGGTGCACCACTGTGAGACTGGACAGTGCCTGTGTTGTATTTGTCTATACTTTTTCTTATGGATTTGTATTGGAAGAGATGTAGAAAAATGGCTACAAGATTGATCAAAGGAAACAAGCTCCATTTCCGTGGACTACTGAAGACAGGATTTGTATTTGATTCCCATCAGTGCTTTGACTCTTACCAGTTCTAGGTGCTGTTAAAATATATAAGGATATAAGAGAAACAAATTACAATATTTTGCATGATTTTGAAAATTATACTTAGGAACTTCCACAGGAGTTTTCTCCCACTCATTTTATTGTAGAAATGTATATATTTTTATGTTTTTCTATGTTTTATTCTCTTCCCCCTCCACTTGAGTGGTTTGTTTAATCAAAAATCCTTTTCACTTATTTTGTATTACTGTGTATCTACCTAAGCATTTCCTTGGGTTATGAAGCTCGTGTATGTTGCTTCTATATCACAAATCACATAAATTGCTAAAAGGGCATTCTTATTTTAATATCCCCTAGAGCCCTAGAAGAAAGCTCTTATACCCAGACTGACACAGTGATAGATCCTATTGCACTCAGTCATTTGATAGAATGTGTCATCATCATTTACTATTTTATTTCTTTTCAGCTTGGGATGTGTATGTGTTTGTGGAGGAAGACTGGCTTAAAAAGAAAGTAAAAAATAATGTTTTCATTATGTGTTTGGACAAGGCATACATTTTAAGTTCTCAGTTTCAGAATCAGACAAAACACTGCTGAAGCTTAAATGACTTCTTAATAGTACTGGGCAATTTAGATGCACTTAGAAGTGACACAACTTCCATTGCTGGCCAATTGTTGGAGGAAGTATCATTTGTCAAACCAGTTTCCAGAATGCTCCATTTAGTAAGTGTCTAACATACCTACATATCAAAGTCAATCTGAAACATTTTCCTAAGCGTTTAAAAGATATGCAATAAATTTTAATAAATTTTGCTGTTGTATATTCTGGTTGTGCCTCAGAGATCATTTGCAAAACCGTACTCACTGTGACAGTCGCATGGTACATAGAGTTTTAATTCTGGCCTTCGACTTTCAAGGGAACTCGCTATTAACTTCTAAATTGCAGCAGTTTTCAAAATCTCTTGAGCTGCAGACTTTGTAAACAATCTAATCCATCAGTAGATATCAGCATTTTATGGGAAAAGGGGAGAAAGTTTGATGGGTATGGATAGGAAAACAACGAACATGCTAAATAAATTAGTGGGAGATATTACTGGGGAAAATCAAGGCCCTTCAGAAAAGCTCTTAAAATCTAATTTTTTTTTTTTCTCTCACCTCTAAATCTCCTTATGCTTTGGCAATGATTATAACATGAATGTGGTTCCTGTTCTCCCCTTGCAGAAGACCTTTACTCTGGGTTGAATGTCTTCATTTTTCCTAAGATGATGGAGATGTGCAAGGCAAATGTGGAACAAGAGGAAATTTTTATAGTTTTATATTTTATATCATCTTCCATCATCTTGTGCATCAAGCACAGCATTGCTAACCAGTTGAGGGAAGTGATTGTCCCGCTCTACTCTGTGCTGGTGCGGCCTTACCTTGAGCACTGTGTGCAGTTTTGGGCGCCACAGTATAAGAAAGGTATGGAACTGTTGGAAAGTGTCCAAAGGAGGGCTACTAAGACGGTGAAGGGCCTAGAGAGCAAGACACATGAGGAGTGGCTGAAGTCTCTTCGTTTGTTCAGTCTGGAGAAGAGAAGACTGAGGGGAGATCTCATCGCGGTCTACGGCTTCCTCACGAGGGGGAGCGGAGGAGCAGGCGATGATCTCTTCTCTCTGGTGACCAGCGATAGGACCTGAGGGAACAGCCTGAAGCTGTGTCATGGGAGGTTTAGGCTAGATATCAGGAAAAGGTTCTTCACCAAGAGGATGGTCAGGCACTGGAACAAGCTCCGCAGGGAAGTGGTCACGGCACTGAGCCTGACAGAGTTCAAGAAGTGTTTGGACTATGCTCTCAGACACGTGGTCTGATTTTGGGTTGCCCTTTAGGGACTAGGAATTGGACTCAATGATCCTTGTAGGTCCCTTCCAACTTGGGATATGATTCTATGATTCCAAATATGATGTTGAAACTTTGTACCCAGGAAGGAAGAACATTGTATTTTGAAATTATTAAACCCTCCTGTTTTCCCCAGAACTGGAGAAGCAATTACAGATGGGTTTGAGTACAACCTGATTAGAGAGAATGATTTATTCAAGCATCTTGTATCATTCAAGTCTATTTGTTTCTTTCCATACCCCCTAAGCAATCTGTGGGAATACCAGGAAAACATCAACACAGTAGTGGTAATAAAATTATTACTATTTTGCTAACATTTACTTCCCTCATTGGGGGAGTTGATTGTTTCAGAGTTACTCAAACTTATTCAAACATATGAGAAAAGCATGTACAATGTACAGACCAGCTTTATTCAGCATAGGAAGGATTGCAGGGAACAGGGCCAAGCAGTTCATTATTAGCAAGCCACTGAACAACATTCTGTTCTAGTCTGGTCTGGGCTCAGGGCCTAATCCTAATGGATTAGGATTTCCCATGTGAATAGCTTCATTCAAATCAAGGATTTTATGGAAACAACAATCCTCCAAACAGGGATGGTGGAAATCAGCACAGTCAAGTTGTTAAGACCTTTTCCTGGATGTGAAAAGGGTATTCTCCTGAGCTTTGCCATGGACTTGTCTTCTGACCTTTGCTGAGTTCTTTAGCCTTTGCGTTTGTGAGTTTTGTCCAGCCTGTAAATCTTTGGAATCGGAAAAGTTCCTTCCTGGAATTTAACAGCCTTCTGCTTATAGCATGCATCTCTATAATATAAATAGCTAACCTCCAACCCAGAACTATGAAGCTGTGCTTGTTATTACCTCTGCCATCTAGCTAAAATCCCCCTTTAACCAATCTTCAAAGGCTTCAGGAAAATAAGAATGAAGAAATATGAAATTTATTTCCATACATAGTCATTATTACAGCAAAGACAAAAGGAAATCAATTCTGATCCAAGGTTTGCAAGTTCTGCTGGGATTTACATTGCCACAGCAATTTTGCTATTAATACTTACCAAAATAAAGATGCTGAAAGTCAGAAACTTGAAAATCCTTATATTTCCATATTTAGTAGCCTCTTTCCTTTTTTTTTTAAAGACTTCCTTGTTCCATAATTCTTTTTTTTTTTTTTTTTTTTTCCCCAGATAGGTCATGTATTCCTTCACATACAAGCTCACTCAGAATGTTTGATATTTTCTCTGTAATGTTGCAAACCCCCAAAGCTTTCAAAGGTAAATATATATCTTCAGAAATGTGCATGTGCTGATACACGTGTGACTTAGCTTATATTAAAACTGTTGAAGTGTAAACTGTAAAAGTTTAAAAAACTTATCACAGCATTGATTATCATGTAGAGGGAAACTCAGTCTGAGAGACACTGACTAAAATACATCTTATGAAAACTGCTTCACAGTACAGAGAAAAAATGGAGAACAGTTTATTTTACCTAGATTAAGTGGATTCATGGGATTAGCTTCCAGAAAACAGAATCATTACTTCCAAATAAGTAACTTTTTCACCCTTTCCTATTTGTACAGGGCTTTGGAAAGAAATGAGCAGATCTCAACTGGTATGAAATGACATTACTCTGTTGTTCTGTGTCACTGTGCCATTCCCTCAGAGGTGGCTGATACTCTGGGCTGGGTGCTGACCCTGACTGTCCCCCATCCCTCTCCCTCCAGTCCTCTGGGGATCCCTTGCAGCTCCTGGCTCCCATGGAGCCACCAACCCTTCTAGCATCCTGGCAGCTCAGTGGATATTCCTAAAAGTCTTTTACAGCATATAATTGGCCATAAGTAGGCTTTACACAAATAATTGTTTTTCCAGTGGTATCAGAGGCTTGTTGGTGCATTGCTATAAAGATATGCCACTTGCTTTACACCTAGTGTAATGATAACATGAAGTGGACAGAGGTAGTTATCAAGGCTACAAGAAGTAGGAGGGAATGTGAAGTGAGGGTTGAGTGTCTGTTGGAGACATGCAACCCCTGCACTGGGTAAAAGAAATTAATTCTGTGAAGAACAAAGGAGTTTAAACAGAGTGGTGACAGGGTATGGAGATGGAGAGAAACAAACAGTGGAAAGCGATGTCCAAAATGTCATTAAAGAACATCATTGGAACCCCAGAAGCAACACAAAAACCTGGTCTTCCTGACAGTGATCAAATCTCCTTTAATTGCAGTTATGCTAATTTATAGTAGACATAATTGTATGTAGTATATAGCTGTTGATAATAAAATTATCCCTTAGGGGCTGCAGTGTGTCATTCTATTTGTGCTTTGAAATAAACCAGAGTTAATCCTCACAGCAGGGAATCCTTTGCCACCTCGTGGTAAAAACAGCTTGTGAGTGGGCCCGTAGGATGCCCACAGCTGGTTGGCCTGACGGGTGAAAGGCAGTAACCCTGTGCAATAATTCAAGTGAACAACCTGTAGTTTAGTGGGTATTGTACAAACACAAACATGCAAGACCATATTAGGACTTCAGGAAAGATCACCCACGTTCTGTAGATTATCATCTCAAGATTATCTTCATCTCCTGAATCATATAACAGCCTAATAAATTAAGAAAAATGCCATTCACTCACTGGAAAGACAAAAGGAGACAAAAAGATATCCGGGCAATATAAAGCCCTTAGCAATCTTTTTTAAACTCAAGAGTAGAGATGAGCAAATAATTAACTCTTGTTTTTGTGTCAGCACTAGAAAAAAATGTTTTTGGCTGAAAGATCTATATTCCTTTTCTCAAGTATTTATTTTTTTTTTTTTGTCACTCAGTAAAAATGCATTTTATTTCAGGTTTTGTAAAAGAGCAAAAGGATTTTTTTTTTTTTTTGTCTGAAATGTTTCACAAATGCATTTTCAAAAATAATTTCATACAAAAATGCTGCTTTTTTTTTAATCCTGAAACAAAAAGCATTATTTTATGCTACTTTTAGACAGTTTATGTGATTGACATGAATCTGTGTTTTTCAGCAGAAATATGTAGGTCACTGTAAACACTTCACCCATTACCACTCAAGAGACTATAGATCATACAGCTGAACTCAGCTCAAAATAGTCAGCTTTTCTTTCAAATGTTACATGTTTTTCTTTTTCTTTTGTATTTATAATAACTTGCTCTGTTTAGCTAGCACTTTTTAATTTTAACTAATTCCCTGCAGTTATTATCCTTCTAGGATAACTAAGTGCATATGAGAACCAAATGTGCTGCATGAATCAGTTTTACTGAAGGGGAGAACAGAAAAAGAAAAAGAGCAATGTCAAAAATGCGTAAGGAGAAGCGCTTTTATTAGGGGCATGATCTTCTATAAAGCAATCAAGAATTTAGATAGAATATTGCATATAGGAACTGAACCATCTATCCAAAGCTGAGAAGTAGTTTATTTTTTTTTCTTACGCTTGACATTTAGAGTCACAAAACATCAGTTGATGACCCCAAAATAACGTATTGACATATCTTGGAGAAACTTGGAGTAGCACATCTGGATTTTTTTATTTTTGTTTTTTATTTTATTTATTTATTTAGTAAGAGCTTTTCTTCCAAATACCTGCTGAGCATTTAAATAGCCAGGGACTGTTTCAAAAATAATTATAGGGTAGAAGCAAAGCTAATAACAGTTCATGCAGATTCTCTGCAAAATAGCAGATGAGAATGTTCTCAGACTACCTGAATTATTTATGGTTAATTCGGCACATCTCTAGTAATGTCTGAGGCTTTTATAGGTCTCTGAAGCATATCCGAGAAAAATGCACCCATATTCTTGCACCTGCATACTTTTAATTATAAACTCTATGGATTGTGTGACCGAGTCATTTAGAACTTTTGGCTGAATCATTCAGAGTGTAATTTGACATACTTTGTGCTGTGGTTTGCAAAAGTCTCACATATCTATCCAGGCATATTCATTTTAATTCAATGACTTTCAAACATGATGTGTTTCAGTAGCACAGAAACACAGGAATCACCATACCGTCACGGATCAATGTTCCCTCTATTCTGACTTTGGCTCCAATTCTGCACTTGAATCCAATAACACAAAATCATACCAAAATCAATAAGACTCTGCACTGATGTAGGATGCTCAGTAGCTGAGATGTATGTTGCTCATGGTCCTTTGATAGTAATCAGAAAAAGATTTCTTGAAAGGAAAGGGGGCACTTTTGTAGCTTTCATGCACTGTAGTAATTAAAGTTACTTACTTAATGATTTTTCTTCCTTTAAGTATGTTTTTTCCTCCTTGTGCATATGCATATGGATTAACCTGAATTTTGTGTGTGATTACCTAAAATCTTAACTGTGTATATAAGGATATTCAGATACGTGCAATCAAAAGCAAGCATTTTGTGTCAAAAATAAACATCCAAAACCTTGCAATGAATGGATGTTCAGACACATAACAAAATTATTAAAAAATTTAAGTAAGAATGCAAAATATGTGTAAGGAGAAGCAAATTTAAAATATAAGTAAATAGATTTGGGAGTCTGGATGAAACCTTCACCTAAACGAGACTAATCTTCTGCTTTCTCAGTGGTTAATTATCTGTTTCCCTTTCAGGGAAACATTTCCTAGACAGGATGGAATAGGGATTTTTTCTTTAATAAAAAATGTTTCTGTATGTTTCTACAGCTGTTACATTGTTCAGAAGGTCTTTTTATTACTAGAGTATCAGTATCAAGAAAGCTGAGTCATTGCACATGTTGCAATGACTGATAGGGTTGGTGCCATACAAATGTAGAATAAGCAACTCCTTCTTCAAAGACCTGGAGTATGGTAAGTATTTACAATGATGCAATTCAGGTATAAAATCAGACATCAGATATTTAGTGCCTAAAGCCAAGGAGAGCTAGTACTGTATCCTAATTCAGTCCACATTCAAGAAGGAGTGTGACTGTAAGTATTCCAGATGATCCAGATCATTTTCACTCTCCAAAATGTTCAAAACATACACAATAAGCACAGGATACAAAAATCAGAGCAGCAGTCCAGAAAGATCATTGCCTAGATGTTCTGAAAATTTCACTGGTGATGACTTCAACTGAGATCTCCTTATTTTAGTTCGGTTTTCTTTTTGATAGGTTGGTTTGATTTTAAATGTTGATCCTTTGTTTTTCTGTACTTAAGTCTTTCCCTTAAAATGTAATAACACTTCCCTCCTTCATAGTGAAGTTGTCAAGATAAAATCCATTAAATATTTTGAAGTGTTCAGACAACACAGTTTATTCTGTCCATAAAAATATTCTATTTAGATTTTTTTTTTTTACACATTTACTGCTTTACTCAGCAGTTGCCTCAATGGTATAAGGATTAGAAACCACATAATCTGAGATTTGTACCCCTAATTTTGTCAGTAATGGCAAGAAGGGATGAGGTATTTCACAGTACCATAAACCTGTAAACCTAACTAAAAAGAGATGCATATACTCTGGACGTTGTCCCTACAAAAACCTCTACTACTTTATTTGCAACAGTCATAATCAATGTTTCTGGGATGAACATAATCCCACTTGCTTTCACCCACAGTCTGGCCTTCACAAGGCTCTGATTAAACACTTCTCCCTCAGCTATCAAGATGTAACAACACTAAAACAATATCATGGCAGATGATGTGAGGATTCCTTCTTGTCCTTTAATATATCCAATTCACCTCAAGCTCAGCAAGTCAGCAATACTGTTATGCTATCCTACAGTGGGCAATATAAAAAGGATCAGCAATTTTGACACATGTACTATGGGAACAGATACGTCCAGCTGTCAGTAAACATCTCTGAAGATGTAGCATTTCTGAGTGCCTGTGTAATGTAGGCCCTTAATAAATTCTCCTCCCTTTTGAAAACATAGGCTTAATGTGCATATAAAAAGAACACCATGACTGTTGGTGGGACTCAAGTCTTTATGGATGAATTTCCTTTCTGCTGCTTTCTCTTTATCCTGAGACCACTTCAATCCAAGTCTGCTGCCACTGCTACCTCTTCCTCATCCCATCCTGGAACTGCTGCAGTCACTGCTTCCTCATTTTCTCCTAGACTTCAGCCATCCTGGTTAATCTCAGGAGTGTGATGGAGAAACACATGAGGTTTGTGGAGCCAACACAAATCCGACAAAGTTTATTAGCTGAGGCTTCAATCACTGTCACAGCTTCCCATACACATCTTGCTGTTGGGTGATGGCATTTTTGGCTAGTGTGAGATGGGTGTCACTACCAGTAAGAAAAAGGAAACACAGTTATAGCCATGTTATTGTAAGAAATCCTCCAATTTGCAAAAGAAACAATGAAAAGAAAGAGAGAGAGGGAGAGAGAGAGACATGCAGAGAGAGAGAGAGAGAAGAAAGAATGTAATATAATCTCCCTTGGATCTGAACTGCCTTGCTGTACAAGCATTTTTGACCTCCCTTAATAGGCAATTAGAAATTCTGCATTGTTTCCAGTTATTGAAGAGTAACTATGAGGTTTTTAAAAACTCATGAAATGATCAATAAACAGGAGAAAAAAATATTGAAATTTAGAGGATTGTAATGGATTCAAATAGAAGCCAAGATGTGCACAAAGCAAAATACAGACTGTCTCTTAAGAGACATCTTTTGAAAGGGACTGGAAACATATTTAGAAAAATAGGCAAAGTACTGCACTCACGTATTCAGAACATTCTAAACCAGTGCATATTACAGTTGGTATTATGGTATTAATATAGATGAATTGCCATCTAGATGTTTAAAAGTTAGGTCTAGATTGCCTAAATAAGGCTGCCTCATTTTACTGATTACTGAGCAGAGCTAGGTTCTTTTGGAGGTCTCTGGAGACTGACTCTGTTCACCAAAGCAGGGCATTGGTTCTTTTCATTTTCTGTACAGAGGACCCCAGCACTGTCAATTAGGCCAGGGAGCGAATTAATAAACAGCCAAGAAGAGCAGCCTACAGGCCTCCACCCCTCCAGGGTTCAGTCCTCCAAATTTCCTTCCAAGAGCAATTTATTTATGCATTAGAGCACACCCTTTTACAAGAGCTCTTCTGGGGAAAGAGAGAAAAAGTAATGGATGTGATGACCGGTTCAGATAGCAACACAGAGACATAGGAAACCAAAATGGGCCTGGAAGAAACTATGTTACCTCAGCTGTAAGGATGAGATAGAAAAGGACCAATTTAATTACTGACATCTATGGTCATTTGAGACACCCCCAAAGCTGTTGTCCAGAGGGGTAAAAAGTAAGGTGCTGATACCTAAAATAAGTAAATAAATAAATAATCAAGAATCAAAATATTCCCTGTGAAAATTCCAATTTTGCAGGTGATTTTCTTGTATTGTATTGTATTCTACTGTATTGTGGGTGTGTTGCTTGATCTCCAATTACAATTCCAAAAAGATGCAGATCTCTCTCAGTTCTTGTGTTATATTTCAGATATACTGGAATGTTTTGGATATTCTTTGTGAATATTTTGGATACTCTTGACCTTCTCAGTCAGCACTGGATGTCTTTTTTCAGGCAACTGAACTGATTCCCAAGTCTTTATATGACAGCCAGCTGTCAAGGCTATTTGTTGATTTAATAGCTCTTGTATTTAAATGCTTTGTTTCTGCTAACAAAATAAGGCAGGCTTTGGATTTAAGAAGCTTGGCTGGTCACTATGGACTTCTCAGCTGTTCAGCTGATCCATTTTTTTCGCTTCACTGATTGTATTATTTAGAATTACAGTGAATATCATGGGAGCTTAGACATCTAGCACATGGGTAGAATGTGCATAGAGGCCCTAAATTTTAGGTGCCTTAATCCTGAACTGAAACCTGTTTTAGGTATGAAACCTTGTTGTACTGGAAGGATAATAAGAGCAGACACATGGCTGTTTCAAATCTGCTGATGGGAGAGCTGTGTAATACAAGCTCAAGACAGATGAGATATGAGACCTAACAGGGAAGTAATCTATGAAAGAGAGATAAATTGCAACTAAATGCATAGACTTGGTAGGCAGGTGGCATTTTCTAAAGAGCATATCTTGTGGAAAGTGCATTGGCTCTAAGTTCTCTTGACAGCCAGAACAAGCGTCATCATGTGAAAATCTGCAGTACTAATAATTTTAAGGAACAATGTTCATCAAGAACTAAAATATTCTTAGTGAAAATTCCATTTCTTGTGGGTGATTTTTATTTTATTTTATTTTATTTTATTTTATTTTATTTTATTTTATTTATTTTATTTTATTTTATTTTATTTTATTTTTTCCAGTGGAAAGTTCAATATATTTGTTTTTCCTATGCAGTATGGCCAAACTGGAATATTTTGTTTTATGAAATTGATTTTAGAACTTTTGTTTTGAATCATCTGAAAATAAAATTTATTTTCCTGCACATTTGCTGTATAGGAAGTGAAGTATGGGTCAGAGCTGTGTGCCATAGTCTGAGGAGTTGAAGACATAGTTTCCCTGGTGTGTGTCTAATTTCTTCTCCATTTTAGAAACAGAATGTTTTTTGATATTATGTTATGAACAACCTCCAGATTTTTTCTACAATTAGATTTATTATCCATCGTTGCAGTGCTTCACCAAGAACTCTTTGCAAAAATAGCTTGAATCTTTGTAGTTCCTAACAGCAAATATATTTTCTGCTCATAGTGGGAAGAGAACATCAAGGTAAAAAAAATTAGAACTGAAAGAAATGAATGGGAAAGAAAAACTTGTTTATGAATGTGTATAGTATCAACTTTAAACATAACATTAACTCTTACAGACTACAGAAACTTACATCTCAGAAGGGATATATTGGATACAAATTCCTTACAATCCTGTGTACATATAATTACATCATGCTTTGTGAAAATTTCCTTTGCTTGTTTTAAATGTAAGCTATAAAATTGTTATGGGAGTTCAATGTTTGTCTAAGTTTCTCTTCTCCTATGCTCCTGAATTTTGGAAAGCAAAACAAAACAACAGTTTAAGGCTTTCTCCAGCTGGTATTTTACTTGGAAACCAAAGAAACTATATTTTTCAGACATTCAAATTTTCAACACTCAATGTATTTTCTTGCAGCACTGCATTCAAAACTTGAAATAGCTAAACACACAGTGAGTCAGAACAGCCTGGGCTAAGGTTTTCTTAAGTCTTTCTCCAGCAAAATGAGATGATCTTAATTCTTAAAAATGAGCTATTGAATTTGACTTGATTAACTTTTATTTAGTGTTATAAAATCTGATGAGATCCATTGATTTTCAAATCTGTATCTCTATCCCTTTAATTCCTCCTATTATCGGCATTAGGTACTGATTGTTGTTGTTAAAAGGTTTCATAGCTACACAAATTGATTCTTATGATTAATTTGACATATTTGATGAAAATCGTAACATTTGATAATTTCAGTATCTCATTAATTGATTGACTACTAAATTGATTTAATTGTGCCAGGAGAAATTAGCTGACAAATGCAATGTATCAAAAGGGTTTAAACTTCCTTATATACTACTCAGTCTGGGACATGGGACCCTTTTGAATTTTCTGCTTTGACAGGGATAAATCAAAGCATTAAGGCTGTGATTCAAACACTCTCAGGAGAAGTTTGCCTCTTCAGTGACTATCCAAAGAACCTTGGGTGATTAGCCATGCATCATAGTGGCAATTACCTTTTGCTTTGGTTTTTTT
>VXAA01004004.1:146712-282325 GCA_013399115.1 Anseranas semipalmata | reverse complement strand
GTTCTTCTGGAGGAAAATAGAGGCTGGAAGCAGCAGAGTGCTCGGGAATCCAACTCGTTCAAGTTGGAGGTGGGCACCTCTGGATTAACTGCAATAAAATGATTAGTTTGGGAAAGTGGGAGAATTGCTGTTACGGAGCAATTAAGAATTGTACTTCATTGTAATTTTGAACTTGCTTAGCACGGTGTGCCAGAACTGGTTTTTGCTGCAGTGCTTAAAGTTATTTGTTTCAAATAAGGAGTTTTGCAGGAAAATTAGACCATAGAAAATTTGCTGTGGACACACCCAAATTTTTTTTTTTTGTGATTTTGGATTTCATGCAAAACTGCTCTTAAACAATAAGATTCTAAACACGGTCCAGGAAAACACGAGGACAAGCAAAATTAAGAGTCGAATGTCAGTTTTATTTTTAAATTTCTTGGCTTTTCCGATGGTTTCTTCTGGCATAATTAAAACATAGTTTCCAGTATTTAATTTCCTACTTCATTTGTAAAGAAAAAATTTCCATAGTAGGTTTTTTTTTCTTCTTCTTTTTTTTTTTTTTAAACATATGCAGACTGTAACTACTCCAGATACTGTAGATCTTATAAATCTAGTATTTGCACAGGTTTATTATAAGGTCCGCCATGATATTATGAATGTGCATAATTAACAATATTGTGAAAAATTAATTGAAGATTCAGTGATTTTGATTTTTTTTTTTAAACAGCAAAACTAAAGTGCCTTTTAAGGGCTCCTCCATGATATTTTTCACAATTTCAGAATCCTTTTTCTCCTTGACTCTTACTGTAAAGCCTTCCTGGAGTTTGAGATGAAAATCTTTTTTCATATATTTTTTTTAATTGCTTTTATGTTCAGATTATTTTGCTGTTACGGGGAGCCTGCAAGTTCAGGACCATGCACAGACTGGTTTGTTATTGTAGGGTTGCCCTTGAATACTGGGGTCCTGGTATCGATCTTTTAAAAATAAATAACAAAAGAGCTCTGAAACATGCATTGTTTCAATAAAAAGCAATATAGGAGAGATGCATGGCCTTTCCACCCAAAAGTGGGGGAGGGAAAGGAAGGGAAAGATTAGGTCAACATTGAGTTTTACCAACCTTGACACAGTCTCCTCTCTAAAATGGGGACAAAATAGCAAGATGGCTGGCTCCACAGCTGCAGCAGTTTTTTTTTTTTTTTTTGAAAAAGGCATTTTTAAATTTTGAACTCAGAAGAGTTTGTGGAGCTGCTGGGCACACACCCGCAAATGCTGAAATGCAGCTGCTTAAGAAAAAATTAAATTTCAATCTGAATGAATTTTCAAATCTGAATCTCAAACCCCTGAAAGTTTCTTCTGTTTTAATTTTATTTCACTGTAACTTGATCTTTGCTTGAAATTGGGCAGCACTGGCTGAAAAATTTAAGGTTTTGGGGCAGTTTTTCACCCTACTCCCATTTTTTTTTATTTCATATTTTGTGTTTCTCAAGGGGGGGTGGTGGTGAAAAAAATTTGCAAAGCAGGATAACTCTTGGATGGAGGAGAAAATATTCTGAAATGTCAACTTCATATTTTTATTTTTGCATTTATCCCCCCCCAGACAAGGACCCACCCTCTTCCTGAATCTTTTTTAGCAAATAATGAAGCAAGTAGCACGGTTACAGACCTGCAGCGGTGCAGATAGAGCAAGGTGGCACATATGGGCAAAAATTACACACAATGCTCTAAATTGGATTAAACAATCCCGGAGAATATTTTATTCATGGTTTCAGCCGGGAAGCTGTAACGTGGTGGCTTTTCCATATTCTTATATGCCAAGAATTCCCTCCCTTGAGCTGCACCCCAGAACTTTCACTCACTCTATGATTATACCAAAAGAAACTGTTTAGCTGTAATTTTTTTTTCTTAAGGTTTCATACATTTTTTCCAAACGGAGAGCTTTTGATGCTGCTTTTTCTCTTGCCCTGTGCTCCCCACACCCTCACCCCGAGATCTGGGGAGAAACCCCGTGGCTGCACTGTATGATGGGGGGGTTATACATCGATGGGTGCTGCATTTAATTATAAATAATGGCATATATTTGCTTTTGGGTCACAAATACTGTGTTTTAGAGTTTTATCTTTAAAGTTTATCATGCTCTCCTAAAATATCGGAATTGAAATTAGTTTATATCTATCTTAACCTGTCTTAGTCTGTTGTGAGAATGAGTGAATTGTCTTGAGGTAGTTATTTGGGATGTGCTTGTGTGTTGCACGTCTCCTCTGCAGGGATTTGAAATGCAAGGCAATAGTACTCGGTTGCAACTTGTGGGGATGCTGTCATACAGTAGGTGTGCGTACCGCAACCTTTGCAATCTTTAACTCTGCGTATAGCAGTTTCTTTTAAACAACGGCTTCCATTATATATTCCACTGGTGATGAAAAGCCACAGTTTAGGTTATAATGGCTTTCAGAATATCACCTTTCTGTGTGCTGGTGTCCTTCCAAAAGAAGCCTCCTCCTGCTTGAAAAATTTTTCATAATTTTTCATCGCAGTCTGCTTTCAGATGATTTTTTTTTTTTCTGGAAAGTTGATCAATATTTATCATTTTAAAAATTGCTGTTGGGCAGCCAGGGAGGGGGAGGGGTGGAAGCGAGCCCGGTGCAGCGATACCAGCGCTGCGCTGGTGGTAGGACCAAAATGTATTTTTGAAAAAAGAAAAATTTCGAGTCCTCAGTCCTCAGCGAGGGATGAAAATAGACACAACATTATTGAAGTAGGAGATAATATTTACACAAGCACAGTATAAAATGTTACGATGCTATTCGCATAACTCCGGAATAATTTAAATATATATCACTGCCGTAATGCCGTGAGTAGTACAGGTCTTGGGTGCAGTCGCGTGGCTCTGGTGATGCACAGTCAAGTTCGCAATTATACGAGTGTGGTAGTGAAATTAGGTTTCTAGAAATTAGATTTTTTTTAATTTTTTGTTTTATTTTGGAAACGTAAGGCTTGCACTGGGAAGGACTTGGGGTTTGTGCCCTGACACGGTGCTGTGGGCAGCTCGGGGGTCATGCAGGTTTTGGGAACGCTCGGCACAGGCGTCCATCCACGCAGGGCAGCGGGACAACCCAGCCCAGGTAACGTCGTAGCCCTGCTCGCGTGCGTGAAGCATGGTGCACGTACAAAAGGGCTTGCTGGATCACACCTTCATCTGCTGATACTGCCCAGGGCACTGCAGGTTGCTCCAGTTCACGGTATGATCCACGTCAACAATTATTTGCATGCTAATTGCACTGGGGGCTTTCAGGAGCAGAACACCCTAAAGTGGACGGGGTTGGTCCCGCAGTGGTGGGCAGTAGCCCAGGAACATGACTTTCGTGTCATGCTGTTTGCAGGATTAGGCCCTTGTTGTAGATAGTGGGACAAGCGGTGGCAAGAAAGCACCTGGGCGGGGACTGCGAGAGTGGCTGGAGGTTGTGGTTCTTTTTTGGTAAGGGACACGAGTAAATGGTGCTGGGAGATATTTATTTCTTGTAATTTCTAAAATTTCTGAGCTGTTAAAACTACAGCGTTATGTATATTTGGAATTGTGCATTTATGGATTCAGTTTGGCCATACTGCATTTTCTGGGGAAGAAGTTTCTAATTTTTAAAGGTCTTTTATAGATTAATTGCTAGTCATCTGCCTCCTTTTTGCTTTTGTTTGGTTCCTTGAATGTCTCTTGATTATTCTGTACTATGTGATGCCAATTTAGTGGTTAACTAGTATGCAAACTACATCTGGACGTGTTGACTTTGCATTAACAATCATTGATTTGTCTGGAGCAAGGGAATAGAAATGAATGATGCTGTTTACCATGGATAGTATATGAAAAATAACCATTTGCAATGTATCTTTCATCAGTGGCATGCGGCTCTGGTGCAACTTGTCACAGCAGCTCTGCCTCATCAGCAGTCGCGTGAGAGCTGAATTTTTAAGCCGTAGCACCAGGAGTGGGAAAGAAACCCAGGAAAGCAGCCGCACGTGGTGTGTGGTGAAGGTGGTGACTGCCTACCTGGCGTAGGAAAGGCACGGCACGTGGCTCCTGGTGTCCTTGGTTAGCACTTGCGATGGTGGGAGTGGGGTAAAGTTGTGGCAGAAGGGGAGGGGAAAGAAATTAATTTATATATATATGTATAAACATGGAACTTTTCAGTGAAACATAATAGTCGCCAGTGGTAAGCAGTGGGTTGAGTTGATGGGCTGCTTCTGTGACAGCTGGTTGTCTGCAGAGCCTGTGGCTGCAGAAGCGTGGTTGGCTCCCCACCTTGTCTTGGGGAAGCTGAGATGCACCTGCAGTGCATGTTCAGGTGAGTTGTGGGACACAGGAGGTAGTGCTACATGCTTGGGTCTTCTTCAGAAGAAGGAAGGGCTGAAGGATCTTCCCAAAGAGCGGGTCCCTTCCCAAGACACATGATGCGGGAGACATCAAACTGTTTATAAAGGTAGGGTTGCCTTCCCTTGGTTGGTGTTGGATATTTACACTTTGAATCTGTCCTCCTCCTCCAGTCCTGGGCCTTGTCTGCCATGCCGTTGGTGGGACCGTGCTGGTGTGTGAGGTTGAGCGTGAGCTCCTTTTGGGCTTGGGTCAGCAGCCTTGGCTCTTTGTACTCCGAAATTGCTTTGCTAGACTCTGGAATGTGTATGTGCCAGTTGGATACCAAAATGATGGATATAAGTAGTCTCCTGTGTTGCGGGTATCATACACTGACAATATTGCATGTGTAAATGCACGTGGAGGTGCCGGGCAAGCTGCATGACGGCTTTTTTTTGTCAACGCACCTATTCTTCTGCTGGGCAGCACTTCTCAGAAGTCTTTCTCTGTCATTATTTCTCTAACCTGTATTGCCAAGGCACTCCTTAACGTGCGCTTTAGAAAGGCTTAGCTGGTGCACTGTACCTGCAAAGATTTAATTACATAGGCAAGGCCTTCCTTGCTTGTAATTTACAGTACTGCTGTTTGTTTCGCATCTATATTTGGCTGGCATAACGTGAAAAATAACGCTGGAAGTGGAGAAGCAGTGACTGGAGATTTTGCATATCCTGATGCTGGCTGACAAAGGGAAGACACCAACGTTGGTTGGTGTGTGGAGCAGAGGCTGGGGGCTGCTGAAGCCGTTGAGGAGCCGTCGTGTATAGAGGGAATCGATACAAGTGTGTATGGTTATGCATGTAGACGTGTCTGAGAGACTTAGTGTATCGATGGAGGACAGAGGGCTCCAGTGAGGCTGGGGTGCTGCCTGGGCCTTTGGCTCCATACCGGCTAGGGCTCGGGTCGCAAACACGGGGGCTCAGTGAGCATCAGTATCATGAGTGCATCAGTGCACCCTGGGTGCCTGGGGGTGGTATTGCACGAGGTTCAGCGTCTCAGCAAGGGACAGAAGTAAAACCAGGCATGCTTGTCAGGCCTCCCTTCAGCCACGAGCTGAACAAATGCTCCACGGGCCGGATGCGGTTGTGTCCCTGTGCTGGTGCCCATGTGGCACTGCTGCGTCCTCAGGGCCTTCCTTCATAAAGCTTGTTGCGACTTCGTTTTGCTAGGTATATTCAGGCAACGAGTAATTTTTCGAAAGTTAGTTTTTTACTCTGTGTGGGTGTAGGTGTCCTTTCCTGTCTGAAAATAACAACAGAAGTAAGTTTTTGGGAGAACTTGGGTGTGCTTGCATTGAAGGCCCGTCATTTAGGTTCTGCTTACAGTATGTGGAGAACAATTTTAGTGGAAGTATTTAATTGCTTTAGGCCTATTTATGGAAGTATTAAACCTCAGTGTTCAGGACTCTGTGACCAAAGCCAGCAGCTCTGGGGAGGGGAGGGCCTGGCGCAAAACCCGGCGGGCTGGGTGCGCGGGGAGCAGAGCGGGGCGGTGGTGGAAATGGGGGCGCTGGGGCCTTTGGGTGCGCGCCTCAAACCAGGGCTTGGAGGTGTCTGCATTTTGGTGAGCTTTTTTGTTACTATTTTAATTACTTGGTTACGTGAGGGAAGAAGGAAACCCTATTTCAGCAGATGAGTATGATTTCTTATATTTAGACTGCTGGGTGTAGTTTGGGAGCAGAGCTGAGGTGACCCTGTCAGTCATGTGCGAGCTGCCTCAGTAGAGCTGTACCTCGAAACCCAAGAAGAGCTACGGGCTTCTGGGTGTAAATCTGTCACTCGAGGTCTGATGCTCATCATTCTGTGAGCTGCAAATCCTGAGCTTTTACCAGCATTTGTGATACTCATAATTTTGAGGGTGAGAAGGAAGGGTCGTAAGGACAGAGGATAATTATTTGCTGGAAACAAAATACCTTCTCAGATTTCTGAGTATGTTTTTGAAACCCGTGTAGGGAGGCACAGCTGGATTTGGGTTGGGTGTATAGCGGAGGGGAACTGAAAACCCCCTTGGGAATTGGCAGGATTCATCGGGTGATGCTGTCAGCAGGAGCCCACGTTGGGATCTTGAGATGCTCAAGCGCATCCCAGGGACAGCAGTGGTGGCAGTGATATCCAAGATGGGTCAGGACTGGTGGTCGGTGGCCCTGGCGCTGTGGGGATGGGCACGAGCTGGTTGGATCAGTGCAGGCTGGCAGGGCTGGAGATGAACTTTGCCAGCAAGGAAATTAATAATTTAGAGAAGTGAAGCTTCGTTCTGGGTGTATTTTGACTCTTTGTCATGTTTAGATTGTTTTGGGGTATGTGGCTTCAGATATCTGCTCATGGTTAATGCCACCAAGGCATACTACATATTAATCTGACAGAGGGATATTTTTGCCTTATCTGTCTTTATTTTAATGACCTATAAATTCGGCTGCGTGGTGATAACAGCAGTTAGAATTCGCATGTCACCTTCATTGTGTTTGTTAGGATATTGCCAGAGAGACAGCCTCGGAGAGGGACCCGCTCTGCTCTGGGCTGGGAAGCAGAATATGTCCGGAGCGAGTTTGCAGGGTCGGAGCCGCATTGTGCATGGTCTGAGAGTAGCAATGCAATTCCTGCTGCTGGAAGCGGGCTGCAGAAGTTGGGGAGATGTAGGCATGAGTCCATTGGAGCACCCTGCACTCAGTGGAAATACTCTTGCTGTTCATCAGTGAGAAAAAACACTCCCAAACTAACAAAAATGAGAGGCTCTTGCCTGAAAACTTGCATGGATTTAAATTCTTCTTATTTTTTTTTAACGTCTTAATTGGTTTATTTGCTAAAAAGTAGATTTACTGAGAATGCTCCATTGGTTTTGGTTTCTAATAATGTTGTGTAGATAGCAGTCACACGTTGTGAATGTTTGTTTGTCTAACTCGTGTATGTTTGTGCTTTCCTCATTTTACAGAGAACTCTTTGGCCTTCCTATTCCGGCATAAACAGTGCTTGTGATTGTAGTTCATTATGTGATATTTAAAATGTATAAAATGAAATGTTCCTGTCTACCTTAAGCAGACATATGTCTACGTTTTACAAATTAACCTAATTAAATATATATGTAGAAATTTATGATATTCAGCTCCTAGCATAAGATATGCAATTAGCATCCATGGAGCCAGGAAGGAATTTTCCATTTGTGTCTTGACTTTTCCTCATAGGATGTGTGTGTGTGTTTTTTTTTTTTTCTTTCTTTCAATGCTTTAATTTTTGTTCTGCTTAGGAATTCACTTAGGGACTAGTCCTGCAGGGATTTATGCTTGTGGTTAAATTTCCCCACAAGTAGCTTTGACTGAAGTCTGTAAAATGGTACCTAAATCCTGCACTTCAGCCTATCTGTGTGACTCCGCAGGACAGAAGGATTTCGTTTTGTTAAGAGAATATTATCATGAGCAAAATATCATTCTGGAGGAAAAATGGCACTAGAATATTTACATTTTTCAAGCCTCTTCCTTCCTCCCACCCAAAAATAGAAAAAAAAAATTATCTGTCTCCTCTGGATTTATGTAATTTTCAAGTGTTAGGCCAACATTGTTTCCAAAACACACAGTCCTTCCACCTTAACTCTCTCTATGGCAAGAGAGCCCTTGCGCAATACAAGGAATATATTCCATTAATACATACTCTCATACAGAACTGTTCTGACACCAGGAATAATACATTTTAGTTTCTTTTCTGCCAGAGTGTGTTTTTTTTTTTTTTTTTAGGTTGGATCACGCTATAATAGTTTGTTAAATAAATAATCATTTGATCTATTTTGCATCTCAATAGTTGAATGCATTTTATTCACAAAAAGCCTTTTTCCCCCCATAAACATCCCCACTGTTACCCAAAGGTACTCTTTCCTAGCAAAACCCACGAAGTGAATGACGTTCCCAGCTTAGCTATTTTAATGATCCCACAAACCAAAAAAAGCTGTAGGAAATTTTTGAAAAGCAAACTGCAGAAACATTTTTTTGGGACATCATAACTTTTAGACTTTTTGTCCAATTATTTTTGTTAGATTTTCCAAGTAGTCATAACAGCAAGCTGTAAACTCGAAGAATTTGGGACTGTTCTTTCTTCCTGGAGAAAGTTTAGGGCTTTTAAACTTGACCCAAAATGGAGCAAAAATGACTCAAAGACAAAGAGCATCCTCAAATGAAGCCACGGGGCTGTAGACCCAGCAAACACGCTGGCTCTGTTACTAATTTCTGTGTGAGAACTATTAATAATTTTGCGCGAGGAAGGTGAGATGTTGGATCATGACCATTTTTCCCCTCTTGGACACCTCTGTGTATTCATCCTCCAGCATTTTCCTTTAACTTTCTGCCCTGCCGTGTTGCAGCGTCTCTGTATTTAGAGGCCCTGTGGAAATTTTGCTCTAAGGCACATCTCCAGACCTCTCTCTTTGCATGAGCTTTCTGCTCCGTGCAGTCTCAGGTTGGTGGTAGATGGTTTCTCTTGCTCTCCCTGGGGGCTTTTATGCCCTCTGCCTTCGGGGGAAGCCTTTTTATATGCGGTGGTCAGGCTTTTGTTTGTATTCCTCCATCACCAGATGTTGAGTGGCAACCAACTACATAAATTAGAAGAAGACAGCATTGCAAACTCTTTCCTAGGTTTTCTTGTGAGCCTACATCTTTGCCAGTGAGCTCTGCGGGACAGGAACAGTCTTACACCTGTGTCCTGTGTAACTCCAGATACAGGACAGATGATTTATTGGTAGTAGCTTTGTTTTCCACTCTGGCAGGTAGAGCATACAGCTGTTTCCTTCTCACCTCTGCTTCACAGCTCTGTGACGACCCTTTGGAGGCTCCTCATGTCCTAACCCCGGCGTGTGCTGCAGGCTCCCGTTAATGTGGATTTTCAGTAGCCCGGCGTTACTGAGCGCCGAGGCAATGATTTGTGTAATTGCAGCGTCTGCAATTTATTTAGGCAAATAGGAGCACGAAAAATATTTGCTCTTCCAGTTTTATTTCTACGATCGTTTCTGAGGTGGGATCACCAGAACTATGCGCGGTGCTATGGATCCAGCGGTATGCGTTGGCACATTTTCTGTTCCTTTCCTAATAATTAGCTGTGTTTCACTTGCCATGCTGGCCACCATCGAGCGCTGCGCTGACGCTGTTGGAGAAGTGCCCTCAGCAGCTCCTCGGTTGCTTTTGTGAATGCTAATGGCTAGTTTAGATGCCTTTGTTTTGTATATGCTGTTGGAGTTGCTTTTCCCGGGTGTATTACTTTGCATGTATCCATGCTGAATGTCACCCCCTCTTTTGTCACCCCCTCTCCTGCTTCATGAGATCTTTCTGCTGCAGGTCACGGTCCCCCTTGGTTTTGGATGGCCTCAGCAACATCTTCTGTCTACGGTCTTGGTTACCTTGCTGTCCTCATCCCTTTCTCCAGATCTCACTTGTGCACTGAACAGGTGCCTGTCTGGTCCCCACTGTGATACCGAACTGTTCCTGCCCTTTTTCTGTCTTCTAATCAGTCGTTAGTTGATGAGAAGACTTCTTGCTTTATCCTGAGCATACGACAGCATTGTGAGAGCACTTGTTGTAAGAGCCTCCATAGAGGAAACCTGGCTAAGACTTTTTGGAAATCCAGGTATGCTGCGTCCATCGTTCACTCATCCTTTTCTACTTGATCAACCCATTCCAGCCACCCTAGTTGTTTTGTGAATATTGACTCCTGGTGTATCCTTTTTATCTGTGTGAAGACAGATTTTGTTTCTCATTAGTTCGTACTAATTTTTCTGCTACAAAAATCAAGTTCTGCAGTTCACAGTTCTTTGGATCTCTTCTGTAACCCTCCTAAAACAATGCAATCACATTCACTACTTCGTGGTTTTTAGGTGTTGAGGTTGATACAAGTGATTTTGTGGCAGCTAGGTAATTTTAATAGCTTAATGCCTTTCAGACTTTTGGTTGGATACTGTCTGGCCCTTTTTTTTTTTTTTTTTAATGTGAATTTTGTTAGGCAGGTCTATATCTTTTTCTGGTGACCCTGCAGTTTGAGGTAGATATTCAGATCATTTCTGGTGAAGGAATAGTCCAGAAGAGGAATTCCTGAGCCCTTTCATATGCAAGCACTGGTGCAAAGAGGTTGAATTTTTACACTGTGGTTTTACCTTTCTTCAGTGCTTGGTTTATAGCAGACTCTGACTTCTGGTGCTTAATGTGTTTGATTTCACTTTATTTATTACATTAGAATTTATTCCTTTAGCGACCTGTTTGTCAAAATCTTTGTTTTGGATTGGCTTCTTAAGGCTTTAAGTTTAGCTTCAATGAGTTTACATTCTTCCTTGAGAGTGTCTTTCTGTTCCTAATGGCCTTTTTCACCCTGCTGTTTAAATGTGCTTATTTTTTTAACAAACCCCTTTGACAGGTGATAACCATCTTCTCCAAGTTCTCCACCTCACCTGCAAGCTCTCACCTTTTTAACTGCTCCATTGATCTTCCTTTTACCAAATTCTCCCGTTCAAGTACCCTTTTCTTTAGTTAAATCTTAGTATAATGGACTTTGTTGTGTGGCTTTTGTGTTCCAAAGAGTTCTGGATTTGGAGCACTGGGGGCACCGCAGCCGAGCTGGTTTTGTGGCTGCCTCTGAGCCACGTCTGCATGGGGACAGGAGCAGCGAGGCTCGAGGAGCCCCACACAGGCACACCAGGCTTCCTCTTGCTTGTGTCCAGGCAGATGGTCCATGAATACGGAGTAGGACTCATGGACACTTGCTTTTCCTGACCCGCATTTGTTGAGGACACGATGCAGGGAGAGGTCAGACACGGCATCCGGAGCATCGCTTTTGCATCAAACCAGGTTTCACCTTCTCAAGTCTCTGGGATTAACTGAGTTCTCCCGTTCCTGCCGTTGCGTTTTCTGCCCTTGCAGAGACCTGCGGCCTTTCTGCTGTTCGGTGACATTGCCAAGATGCTGTCGCCGTCCCTCGCCGCTCCCTGATGCCGGAGCTGTAACTGCCTCTCCTGGATGGGCTGCGATCCACGTAGGTTCTCTGCCACCAGCTGACCTGGTGGTCACATCTAACTTCACGTGGCCGTGCTTGCTCCTCAGTCAGCACGCACAGCTCCATCGCTCCTATGTGATTTGGATACAGGCTGTAGTGCACCGAGTCCTTCGTTTCCTACCTGAATTTTATAAATATCTATAAAGTTTTTCAAGGATGCAGTATGCTTATGACCTCATCAACAGAAAATGCTTTACTTAAACTGGGCGTTCTCCTACGCTTGTTGATTTTCCCAGGCTATAGTTTAAATAGTCCTGTATGTGCCGGCATCTGTTTTCATTTTGCTTGTGTTGGAGTCCGGCTTTCATGCAGGGGCTCCATCTCCTTTGGCATAAGCCCTCCTTTGGCTCATGCCTCGGGACCCTCTTAACGCGCCCGGACCACAGGTGGCTCCTCAGAAATCCTCAGAATTTCGGAAGAGGGTACCACGTAGGGCCTGGGTTGTACTTTTTTCCCGAACTGTTTTTTTCGCTTCCAGGATCTGTTGTCTTCTGTGTCATTCGTGTGCACTGCTCAGCCCTTGCCGTGAAACGAGAGCCTTATTCTGGTTTGGAAATTGCTCTGAAGCCGGGCCCCAGCTTGCTGTGCTCAGGACCCTGCGCTTGCCTCTCCTGCATCCTCTCCTGCTGGCCCTCCCATGCGAGCACGCCGGGCCCGCTGCGAGAGCCGGGCAGCGCTGTGCTGGGGAGAATTAAAGTAAGAAAAAAAGGAAAAGGAATAATAAAAGGAAAAGATGACAGTTATCCTTGAGTTAGAAGTTATCAAGAGCAGAAAATTGATAAAGGAAGTTAAAAACACAAGGGAAAAAATCTGTGACTGTCACTGCAAAGAACAGTAAGAAAGTATTTATATTAGGAACAAAAGAAATTCTAATAATGGTTTGTGTAGACTTATCACGACTGAGGAGAGGTAAAACGCATAATAAAGGAGAAAAACTAGACATGTTTAATAAATATTGCTGTTCCCTATTCGTAAAGGAGAGGTGTGATGTATTCATAGGCCATGCGCAGAAGAGGTCTGCCGTTACCCAGGGAGGGGGTTATGTTAAGCAGAGGCTGAGAAGTGGACGAAGCATTTTCAGCTGGCACGTACGGATGGTGCTCATTGGGAGCTCCTGCGGGGGTGGACGGCTGTTGGCTTTCCTTTTTTTTTTTTGTTTTCCCTTTTGGGTATTTTGAGAACGGTGCAGAAGAACTGGCAGATGCTGTTGCTGTGCCGTCTTAGCCCGACGTCAGCCTGGGGACAACGGAGCGAAGGAGCGCACAAAGCGTGGGGAAGGAAGTGATGGGAATATCAAACCACTTGAACTCGTTCTTCAGCAGAAGTGATGGTGGCCGTGTCGCGTGCCGAGCTGGGGAAGCGTTTTGGTGTCGCGCAGCGTTTGGCTCCAGCAGCCCCTTGGAGCGTCACGCGCGCGTGAAGCCGGTGGTGGACCGGGGGCTGCACCGTGGGGTGTGGAGCCAGAGGCTCACTGGGGCCCCATCAGAGGAACTTTGATAGGTGAATCGTAGGATTTGTGCTTTTGGAGATAAGATCTTGAGGGGGTGTTGCTTTAGGGATGGGGAGACTGGAGAAGGAGCAGAGATCCCAAAACAGGCTTTAGGGTGGAAAAGGGACAATTGCTGCAGCAGAGGCAATGACACAGAGTCCGTGAGAATGGGGTAATGCAAACCACGGGTGTGCAGAGCAGGGGAGCTATGTGAAAACCACTATTCTGTCTTTTCCTATTGCTTATGCATTAATACAATATCCCCATTTTCAGTTCTCTCATTTTTTAAGAGATGTTGAAAAGCTGGAGAAGACACAGACCATGTGGCTGGAGTGAGGCAATTCAGGGAGCCAAGGAAATAGTCATTGGTGTTTGTTCCGAAATGTTTTGGGACATGCACCATATTTTGGGAAATTCTCCCTGGCAATAAGAGTGAAAAAAAAAATCTCACTTGCTGATTTTTATCTCCATAGAGCCAGTTCTCCATGGATTTAAAAAAAAAAAAAAAAAAGGCAGGTACCAAAGAGCCCTTCATTTTAGCAGGCCGTGAAGCAAGGAACAATACCTGGAAGCTGAATCCAAACATTCAGATGACAAAATGAAGATGCAAAAATATTTTTGAGAGTAGGAGGTGGAAATTTTGAACAGCAGGGGAGATCAGCCATTAGAGCAAACTACCAAGGGAAACTGTGGACGCTGCACATCTCGATGCCTTTGCTTATTCTCTGCATCTATGGAATATGTGTTTCAGAGTTTTCTGGCAGAGCTTAGCGGTTAGACAGGGGAGAATTGCTGTTATAAAGAATGGCTATTCTGTGGTTTAAACAAAAGATCTCGCTCTCTGTCTCTCTCTTTTGGTATCCTGTTTCCCAGTGTCCAGCAGCAGATGGTTGGGGAAGGATTATAAGGAACAGAGAAAATATTGAGTGAGCCTTTAATATACTCTCGCTTCTGTCGAATAATGGTGTAGGGACTTCCCAAGCCAGAGCCTCTGTCTGAACCCCTGTCATTAGCGAGAGAAACTCAATTACCGTTCCCCGCTCACATTCACCACGGCACTTGGAAAAGCTCCTGCTCCCCAAATCGTGCTGCCCGCGCGCGTCCTGCGTGGGAGTCGCAGCTCGCGCAGCCCGTGTGGCAGCTCTGCGGCGTTCCTTGGGTCTCTCCGTACAAAAGGTGGCTGTTCATTCCCACACCGCAGCCCTGACCTGTTTTTCCCGGCTGGAATTGTTAGTGAAATGCAACGCGGATTTGCAGCTTGCTTAGGTGGACCCTAAATTACACTTAGGTCCAACCCCTAAGGGATGCACCCAAACCTCCTGGTGGTTTTGCAGGGCCAGTGTCAGAGCATTGCACGTGCACACACACGCGTGCACGCCCCAGTGTAAACTGGTGCATGAAGCCAAAGTGCTTGCAACGGTTTCCCCCCCTAGTAGAGATATAACTAATGAAATTCGTAGGTAATCTCCTGTAACACTGAGCACAAAAGGCTATTTGTTTACTTTTTCAGGCAGGAAATGATAATGAATAAGGTAGTTAGGGAACACATGGGACTCAGTCATTAATAATCTGCTTAATATTCCTAATGCAAAAACGATGGGCAAAGCAGTGGGGAGGAGTGTGCCTAAAGCGTTGTGTAAGAATATGGGTTTTCCTCAGAGCGCCTTGTGGTCTGGAAGAGGCTTCGTTGCCTCGTCCAGATAGGAGGGAGATGTATTGTAGAAAAAATGGGAGGTATTTACAAACTGTTGTAGAGATCAGAGAGGAAATTTCCCCCGGTTAACTCTGAAATCAGGCAAAAAGCAGCAACTGAGCTGAGGTGGCTAAGTGAAGATGTAAACAGTATTAGAAGCAGTAAGCAGTAGGCTTTTAAAAAGTATAAACAGTCTGGTAAGGAGGAGGATAGGAAGATCTATTAAAATAAGCAGAAGGCAGTTAAAAGGATAATTAGGAAGGCAAAAAGAAATAGAGAAGATTTAATTGCTAAGAATATTTTGACTTCAAAGGGTTCTTTAGATATATTCAGAGCAGACAGAAGCTAGCAGAGGAAACTTGTCCACTGAAGATGGTGATAGCAATTGGAGGCAGAAGAAATGGGAACAGCCAATTTGTAAATGAGCCGTTCAATGCCTCTGGTAGGTGACAGGCACACTGGGTCCAGGACCCGACTTGTGTCACGTGCAGGGAACTCCACGATCCAAGGGAGAGACAGAACACTGGGCACGCTCATTTTGTGGGGGTTTTGTTTTTAAGCTAAGAGATGTGCAACTTGCCGAGAAGCTTGGAGCCTTCTCCTTGCACAACAACAGTACCTTGTTGGTGCGCTCACCTGCTGGGTATAGAGGTGAGCTCATGCCACGGGCGATTTTGAAGGATTAGTTTTTTCTTAATGACCTTTACAGCCATCAGATACATATATATGTGTGTGCGTTTGTATACGCATATATTTGTATAGATAGTGTGTGTGTGTACATGTATTTTGCACAGAAGCACAAAGCTTGTCACGTGGGAGAGGACATTTGAAGCAAAAATGGCCATTTGAGTGTGTGTGCGTTCGTTGTGTGCTCCACCTCCAAAATCCTCCCTTTCTAAGCTCAATGGACACGTGAATAAAAAAGGTAATGCCTCAAACAAAATGCATTCTGGCTGGAAGATCTCGAATCTTGCTCATAAAAATCTGGAGACAAATTATTCGGTATCTCCATACAGTCACTAGTTTTTCTTTTTTGCAGTCTACAGAAGGGGCTTGGAAGCTTTGATCAGAGTTGCTTTTCTCAGCAAGCCGCCCTTGCAGTAGAGCCAGAGTGTTACGAACTCCTTTGTGTATGTAATTAAAAGCCGACATCTATCTTGATAGCACGCTGGCGGTTAATGTTTCGTTTAGGAAAATGGGTTGACTTGAGCACCCTGGGAGAGTTGGTGATTCTTCTGCTTGCTGGTGCAGGAGCAGACGGATCCGAGGGCTCCTCTTTGCCTGCCCTGGCGAGTGGGTGCAACGGCTTGCTCTGATTTGGACAGCAGGATTAGCAGTTCCAGAAGATCTTGTTATGTGTTGTCATATGTGTTTATTGGGATGGATTCCATGTGGTGTTGTGCTAGATAAGTTGTCACGGCCTGCGTCAGTGAGGCTGTGTCAGCGATGGACACCTCCCGTTGGGTCCGTCCCTGCCGCCGGCTGCTCAAAGCCAATTCTGGTGGATCTGTGGAGCCCAGGATTTGAATTCCTGCTTTTCACCCAGCTGCCGCTATAATCCAAATTTCAACAAATCTGGGAGGAAATGAGCAATATTTCAAGCGGCTGCAGTGCGCAGCTCTTCAGTTATATTCCTGGGGTGCTGTGGTTGCACGGGCAATGCCTCACCAATAGACCGAGTTTCCATGTCAGCGCGCGTCGGGTGGCTGGTGTCACATCTTGACTGGAGGGCGGAATTCGTCTCGTCGGGAATGTGACCAAACCCATTGTTCCTACATTATGGCTTGTCCCTTAAAACATTACAACATTTACGCAGAGCGTTTCAGACTCGCAGCATTGCCTGCGTGTGTTTAGCTGGGGGTTGCCAGCTCCATCTGCTTGAATGAGGTGTCCAGCTGTGCGCGGCATTGCTGCTGCTCTCTGCACAAGCTGCGCTCCGTGTCCTCGTCCTGGAGAAGCCCTTGGGCCCGCCGGTCGCTGTTCCCTTGCACAGCCCTTCCTCTCTTTGCAGGCATTGGAACAGCAAGGTCCTTCCTCGGCATGAAGGAGCTGGTGGGCTGGGAGAGCGGCGCTGGCTCCCTGAATTCACACCTCGGGGCTCGGGTGTAACCGGCAGATAAATAGTTGGCCCATTCCGTGACAGCAGTTTCCTTAGCAGGGTGGTATTCTTTAAGCCGTTACATTTTTAATGGAGTGGGGAAACGTCCTAAATATCAAATGCTTAAGTTTTCAAATGGGATTTGAGAGGTTTCATATTGAACGTTATTAGCCCAGATAAGAAGTTATAGTCTTGTGAGTAAAAGAGCTTCTCATACAGAGAAAGCGCTTAGCGTTGATACTTGGCAAGTTCCAACAGGTCCAGAGTGGATGTTTTTCATGTGCCCACACTGTTTTAATATTAAACCCTTTTATTTTCACCTGCATTAAGTGCTAATGAGACCAGGGTGTCGTTTGGGCTGAATGGGAAATAAAGCAAGACAAGAGCACGCCACATCTGTCATCTTGCTCTGTTTCCCTCTTTTCCTCAAATCTGATACCCTTCAACTTTATGTTTCACTCAACCAAATTGTGATCAGAGGAAAATGGTAATTTAATTCAAGGGGAGAAAAGTTAAATTAAAGTCAAAAGCCAATATATGGGAGAAATTTGTGCAAAAGTAATGTAGATCTTGAGGAAAAGCTTTTGTAATTCAGCAGATGTAGTTGGCAGCGAAGGAGGCTGTGTGTTGTACTGGAGAAGAAAAGGAGGGCTATAGAGTCCAGAAGCCATCAGCCCAGACAAAGAGATGAGCCGAAAGATCCTGACTGTCGGTGGAGGGAAAGGTTTGCTAACGAGATGTGGTTACCACACCAAGCCTCGCTGGTGCTGGAGCTGGCACTGCTGCTGTTTTCAAATCACAGCCCGCTTTGGAGAGGAAAGTGAACATATTGCTTGTGAGTGTGCCTGCAGCAGAGGACCTGTGCTTGTTCCAGCTTCTCTGAGTGTGTTTATGTGGTGCAAACTTGGTACCAGTAACTTGCTTGGTTGGAGGATGAGAAGACCTCGCTGACAGCGAACAGATCTTAGAGGACGTGGAAGTAACTGAGCTCGAGTCCCTGGATCTTTTGTAGCTTGTTAGACCAAGGCTGCCTTGTAGGAAAATCAGAAATACATGCAGCATGTATAGTGAACACCTGAAATTTTGGCAGACCTGGTCTTGAGTTCCTTGTTTGCCCTGCAGCGATCCCCGTGTTCCCTGGGCAGCTTGCTGTCCCCACCCCAGAGCTGACTGCTGCAGCCATCGAACTGGTGGTGCTGGTCACGGAGCGAGCAGGAGGCGGTGGCTTTCACTCGACACAGATGGAACAAGAGCAAACGAGAAGATGTGACTCTGTTAGAGCAGTGCAGTAGGTAAGCAGTGGGGAGGAAGTGGCAGGACTTGTGTAGCTCGGCTTGGATGTGCA
The DNA here is from genome assembly GCA_013399115.1 of Anseranas semipalmata. Classification (NCBI taxonomy): domain Eukaryota; kingdom Metazoa; phylum Chordata; class Aves; order Anseriformes; family Anseranatidae; genus Anseranas; species Anseranas semipalmata. The sequence continues at coordinate 264,308 of VXAA01004004.1, read as the reverse complement.
GCAGTGCAGGACTCTGCTTCCTTCTCATCAACTCCCCTTGTTCACTGCGTGGAAAGGGAAAGATGTGAACAAAACCTAGAGAAAGTTTCAGATGCTGTGACCTTTGTTCCTGAGGCCTTTGTTCCTCCTCATGGAAGATAATTGAGAGAGGAAGCTTGAAAATGAGATTATGTCTGTTGTCTAGACTGAGTGAGAGCTTCTTTCCTCATTTCCTCAGTCTCCTGGGGAGTGCATCCTTGGTGTTATGGAGCCAGAAACGTGCTGTGAAGGGGCACCTTCTGTCTGCCATCGGTTGGATGAGGAAGGATCTCATCCGGTGTACCAGGATGCTTCTCCTGATGATAGGAGCAGCAGGGGACTTTGAGGCTGTTTTTAATAAGGTGCAGCGAGGTTGGAAGGTTTTATTCCTGTTCCTAGACAGATGGTAAGAGGAGCCCAAGGAATTCAGCGAGACATGAAGGCCCTGTGCCTCGGAGCAGCCCAAACCTGTCCCTGGGGCACCGCAGCCGTGTGCTGTGTTGCATGGGCTGGGCTGCTGGCGCGGGGTTCCTCTTGGGCATGGCATGTTCCCAGGGCCAGCGGGAGCAGAATATCTATTTCTGGGGCGTAAATTAGCTGTAAGCACCTTTCTCAAACCGTTCACAGACTCAGATCTGAGGTTGTTCTAATTAAAGCCCAGATTACCCCCGAAGCTACTGGTCCCAGTCTGTCTGTGTGGCGAGATCCCACCAGCATGTTCAGACAGGATGGGTTTCCGTGAACTTGAAGGATCTTTCTGCTGCTTAAATGTCTGCCTGTGACAATACAGACGGGCTGAGACTTACAGAGTCTGGGTAGTGTCTCAGCATTGCAAGTTGTGCCAGTGACAAGAAGCTGAGGAAGAAGTAGGAGATGACAGTCTGTCTGTTTCCTGATGGCTTGAAGAACAGAGGTGACGCCACACCGGTGGACTCAGGACAGGCATGGCCCTGCTGTGGCATGAGGGGTCTTGGGGCTGGCATGGGTAGGAGAAGGGAGAACGTTCACGGAGGAGGTGAGAGAAAACCAAGGGTGAGATGGATGTGCAACATTACTAACATGTGATGATAAATTTAATATTTTTGGGTTCAGCCTTGTCAATGGAACTCACTGATTTGACCAACATTCAAAAAGAATGCAAAAATAAATCTCTGCAGTGCTGACACCTCTTCTCTCTCCCCACACACGGTGGTGAGGAACGTCCTTCCCATCAGCCCAAATGCAACGAAGGGGAAAGGAAGGAGATGACTGAAAGGAGTCTCTTAACTGCAGTGCCTTTGGGATCACGGCATAGGTGCAAGCAGCTGCAGCAGCATCACTTTGGGATGCAGGAGGCCACGCTGGGCCTCCTCACTCTGCGATGTCCAGGCGCATCCCTGGAGCTCAGCTCCTGGCCGAGGACGGGCAGTGGTGTAACTTTCTACCTGTAGGATCGGTGTCACTGTGCACGAGACCAGGGTGCCACAGAAGGTGCCCTCCATGAATTGTTCCAACTCTTCTCCTCTGTTTCTTTCTTGATGGCTGTTCCAACAGTCCTTTCCTTCAAAGACATTTCACTTGAGGGCTTGCTGGTTTTGATCCTTCCCTGTTACTGGATTTGTAGTGAAATGCTATTTCTAAAAATAAGATATTCTGTCTGCTCTGTTTCTGGAGATTAATCTGTTTCTTTTTTCTTCAGCTGTTCTTCCATGAAAGGATTGTTGGGATCCTGTAAAGACTGGATAACGTAATTTTCAGTAAAATTCTCATTTCATTGAGCTTTCAGTAATTGACCTGTTTTTATCAACTGTTACGGAAGCAAGTGCAAGACTAACTGCACCCAAAATCTTGTGCGTTGCTGGGTGTGATGTACGGACATCAGCACCACGCCGCGTATTTTTGCACAGTTGCGTTAGCGATTTCCGACCTGCAAACAGCCAGTGCGTCCTCTGGAGATCCTCCTGCCATAGTCCTGGCTAAGCGTTTGTGTCTTTTGGCATCCGGCGGCAGGACCGTGGCTTTGGACGCCGCTCCAGCCTTGCTCCGTCCTTGGCTGCTGCTGCTTGAGCGGCGTAACGCAGTGGTGTCGAGCTACCTGATCCAACCCATTGACTCGTTGGCCTGACGTACCTTTGTGGCTGCCTGCTGCGTTCACGTTCAGAAGCATCCAGGATTTCCTTTAAAAATAGCCAAGAGCTAGAAATGCACTTTTTATGAGAAATACTTTCCAAGTGCAAGCTGAAGGCAGACCAAGACGTTGTAGTCTCCTTAAGTTTGCCGGCAGCATTACTGAATAACTCGAGGAGGTGTGAACTCCCTTAGCCCTCGTTTGTTGGATGTTAATGACACTGCTAGGCATCCCGTGGAGGGGAGGAGTGGGTGGCGGCAGAGCCTGCAAGATGGGGTAGGGAGTCCGGCCAAGAGCGCGCCGTTGCCAAAAGACGGAGGTGCTGGTCCTGCGCCTTCTGTCCATGCTCTTCTGCTGCTTTACTCGTGGGCTAGTGTTTGCTGTAGCCTTCTGTGGGTTGATTTATCTCCCTGACCCAGGGAAAGCACATAAAAAAGCCATGAAGGCTAGAAACAGGCAGGGCTTTCTGCCAGGTTGGTGAGTAAGCTGGCTTGTGGAGGGGAGCAGTGAGTGGGGAGGGGGAGGAAGGCACCCACTCTGTACTGCTGGACCAGTTTGGTTGCTCAAGGGCCCAGGTGGTGTGAGGGGCTGAGGATTGCGGCAGGAAGAAGAGAGGACTGAAGTTCAACAGCGCAGCTGATGGGAAGGGGGATGTTTGTATGGGGCTCTCCCTGCAGCATGGTCAGAGGTAGGACTTTGGCTCACGTGGATGCGCTTGAACCTTCCGTGATGCAGTTCGTGGCACTGGGGTGACCGGGCAGGGGTGTCACTGCAGTGTCATTCAGCGAAAGCCGAACTCTTGCATCTTATCCACCACTTCTCAGGCAGGTTCTGCTGTCCTGGGGCTCGTTGTCTCTCCAGGTGTGTTGCTGCCGGTGCCTGCCATGGTCTGGGGACGCTGCCCTGCCTGCCCCCGTCCCAGCCACTGCTGGCCATGGTCACGGTGCAGGGCAAAGGGCTCGGCTCCCTTCCTACCACGTGCTTTAAGTCACGGCACGTTTTCAGAAGCTGGAGTCATAATGCCTCTGTGGTCCCAGCAGCAGGTGTCTGACACCTTTTTTGGCTGGATTTGGTAGCAGTGACACTTCAGCTTGCACTAGATCAGCTGCTCAGCGTGCTGGCTGAGGTCAGGTCTCGTGAAGCTGGGCGCCACACAGTGCCATGTTTTATAGCCCGGTGACAAGTGGTTGAAGAATAAACCGTTCACAGGGGGTGCCTGAGCCGCGCAGGAGCAGGACCTGTGTTCCGAGCCCTGGAGCAGTGCCACGTCCCCCGGGCTGCGATGTCACCCTGCCGTACCCAACCTCGCGCTGGACTTGGACTGGACCCTGTGCGAGTTCCCGTCGCACCACCGAGTCCCGTGACGAACACATCGCCAAGCGACACGTTCACGCTGCTGTTCGGCCTCCGCTGGATTTGTGCCACGTTACCCGTACCCCGTACCTGAGGCTTCACCGCAGGTCTGTAAGCTGCTGCTTTGCAGTCAGCTGGAACTGCAGAGCGGCCATCGGAATGCCTGTTTCTCAAAAAGCTGATAGATCTTCCTCTTAAGCTACTTAAAAGTCAAACGAAGAACTTTGTTCTAGCATGTGCTACACAGAAGTATTTGTGTCTCAGCTTCTTGCTCTCTGCAGTCGTTGATGCTGAGTCTCACCCTGAGCTTCTTTGCAGCCCCAGGGCAGTCCTGGCAGACTCTAGAAGACGCGTGGGAGCCCTCACGCTCGCCGTTTCCAACCTTCGGCCCTCTGCAGAAGTCTTGCAGCCCTGCTGCACCTCCTGGACATCAGCTTTGAGCAATTGCCCTCGCTCCCAGAAGCGATTCTTGAGCAGGGTCCCTCAGGTGCGCCCGTCCCAGGGCTCACAACGAGCAGAGCTGTTGGGAAGAGAAGGGGCCTGGGGCAGGAGTGGTGGAGCATCACCCACCAGCGGTGGGCTGTCACCTGCTAATTCAGAGCCCTTCATGGTCCTGTGGTCTGCTCTGTCCTCTCCCGAAGGACTGAGAACTGGGGTGCACTCTGGGCAGGTCCAGCTCTAATGCTGACTTGGAAGTATTTCTCTATTTCTTCCCAAATTTGCAATGGTTTCCCAAGCTGCTGCTCATCAGGGTGCATAAAAAGCTGGTGACGAGAAATGTGATGAAAGCAGTCTTCTGCCCCCGACTTCAGAGGAGGCGGTTGTGCTGCAGCGTGCTTTCACTTCACACCATACCTCAGGAAAAAAGGTAAAATCCTGGAATCAGGGAAATCCGACAGTTTTCCAGGTGCAGTCGTATCTCGAGATGCTGTTCTCTATGCAAAACCTCTTTACTGGGAGAGTGGCAACGGAGGCCCTCATTTCACAAGGGACCAAACTCATTTTTGAGCAGACTCTGCTCTGTTTGCTGGTGTGACGGTGGGTATGGACGTGAGGGAACCAGCCGGGCTTTTCTGCTGCCGTGAGGATTTATTACAGCGTTTTACTTACCCTGGCTTGCAACGTCGCTACGTGCCTTGCTGTTTCCCCGCAATTCCCGCTGTGCAGCGGGGACGGTGAGTGCTGGCCCCGATGGAGGTTCGGCATTAGCCTCCACTAAGGGTCTTTTGCCTCCTGAAGTTTGAAATGAGGCGCTCTCTCTGCTTTTATATTGCAAGGTTTTTTTTCCATAGAATGTTGGTGGCCAGAGCTACATGTGGCTACCCTAAGTATACTGCACCTTAATTAATTGTGGCTGACGGTTTATCGAGACACATTGCGCTGCTTAAATTTCCGTCAAGGGCAGCTGCAGGAAGCACAGGCTCAGCTGCTGTTTCTCCTTAGCACTTTCCTGGTCCACCACATTCAGCTTCAAGTTTTATAGAAATTGTCTAACGGGAAGATTTCATCCTGTTAGTGGGATTCTTTAAACTGAAAAATATGAAAATGGGTATTATTGGGATAAAGTGCTACTTTGTCAAAATTCATCTTTTTAAAAAGTTAGCCTGTTTGGGTAGCACGTTTGAGAAGACATATTTCATCCTTCTGTACCTTGTTCCCCAAGAAACAAGTATTCTGAGCTTCTGCCCAAGGTGCCATCACCGCGTCCTCTCGCTGCCTCTGCACCGGTCCCACCAGAAATGTTGGCACCGCAGCGGGCAGCACTGAAGTGATGGAGTAGTGAAACTCGATGGATTTCCGTTCCTGAGGTCGAGCAGCGCATAATTCATCCCCTGCTTCCTTTCCCTCCAATTCAAAGGCCTCTCCCCAGCGAGCCGCAGTGGGACCGAGCGGCACGAAGTACCGCACCTCTCCGGGACGCCTGTGCTTCGGGGCCGCACGTGGGCTGCGTGCTGAGGGATTTCTGTTTGAAAACCTGGTTTTGGGGCTGCCGTGCAATAGTAGTCGAGCGGTTTTAAGCAGAGCTTTGTAAGTAGGAAGTTGTTGAAGGGTGATGGTGTTGGCCAGTCCCTTCCAAAGGATCTTGCTGGGTGAAGGAGGGATGGGTTATACCCTTGCCACTCTGGAGGTGGAATTAAGAATAAAAAAACCCCGTGAGCGCGGGCGGGTTGTGGACTGCCCGCGGTCTCTGTCGTCCTCGCAGTGTCCGGGATGGGCCTTTGAGAGCTCCCATCTTGTTTTCCCCTGTTAGCTCCTCTCTGCTGAAAGGTTTTCATTCATTTTGTCACTTCTCTTATGGAAGTGGTTTTCTGCCTCCAGTCATCCAGCTCTGCCATCCCTAGAGATAATCCGGTAGGATCTGCACAGTGTGCTCAAAATGCAGGTGTGGTAGGGATGTATACATGGCACAATTATGTTTTCTGTTTGTTTTGCCTTTTTTAACAACTCCTTACCCTCTCTTTTCCACTTTGACCACTAATGAGCGCTGAGCTGATGTTTCCTCTGCACATATAAGACATGAAGGCCAACTGAGATGTGGTGCAGTCAGGTCCCTTTCCTAACATAAAGCATGGATCTGTTGCTTTTTTAGTAATTCTATTCTGATTTGTATTTCTGCTTGATTATAACAGTTTCTGTCTGCTCTCCCTCTGGTGGTTCAGACCCCTGCACCTCCACCTGCAGGGCTGTGAGGGTCGGGTTTACATTTCCCATTCCCCTGCCGTGGTCAGCCCGGGCGGATGTGCTGGGGGAGTACCGCAGCCATTTCGTGTTTGCTTCCCCTTAGCGTTTTTGTTTGGTGCCATCTGGTCCTGGCAATTACTGCTCGGTTTATCATATTCACTCTGAAACCTTCTTGGACGTGTTGTGAAGATCTTTGCTGGTATTTCCATGTGCAAATGTGATTAATTGTACGTGGGGGTGAGGGGGCAGGTGACGAGCAAACCAGAAGGAGTGGAAACCCCAAAGAGATACCCAGTGGGGAAGTAGCAAGGCTGGTTATGCCAAGGAGAGGTTTGGCTTTCAAGCCCAGAAGATGGCCTTGCCTGTGTGGGAAGGAAGCATTTGGCACCTTTTAATGGGGTAATTAGAAATGCCTTTGGGGGGTTAAAGTCTGTGACATGGTCTCCATCCATAGTGTTGGTGGCATGGGAGGTGCTTGGTGCCCGCTGGGTGCCCAGTGTCACTGCTGGCCGGGAGAGGAGCAGCCACATATGTGTCCCGGGCACTGCTGGAGGCTGCTCACCTCCACTGCGCTTGGTGTGTTGGAGCCCTGCCTGGTCACTGAGCTCTTGGTGGCTTCTGGGCTGGTCGTGACGAGACCTTCTTTGATACCTGGCACTCAGCACATGTGGCTGCACATCCAGACAGCTGCTTCGTTGGCTATTAAGTTGCTGTGGCTTTTTCTCTGGGACAAGATAGGCCCTTCCTGCAGTCCCAATAGACTAGAGGATCCCCCAGATGTCTTTGTTTCTGCTTGTCCCACTTGGGTCAACAAAGTTGAGTCGTGGCCTTCCAAGGTGGCTGCTTTGCAGTAAGCCCCAGGTTTTGCTCTGGGTTTGAGGAGATAGATCATGAGGGATCCCCTCAGGCGATGTCCATGCCTGCTAGGGGGATGGTGAGACTTACTACAGACAAATAGGCCACCATGTTATTGAAAATAATGTGAGTTGAGTTTATTAAAAATGAATGGCTCAGTGTGCTCTGATTTGGACATTTTATCAGATGTTTCACCTTTCTTACTGCACGAGGACCTGTTTCACTCGCGTGGGTTTTGAGGCAGCATCTCACATAGCATAGGGGACAAAGGCTGGCTTTGGCCGCTGCCATCATTGCTAGCTGAAGCCACCGAGGCTGTACATGGACATCTTCCTGGAAGCAGCAGTGCTGGTGAAAGAGCTCACTTCATGTATTTCAGGCAAAGTCACCTAGGTTAGCATTCACGTTTGATCGATTTGATTTGATTGGTTTGATTTGATTTGAACAATCACACTTTGTCGCCTCAGAGTGGTCGTGCAAGCTGCTGTGGCCATGGGGTTCGACCCCAGGACAGAGGTGTGTGACAGTCACCCCGCTGCCCTTGCAGGATGCCTGGAGGACTTTTGGAAGGTGCTGCATGAAGTGGGTGAGCAAGCAATGGAGAGAGCTCGCACCTGGCCATCAAACCCGGGCTGCCGACCTCGCTGTCCTCTCCCATGGCCCTTCTGCTGGGCGAGGGGCTGCAGGATGAGCATTAACCGAAAGGCAGCCTTGCCCCCAGCTGTGCACGCGAGGCAACGTGAGGCGATTCCTCTTTTCCTGGAAGAGCGGAAGCCGGTGCCCGCTGCTGGCACACGGCGGCACTGGGGCTGCTTTGCAGTTCGTGGTCACAGCCGGGATGCATCTCGCTGCGTCTTTGCTCATCCTCCTCTGCTCTCCTGTAGTGGACAGGGAGGCTCCCTGCTCTAAGACATCCCCCAGCACAGGGGACAGCCCTCCGTGGAGATGTTCGGGTCTCCGGTCCCGCTGGTGCCGGCGTGGGCGAGGGGATGCTGCAGCAGCGGGCGTGGGGCTGGCGGCACCACCGCCTTCCCCCTGGGGACCGCGCGCCCATCCTCGGTCTGTGCCCTGCTTGTGCACGCGCTTTACAACGCACCCTGCACCCGTGAGCTCACGGCCGGGCTTCTCCTATCTCCTTGCCCAGAAGGATGCTTAATTAGACGAAGACCCGGCTTCGTTAGGCGCTGGACCACGGTGAGCAGGGCATGGATGCAGGCAGGGAGAGGAGGCGTCCGGCTCCGCGTGGCGTCGGCAGGGAGGCACCGCAGGTCGCTGCAGGAGCGCGTCCCCGCACGCCTGGAGGAACTGGCTGAGAGTTTGGATTTTTCTGGACTGCGCTGTAAGTGGTTTAAAATAGTTCTTGAAGTTTTATTTAACTTGAAAGCATTTAGGAAGTGATTTCGAATCCATTTGGTTGATTCACTGCTATTCCTGCAGTAGGATGCAGAGCAGTGATTCTGTAATTAATTTAATTACATGCTTATTCAATCTTTCCTAAACTAGTAAAATTTCAGAATGCTTTTGAATTCAATGAAATGTGATTTTCAGGGACAGGAGGAAGGGAAGGCAGGGAAATTCGAAGCTATCTTGTATTTTCCCCCTGCCTTCATGCGCCAACCCTCCCTCGCCCCCCCCAGCCCGCAGTGCCCATCGCCTCTGCCCCTTCCCGCGCTGACGGGCTCCCCCAGCCCTATTTTGGCCGTTTGCCCAATTCTTGCCCAATTCTTGCCTCTCGGAGCATCCCTCGCAGGGCTGCCTTCCCCGGCCAGCCAAAGGGAAGCATTTTAAAGGAGTTTCACCAATCGGCGGTGGCATGAGTTAGGAAAAAGCCTTTTTGTTTTTCCTCTCCCCCACCTTTTCCCAATTGCTGTTACCTAAGAGTTCATTTCTCTCGCTGCTTTTGCTGCCTTCAGATTTGGCCAAAACAAGATATTATGTAATTGGGCTAATGAGTTCCAACCCGCTCTCCATCTTCCCATCGCGGCACAGCAAGCAGCTCCTCTCTACCCAGTTCATTTCTTTCCCATTTTCGGTTATTAATTTAAAAATATCATTTCCAAATCTGCCTCTCTTTGTCAGTAAGTCTGTTCTTTTTTTTTTTTTAAACTTCGCAGAAGGCCTTGAATGAGTAACCAAATATCTCTTGGGCTCTGGAATTTAACAGTCCCTGCCCTTTGTTCGGCTGGGTCAATGCATGAATTCACAAGTTACTGGATTAAAAAGGAGAAAAACACAAATGTCTGATTGTGATTTGATTTGTATTTTTTTTTCAGCAGAAATGAGATACAAAGAGGAACTAATATTTTTTAGCAGTTTAAAATTTATTTTAAAATCCAGTTGTTGCAAAGGCCAATTTTTAATGTGGAATTAGACACTGAGTTGTTTTTCTAAAGGGAAAGCAGCAAAATCCAACTTTTTGGATTTAAGAAGTTAGAAAATTTAAATCTACTTACAGCGTAAGTAAACATGGGTTGGCTGGAGGAGGGTTTGATGGGCAGAGCTTACAGCTGGAGCATAAAATTGCCACGATGCCAAGATGGTTTCCTTAATTTTTCCTGCTTGAAGAAGAAGATAGCGTCAGGCGTGCGGCGAGAGCCGTCGGTGTGCGGCAGCAGGGCACTGGGCTGACCGCGGCAGCACTCCTGCCCCTCGCTGCGGCTCCGCGTAAGCCTCGGGGTGGTTTTGGTACCTGCTGGTGAAGAGCTGCACGCGTAGAAATTTCTTGGGAGTTACTGGCAGAGCTTCAAGGTTTTTGTAGGGATCCTGGGGTTGCGTGAGGTGGGTTTGTAGTGCCGTATACCTTCATAAATGATTTTTTTTTTTACAAATAACAGGACTCGTAACTCTCACCTACTTGCAAGTCAGTCACTAGGTTTGATGTTTTGGGGATGGAGCACTTCAACTTTGCTTTTCTTCTTACTTGTGTACGGCAGCACGAGGCGGCTGAGCCGTGTTTGGCCACAATTGCTGTGGGATCTCCAGCCGTGCCTTCTGAGGGACCCGTGCCTGGCGGTACTGTCCGTGTCTGTGGGAGACACCTCCCACCCTCCTCCCGGTGGCCTTTGAGTCAGCTTTGACACACGCCTTGCTCTGCTCCAGCTTTGCAGGACTTCTGGGTTGCCGCCACCTCCTCCTCCTCTTCCTCATCCATCTGCATTTTCCAGCCCCGGTGGAGGAGCTCCAGAAGTTGCGTTGGCTGCTGGTGGCACGAGGGCCGGTGGCATTGGCGCCCGGTGCCGCTGTGAGCCCCGACGAGTGGCAATACGGCCTGAGGACCGTTGGGTCTGCCACGGGAGATGGTGCAGCCCCAAATTTTAGTTTCTCTTTGTTCCATGCGGTTGATGTTGGGCAGCGTGTGGGAAGAAGAGACAAAAAGGCTCGGTTGTCTTGAACAGAAATGCATTTTAGCATATTAAAATTGGCAGCTGCCCCCAGTTTGGGTGACTTTGGCTGTTGGCTCCCTCAGCCCTGCCTTTGCCTTTGAGAACTTTTTGCATTCAAAATGAAAAATGTAACTCGAGACCTTAAGTGACCTTAATTTCTCCAAATTGGATGCCTCATGCCCAATGTGACAGCCTCAGAGTTAAAATTAATATAAATTTTGTAAATCAGTAGACTGACCTTTTGGTGAACTGGAAAGAAATGTCAAATTTCTGTTTTTTTTCCCCCCTGTAATCAGCAGTCTGTAATGAATGAATTATTCCTAATTTCAAGATTGTAGCTCAAAAGGGCACTCAAATGGCTGAAATCCCATAAGAAAGGCTGACCTTTTGGTTGTCTCTGATGAAAATTCAAGATTTTCCCCAAACTTAGCAGTCTGTAATGGCCCGGACGAGATGCTACTGTAGCTCAGCGGGAGCAGCTCCCCATTTCTTTTCCCAATACATTTCTGGTGGCACCGTGTGGTCCCCAAAGAGCCTTCGCAGTCTCCTAGGAGCGTTAAAGGTGTAGTTTAGATTCGGAGCCAAGATACTTCCTTCAGGTACAAAGCAACTGTGAAATAAACGATTCCCCTCCTGCTCCATAAAGAATTGATTATTTGTCATCTGCTGCCTCGGACGCCGCGGCTGCGTTTTCCCCACCTGCTCCGGGTCGCTACTGCAGGATTTTGTGATGCCGGGTGCGTGCGGGGGCCTTGGAGCGCGTGCCGGCTTTCTCTTGCTCGAGGAGACAGGATCCGAGGTGCACGAGGAGCAGTGAATCTGTCCCCCACGAGATGTTACCCGTGACCATGGATCTAGTTTTGCTCAGAAACCACTGGAGAGAGTTTGGGGTTTGGAAAATGCATTTAGCTGATGCACGGCAAGTGTGCACTGAGTGGCTCTTGCAGGAGGGATTTCTCCTGCATTAGTGGGAAGCGTCCGTGGTGCTGGGTAGCGGCTGGGGTGGACGTGTCCGCACGGGGCCCGGCGTGCTCGGAGCTTTCCTGGCCTCCTGGCACCGGCAAGGTGTTACCGGAGGTGGGCAGTGCGGAATCGCTCGTGTTTTGGCATCGTAGCTTTTTTCATTCTCTATATAGCACGGACTTCTAGGTGCAGAAACGTGTTCTGTGTTTCATTTATGGAGAGAGAACATTTCACAAAACCTGCCCATCCGGTGCAGTGCGGGACGAGGCGGGGGTCGGGGCGCCGGCCCGGTGCTGTGCGAGAGCCCAGCGGGACCCGAGCGGCCAAGGGGAGGCTCGGGTGTCCCCGGCCTGGGTCCCGGCCCCTTACCGGAGCTGCACGGGGCACGGGGCTGTCAGAAGTGACCTGGTTCTGACGGGATCTGGAGTTTTTTGGGGAAAAGCCAACACTGAAGTGGACTGGATAGCTCCTTTCTTATGCTACTGGCAGGGGCAAAGGTTGTTAAAACTGGGTGAAGCAGTGCAAAAATCCTGCAAAGCTCTTTTTTGTTTGTTTTTTGTATCCCCATTATTTTAGAGGTGAAACAGGCTGAGATCACTTTTGCTTTTCATTTTCTGTTTCTCCTCCAGCGTGGTAAAATCTTGAAGGCAGCAGTGTGAAAGCAAGATTAAACTTAAGTGCTATTTTCATTTTAACTTTATTAAATCATGAAAATATTTCTAGTAGATTCTGAAACAGATTTTCCAAATTGTACCACTTTAAAAATAATAGATACCAAGTGTTAAATTATTTGGCACTGTTTTTGAAGTGTCCAAGTGCTGGATAACAGTATGAAACCTGTCTCCTGTCAGCCTTTTCAGCTGTTTTCTTGGATACTTGAGACGATGAGCAGTTCAATGAAATGTTTTGCTTGGTAAAGTGCTATCACGTTGGGCTTTGAAAGATAATAATTAAAGAAGAGCAGGTTTAATGTTCTTACATTTGTATGCTACACTTAAAAAACCGAACAAACACCCCCCCCCCCGANTTTATTTTTATTTTTATTTTGAGAGTACCTTAAGTTGCAGGTAGTTGTGTGTGTACAGGCTGGGGACTGCTCAGTGCCTCGGCTGGCACTAAGGGCTGCCAGCCAGTTTTTAACAGTCTCTTGAATGTGAAGATTTGGTTCAGGAATCTTTCTCAGCCCACCTTCTCACGTGGCAGAAAGGTGACGTTTGGTAACANAAAAACAAAACAAAAAAAAACAGCACCAAAAAACCCCAAACCAAAAAACCCCTCCTGACTCCCTCGTGCAGCGATCTGGCAGTGCAGGGTGTGGTTTGGGGAAAGAAAAACCAAAAGCAGAGATGTGGCTGCAGCCCGTTTCTGGTGCTGAGCGCGGCTCTGAGCGGCGCGTTCTGCCGCCGGTCGCAGCAGCGCTGCGGGCAGCCGTCCCGCTCCGTCCCATCCTGTCCCATCCCGCTGCTGGTACCCGGCCAGGCTCGCCAGCATTGTCCCGCACCCAGGAGCGGCCTCGCTGTGCTGCTGCTTCAAAATGATTTACTGCTTCTAGCGACGCTCCCAGCCAGCGGGGACAGCTCGCAGCTCGAGAGGGGTTTGCCGAGCTGTGCACCAGGATGTAGGGGTGGGTGGCTCCGGGCTCTCCAGGTGGCCTTCCAGCAGCTCCTTCTCCGTTTCTTTTGTGTACACGATGTGTTGTCGCTTCACCAAGTAAGATGTTTTAAATGTTTTTTTGTGGGAATGCTTCACGCTTCTTCCCTCCTGTCTGTTTTTGAGAATCTGGCATTAGGTTTTATATTTGTGAAATAGTAAAGAAGGCAGCTACTGGCTAAATTCATGAAAGAAACTTCTGCCAACAGGAACCAAGCACAAAGGCAGTGCTTCTTGCCCATGCAGCCCCTCGGCGGCAGCCCGCTGGAGGATGGGAGGTTATTCTGGAGAAGTCCCCAGCACTCCGAGAGCACGGCTGCAATGAGGTGAGGAGCCCGAGCCTTCATCTGCATCCAGGAGAGCGCAGCGGTGGGGCCGGTGCTGTGGCCACAGCCTCTCTTGGGCCCAGCAGCTTTCATTCTGGTGCAGGGTGCCGCTGTTCGTTGCAGTCATGAAAGTGATGTTGGTAATGGATTCAGTCCGTATGCAAAACTTTTTGGGTGTTGGCTAGCAGGAAGATTGTATCTGCTTGGAAGTGTGGGTATGAAGAGCCCCGTCATCTCCTGCTGCAGGGGTTTCAGCAAGCAGCAATTGGTGGAGATGGTCCGAGACCTCCGGCTCCTGCGCACAGCTCTGTGTCGGAGCTGCCTGCTTCTGGCTGAGAGGAAGGACAGTGTTCCTCCTCCTCTCTGCACAACATTCTGGCTGCTCGGTGGAAGGGGGATGCCCGTTCCAGCCCCATGAAGGGGGTGAGACGTGCTCAGAGAGCTGGCGAGCGGTGCTGTGCCGGCTGATGGAGCGCTGCGCAGGGGGCACAGCGTGGCTCCCTCCCCTTCCCCGAGCTCCTGCTTGCTGCTGAAGTAGGACTCCCAAACACGGGTCACACGTTGCCTTTATCTTTCGGTTCAGTGTTGGACGTCACGTTTATTCGTAGATTCAAAATTTGTGTTTCCTTTTTCCTGTGCCTTGCCGGGCACTGGGAAGCACGTGTCAGGAAGCTGCTGGTAGCGGCAGCTCTCAGGCCGAGCGCGTAGCTGTGCCCAGGGCAGAATTCTGAAGGGGCAGAAACCAGGGCAGATTCCAGGGCAGAAACGCTGAAGTTTGTGCTTTGAATCTCTGGGGGCACCTGGATACCTGGAGCCTCACCTCGCACGTGGGATCGCTGGGTGCATGTCCTGCGAGTGCTCAGTGCTGCAGGCTGGGCTCTGCAAGTGCATCGGTGCCCTCTTCAGATGGCGCTGAGCTCTGCTCGGAGGCTTTTCCTCTCTGCAAAGAAGAGAAAAAGTGAAAGGCGAAGGTGTTCGCACATCACGCTTGTGTTGTCTGCTCCAAAAATGGAAGCAAAAAGGATAAAATCACGTTATCTGGTGCTTTCAAAAGTATCCTCTCATATAATAAGCTTTTGCTATCTAGCACTTGTGCATGCTGCTGTAACATAGCCAGCCTCCAGTCTTCAAGAAGGCGGAGAGCCTCGGCCGGGCCAGGACTCCTGTTGGCTCTGCAGCCCGTCTGCGTGCCCGTGCTGGGGACATCTGAGCAGCGACAGGGTTGCTGGCAGGAGAACAAGGCCACCGTTACCCAGTGGTCAAGACTCCCGATGGTGGCTGTGGGGTGGTAGGTTTGAATGTCAGGGAAGCCAGTAAAGGCAAAAAACCTTTGAGCCCAAATGTGTAATTTTAGAAGTAAATTATGGTCGCAGAGTCTGGGTTGGCTGTTGCAGACAACCTCATCGTAGAGTTTCTGGCAATCTTCATCTGTCCTAGAACTACCTGGGATGGACACTTGCTCCGCTAAATGGCTAGTGTGCCATCTGAAGTAGGATTTTCTCATCTGGTATTCAGAAGCTTTGAAGATAGGTACTGTGTAGTGCTGGAAGGTTAATACATAAAAAATAAAATGTGGAGTAAATATTTGGCCCTGCAAATAAGTATATGGGAAATGAGACAGCTTTGTGGTGTGTGTGGGTAAGGCGTTGAAGAGTGCGAGGTCTGTGTGGCAGGTGTGGCTGCCCTTTCTATCAGCTTATTTTGTTTGATTTGTTACATAGCTCATTAAAAAACGAGTGAATGCTGGTGCAGACTGGTGGTAACAGGTGAGACCCAAAGGTGTGGGTGACAGGGAGTGGGAACTCTGTCCAGGTTCTTCAGCAGTGTTTGCCACTTACCTCAAAGACATGGAATATATCCAGAGGAAAACAAATGTTACGCTCACCAACATCAAGGGGTTTACTGGGTTCGGATTTATGCTTTGTGTTCAGATTTTGTGTTTTCCTACATGTTGCAGGAGGAAAACAGTAGTTGTGTTGGCTTTGCGAAGACATGGATTAGAGCCTTAAGACCAGCAGTAGTTGATCTGGCACCTTACATGCCAAGCAGTGCGTGTCGGCCACTATTCGATGCCTGGCCAATGCGTTTGGTTGCCAAGCCACCTCTGCAAGTGTCATTGCCTGCTATTCCTGGAAGAGCACTGTCACAGCTGGCCATAAAAGCTCTGTAGCTGCACTGCGTGGCTGGACAGGAATTGAGGATACCTCCAGTTAACGGAAGAACAAATCCACTAGGTTAGTTACCAGAATGGGGTGGGAAGCACCGCTTCTGTCCCAAGAGGGGACACTCAGGGTGACTTGGGGCCGTTTGAATGCTGGACCTTGGTGGAGAGCCAGAGGTGGGTGGTTTGGGGTCTGGACTCTTGTTTGGTGTTTAGCCGAGAGATGCCAGAACTGACTTTCGGGTCTGGGACATTTATATATTTTTGCCAAGCCCAAATGTCACGTTTGGTAGAAGCAGGAAGCTGTGGCAACTCTTTGATGCTTCTGCTTGTTGAGTTTGTGATTCTGTTCAGTGGCAGTGATTGCAGTGTCTGATTGTGTTACCTGCCACATGGGAAGACTCATGGAAACCTTTATTTACTTATCTATCATCTATTTATTTATTTATTTATCTATCTATTTATTTATTTATTCTGAGAGAAAGCTATCAGCAGACCCCGAGGACCAGTCACTGGTTATAGATCACAGTTGCTTTTGTGTCAGTCTACGTTAATGCTCTTTGGATAGTGTTCTCCATCACTGAGTTCATCACCTGGATCCCTCCATCCTGGAACACCCTCCTTAGCTTTGGAAAGCAATCAAATGACCCCGTTTTCATTTAAGAATAATTGCAGTGGCAATAAGCTGTTTGGAGTGCTCTTGATATTTTTCCTTTTACTGGCCAGGTTGTGCCTGATGGCTTTTTGATGTTTTGACTGCCCAGGAGAGGCTGGGGATGACCCTAGGCGCTTAGATAACCTCTCCAAAATGAAGGAGTGATTTTACGAATAAAACACAAGACTGAAATTCAAAAGACAAGTGTCTGGTTCTCACAAAATCTTTTTGTGTGTCTCTGGGCAAGTTGTATAATCTGTCTTAGATTTCCCAGCACAAGAACTCAAGAGAAATGCCTTCATCAACTCACATCAAACTTGTCAATATTAACTAGTGTTTGGGAGACATCGGGCTGTTTTAGACATTCTGGAGTGTCTCATAGCTTTGAATGGTTAGAGTAATTGAATGAAGTTTATTGAGTCTCTGGAGCCCTCTTCCCATAGAAGTTATCTTCATTTGGCTTGTCTTTGTCCTCTTTAGACACAGAAAAAATACATAGCTTCGACATGGCTCTGTCCTTGTAGCCTTTACAGATTTGTCATGGCTGTAGATCAGCAGCCAGTTGGACATTGACCAGTAGACTTAGCAGAGAGGCCAAGGATTGTGGCACACACGGAGATCAAACCGTCATTTTAAAGGTGGTTATTTCCAGGTCACAGTTGGAGGTACTCCAACAATAAACCACGTATGGAAACTCTCTCAACACCTTGAGTATATCGTGCGTGGTCTGTGGACAAACTCATTCTTTACTGCTGTCAGTCTGCCATCTTTCACTGGCATTGAATTTGCTTCCAAAGTAGCAATACAAAAAAAAAAGTTGCTTCTATTTTGTTTTTTTTTGAGCGCTGACAATAGCCCTTGGAAAAGTCCGGTTTTCCTTTCCGAGGAGGTCGCCATGACTACTCTCTGTGCAGCGTTTAACAGCCGTGCTGGCTAATGCAGCAGAAACAGATTTGGCTTTTCCTTTTGGATGTAATGAATAGCAAACTGCTGCGTATTCATTAAGAGAAGCAACTTGCAGAGGTTAAGTGTTTCATTTCTGGAGCTGCCATCTAGGGCAGTAATAAAAAATAAATTGGGCAGCCAAGGAGGAAAAGGGGTTTATAAGACATAAAGTGGGAAAAAAATAATTGCTAGCTCGTTCTTCTTTCTTTCCCGGGGTTCTGCAAACGTAAGTTAGGATCCTTGAGTCCAAGCTATGCAGATTTTTGTTAAATGCAGTCAAATTTGCTGGAGAATTAGCTTTGTTTTTGATAGGAACCCATCTGACCAATTCAGCAAAAATAAACAGGCTCTTGGACTGCAATCATTCAGTCCAGGAAAGACTGAGGAAAGTGAGGCTGGCTTTAAAGTCTGAATGGCACTAGTCCAGATGATGCTCTGTTCACCTCTCATGGATTTGTAGCTTTCAAGGCTGGAAAGGCTCGTTGTGATCATCCAGCCACAACCTCCTGTGCTGCCCAGGGCAGCAATTCCAGAGTCAAGCCCATGGTTTTTGGTTGGCCTGAAGTTTTTCTTAGGAAAAGGTATGTAACTCTGCTATTAAGACTCTGGCAATGCTATTACTCTCTCCCAGGTTTAGATGTCCATGTCCATAGTCAGTGAGGAGGGATGGGCATATTTCATATCCATGAAGGATATGATTGTGCCTCTTTCCCTTCCAGTTTGTCATTGCTGCACGTGAAAGGGCAAAAGAAATGGAAACAGCACAAAGTAACGATGTCACTGGGGGTGTCACTGTGTCGCACAGCCTCGTCTCCCCGCGCTGAACACCCCCTATGCTCCTCCACGGCCCCATGCAGGCAGCAGGGGTCCCTTTGGTTTCCTGCACCAGAACTGAGCGCTTTCCAGTCGCTCTTCCAGGACGCTGTCCATCTGCTGCTTATTGTTGTTTTTTCTAGTTGTACAACCTTGTGTTTGGCCGCAGAAAAATGCATCTTGTTTAAGCGAGTCCAGCACACCCATCGATCCAGATGGCATTGTATTAGAGACCTGTCCTTTTTAATTATGTGCAACTAATTTTTAATTTTATGATCTCTGCAAACATGACTGGAAATGATTTTCTGGCTGCTTGTAAATCACTGATAGATACCAAATCCTTTCAGGGACTGTTTTCTCTTAGAAGAAATAAGGATTCCCTATTACAGTTAGTTTTCAATATTTATCAAATAGCCAGTTTTTAATCCACTTAGTATGTGTTTACATTGATTTCTGTACTAGGGCTGTTTTTTTTTTTTTTTTTTTTGAATCAGCATCTTGTGCAATAGCAGGCCCTGCAAAAGTCTGAGTCTCTTATGCTAAAATAGTTATCTTTCTCAACCAAGGCCATAAATCTTATCAGGATATAATGCCAAGTCCGTTTGACAAGGCTGGTTTTCTTTCTTCGTTCCCAGAAGAAGACACACAGGATGAATGTCTTGTTAAGATGTTTTTAGCTGGGTTGGCACAGGGTATCCACACCTGCAGAAAAACAAAGTTGAATCCTTTCCCCGTGCTGTTCTGTCTGAGGTGTGTCTGTTCCTTGGATCTGCCACGGGTATGAGAGTTGAAGGAGAAACTGCTGTGGCGTGTCCAAGCCTCTCTTTGCCCTGGCAACATCCCACGGTAACTTCCATTTCCTCGTGATTGTGTTTTCCCTCCCATTTTGGTTAGGAAGGCCTGTGCTATGTGATGCCTATGGAGGCCGACTGAGCTGTGAGCTGGTTTAGAAGCTTCATCTGTGTCGAGAGTCCACGCTACTGCTTCCTTGTGCTCTGACCCGTTGCCATTTGGTGTAGCAGGACGTGGCAGGGACGCCCACCAAAAACCCAGTCCTTGTTTGAGAATCTGAAAGGAGTACGAGGAGGAGGACCTGGAGGCGTGGGGATAGCCCATGGGGACTGCAGGGACAGGTGTCCTCCCGCCCTGCTCGTGGTCACGGCTGTGTTCTCACCGACGGAGCAGCCCAAGCTGCTTTCGTGTGGATGAGGTGGCTGGGCATGGGGGTGGCATTGCTGATCACCGCAGCCACCTGCAACTCTTGATTTGGATTGGGTTGAAAGCGGTGTAAAGTTTTAGGTGTCTGCATGGCTCCTGGCTCGATCTGGGTTTCAAAGATACCTGTTTATTACTGATGCAAAGCGCTTCTGGCAGTGTCGTGGAGGGGATGGTAGGCGTGAGGGTCAGGTCTGTGCCTCCTCCTGGTTGCCACCAGGTGATGGGGTTTTGGTGGCCAGGAATGGGTTACCTACCTCCAGAGCTGCTGGCAGCCTGCGCCCATTGGATGAATGGCTGTGAAAGTCATCAAATCTCCCAATGAGTCTTCCCACCTTAGCTCTGGTTTTTAGCAGTCCGTTGGCTCTCCAGGCAGACCTCAGGGTGTTCTCTCAGCGAGGAACGTGGTCGGTGTTCACTGGGTACGTCTGACCCATACAGGCAGAGCCGGTGTTCCCGGTGCACCTGTAGCAGGTCAGGCTACATCAGGGCAGAGGTGCCCTGTTGTTGGACCAGCACGTTGCCTACAAAAGGTTTTGTTAGATGAGAACCACGTGTGCTGTGGAGCATCATGAAGAGGCTCAGCGAGCCTTTTCCAAAGACCATTAAACTCAATTGGAAGACTCCAAAAGCTGAAAAGCCTTGAATCGAGATTTAGAAGGGAATAAGAGTTTTTGAGCGTGTATGGGGGTGGCGGGCACTGGGGAGCGCTCGAGGTAGCAAGACCTACTTGGTGTCTTGGCCGGGCTCTGGCACGGGGGGCTGTGAAGATAGAGGAGGAGAGGGTGGGCCGTGGGAATCCCGTGGAGGTGGTTGGGAGATAGATGAGAAGCTGGAGTACATAATGCTGGGTGCAGAAGGACTGTACCTACGCCTTTTCCATCTTTTGACATTATGCTCCTTATTTAACATGTTTCAGGTATTTCTCCGATGGTCTGTGTGTCTGTCCTTGACAATTAAGCAGCAGTGGAAGGGATGGAGAACTTGGCTCTGCTGGATGTTTGCAAAATGTGATGGGAGAGCTTGTGGTGGAGCAGGGGTCTGGGTCCCACGGCGTGTGTGTGTCCTCATTGGTCATGGTGAGCATCTGACCCTACCCCGTGCTGAAAATCCTGGCAATGCATTGCCAGGAGTCAGCCCAGGGGGCCGATTTCTAGATTTAAGTAGGGCCCTGTGGCAGCAAAGAGCTTGGCTGCAGGGTGCTCTGCCTAAGCACAAGCCAGTTTGTGTGGAGGTCTGTGAATAAGCATTTGTTTTTCAGGCATTGGGCTGGAACGTGTTGTTGCCTTTATTTGGGGGTAAAATGAAGCCTGGTGGTGAATCAGTCCCTTTAAAATGACACACAGCTGTAGATATGGAGCCTACTGCTGGAAATCAGCGATAAGTAAGAGCGTCAGAATTTTAAAGCATCTTTATTTGGATGCTGCAAGCCTTCATGGTTAATATAGATTGGGCATAAAAGTTTTATTAAAGAGAGAAACCCCCGTAGTTTAGGGTAAAAGCCAGCCACCAGCTGATCAAATTAAGCAGAAGCATCCTCCTGCACGGGCTGGCCAGTAATTGCTCACTTCAGAATTTCTTCGTCTCTTTCTCCCTTTCAGCTGATTATGGCACTGCCACAGTCAGGGCATCAATTCTGCTGCCGTGATTCATCCTGGCGGCTGGTTTGTGCTAAGGGGACAAAGCCTCAGGAGGTGGATTCTGGTGGTGCTTTAAGGAGCAGATGATTGACTCGTGGTCTGGAGAGATGAACAAAAGAAGGGAGTTTGGGTCTGCGGAAGCAAAAGCAGTGCGTGACTTAAGAAGAGGTACTGTAGGAACACTGAGTAAGCTAACACAGAATCCTAATTGGGAAAAAACTTGTGTGATTCTCAAGAAGAACCAACAGGTGAGAGAGTAGATCCACGGCGAGCAAAGTGCCGTCTGTGCAGGAGTTATTGTCGTGCTCCTTGGGTTGTTGCCAAAGAGATGGGCTAGATGACGAGTAGATGGGAGAAAGGCTGGAGAAGGCTTTTAAATGGGTCTTTGAGCCGTTATCGATGAATCCGAGGGAGAAATGCAAAAGAATTTTTGGAAAGGGAGAGTCGCAGAATTAGCACGGTGTGGTGTGATGCAGGGAGGAGTGAGCCTCTTACGGGAGGTGCTCAGGAGGACACTGATGCTCAGTGCTTTCCAGACTCGCAGCTGACATCAGTGGTGACACAGCCCAGGAGACATCTGAACTTGCCCACCTCTTTTGCCTGCTGCGATGGAGATCCGTGCAGATGCCAGCAGTGGTGCTCTTACCAGAGTCGTGAGCAATACTTTGCCATAGTCAATTTTTACTTTACTAAAATGAATATCATGGGCTTCTTAATAGTCATAGGAGCATAAAAATCTCACTGTATCACAATTCATCATCCTTTAAAAATTGAATTTCTGTTGAATTATGCCTTGCCACTGTAGTGCTGTGGAAAAGCTCTTATTATTCATAACTATAAATACAATGATGTTGAGATTTAACTGGTGCCTGAAGGCTTTATGCTGTACTTTCGTATTGACAAAGCAAACAGTCTTATGGATCGGTTTAAGTTTATGGGACTGGAGGCAGCTGAGTGCTCCCGCTCTGTTGGAAGCAGGAGTTCTCTCCTTCAGTCCCAAGCTGTCTCTGTGACTGCTCCGCAGGCAGGCAAGAACGTTTTGTGCCATTTTGGCCCTTCAGGACTGAGATAAACCAAAAAAATACATAAAACCCACGTTGAGTCAGCGCTTGTCCTCTTGGGTACCAGCTCGGTTCGGCTGCAGGAGGGCACGTTTCGGGACTGGCCCCAGCTTGGGTTTGTGATAGCAGAGCTTGCGTGGGCTGAGGGTCAGGAAGGAGGAGCTGGGGCATGAGAAGGACCAACAGAAACCGCCTGAATCACCGATGTCTTCGTCTTCATCCACACGGAGTAGCGACTGGACCTGAAACCAAGCGTCTTTCCTGGCAAGGTTCTCACGTGCTCTCTTTGCCTTGGGTGGACATCAATAAATAATTTCGTGTTCATCCTTGTCCCAGCTGAACATTTAAACAGCCATTGACCAATATGTGCGATTGCTGATGAGGACAGGCCTGACTGGGTAAAAGTTTGCTTGGGTTCACATCTGGCTTTGCAAGCATCTATTTTGGGCTTGAAACGTGGAAAAGTCCCATAATTCGGGGCTCAGCTGAGGCCGAGTTCGAGCCTTTCAAATGGATTTTACTGTAACACAAAAGAGAAGTGAGTTAATCTTTTACAAGAAATAATTAACATATGGAAAGAATTTTTTAAATTGTGATTGGGTAAATTTAGTCTCCTGGGATGAGGTGGGAGCGATTCTGATTGGATTTGGAGCAATTTTTTTTGCTGTGGTTATAATTAGAAATTTACACATAGCGAAAGAAGTATTGCTGTTGGATGTGGGTTATCATGGATGTTATGTTGTTTGGAGTTTCGTTTGTTTTACGATCTCTTTTCTTAATATAGCGATTGGGCCTTGCAGAAGTTTGGCAGTGGCATGTTTAACTTTGACTTAGTTTAGACATTCAATATTTTTGTTACAAAATAACTTTTTTTAAAAAAAAAACAAAACAAAGCAAAAATTAGTGATCTCTTGAGAACTGAAATTCTGTATTTGAAAAATTGCAAAGCCTCCGTTTCGGGCTTTCTTCTACTGAAAGCAAGGCAACAAATGTGGTGATTCCACACAGGTTGTGCTTTCTAATGCGCTTCAAAAATTGTTTCCGTGTAGACGTACACAGAGATACAGACAAGTATTAAAAATCAGATGCCTAAATGTTTTGCCTTACAGCAGGTCTAAACAACCGGCTGGTCCTTAGCTGCTGTTGGATGTGTTGTGCCCCTACAGGTGAAGGCATCTCCACTGTTTGTGTGTCTTGGAGTTATTTAAAATACTGGTGAGCGTGCCAGGGGCTTGCTGCCACTGCGGTACCCATGAAATAGGCTTTGTCCTCGTCTTGGGTCTGACGTCCCAAGGAGCCGTGGTGGCAGCGAGGGCAATTGGGTTGCGTTTGCAGGAGGATGAGGATAGTGCCAGTGGAGGGGCAGGAATTCCTCCCTTTGTTTTTGCAAAAATACTGGGTTTTTGCTTGGAAGCGATGGGCACCTGAATAGAAATCACTTCCTTTGAGGCTTTTCTTTTCTTGTGAAAACCTTGAGACCCGTTGGGGTGGGACTCCTGGAGCGGGAGGGAGGGAGGTCGGTCCCGCTGCGCTTTAACTCCGTGCGGCTCCAGCAGGAGGGGACCCGTGCAGGTGGGAGCGCGGCCCCGGGAGCCGGGGCTTGTGGCTGCCCACACCGGCCTGGGGCCTCAGGGGTGGCCGTGGCGGGTGCTGTGTGAGAGGGAAGGCGTGGGCTGCTTCCCCGCCTGTTCGGTGGTGACCAGTAATTTGAAAGAAAACAGGAAAAACTGGTTCAGTGCACTTGGAAAACTTCAAAACGAGAGAAACGTCCCCGTGCCCCTTGAAGTGAGCGAGGAGTGGGGTCCCCTCTCTTGCAAAACTGAGATCAGCCAAATGGGTAAACACTGACAAAAGTGGTGCTGGATGCACACAAACCCTGGGGCTTGCTCAGACTTCCTAAAGATTTATTTTTTGTTAAATGGCAGATGGGTTTTCTGACTTGAAGGAGGCGCCAGGAACAAAAAGGGGGGGCTGCAGGTCGCTTGTCCCTGTGTGCCTTTTGATGCTAGGAGAAGACGGCGGGTTTGTGCTTTTTGCGCGTTGATTTGGGCTTTTTTGTGGGAACAGGCGCGTTATCACTCCATCTGAGCCTCTCCAGGGCAGCGCGGGTTCCTCCCAAGCTGTTATTTCACTTAACTTTCCCTGGCTGGGCAGGTGCGGGACTCGGCGCCCGTTGGCCTCCCTGGTTAATGATTGCCCGCTGCTGGCAGGGAGCTGGGAATCGGGGCACAGCTTGGCCGGAGCCAGCACGCAGCCCGGCAGGGGCATGCAGCACCGCGTCCCGGTGCTTGGGCACAACCCCGGGGTTTGGGGTTAGCCCCCTTCCTGCCGAAATCAGGGTAGAGGGCCGTGAGGCTTTGCTAATGTTCAGAGAGTGCGAATGTGAAAGGAATTGGAGAAATTTACCTGCTTTGGCTGGCTGCCTATGAGCCTCGGGTTGTGGCACCTACTCCGGGTCCCTGGTGCATCAGCAGTCAGCTGGAGGAAAACACGTGTGCCTTAATTTGCAATATCTAATTTAAAGGAGAACTTCACTGACTGCAAGTCTGCTTCCCACAAGAGAGAGAAACTCTGGCTCAGAGTTTCCTTTTTTTTTTTTTTTTTTTAATGGGTATAGCTATAGGGACGCTTACAGTTGCATCTTTTTCGTGCATCTGTGCCCATCTGGAGGCTCCCGCAGAGTGCTGCCGGGGCAGGCGCGTGCGGTGGGGACCCGGCGTGTTGCAGGGCTGGAACCAAACCCACAGAGCATCCGTCACTGGCTTCAAATTAAATTCACCAAAGGAGATTTTATTTTTATCGATTTACCAACAAACCAGTTATTTCAGAAATGACTGGCTGCTGCTGTTGGTCATTTCTGGATGACCAGTTGGCTCTGCGTTGCATGGTTTAATGATTGCATACTTTATGCTGGTTAAATAGTGCTCAACAAGGAAACAGGAGAAAACCACACTGGGATAATCTAAGAAAAACAAGGATTATAAAAATGGCTCTGAAGCGCTGACTGCTGGAAGCGAAACCTATTTTGTGGGTTTGTTGCTGCACCTTTGCTTCAAAAAAAAAAAAAAATTGGAGCAGTTGTTGCGCTCGTTTTCTCAGCAGATGGGCTACTCCATCGCAGGCACGTTCGCCCGTCTGGAAAGTAATTATGTCGCTTGGCCCTGTCTTGATTTGCGCTTC
Source organism: Anseranas semipalmata (assembly GCA_013399115.1). NCBI lineage: Eukaryota > Metazoa > Chordata > Aves > Anseriformes > Anseranatidae > Anseranas > Anseranas semipalmata. The sequence continues at coordinate 239,301 of VXAA01004004.1, read as the reverse complement.
TATTAGCTTGTGCTTAACTATTACTGCCTTTAGAAGAAGACTTGGTAGATTAGTTCCCCTTTAAAACCAAAGAACGAAAACAAAACCAAGCCCATGATGCACCACAGTGACATTTTAAAAAAAAAAAAGGCCATTTTAATTCAAAACGTTTCAAAAACTGTTGTAAGATGACCTTAAAATTCAGGTTTTTGGTGCCAATCTAAGAAGAAATTTAAAATAATATTTCTTATTTCGTCTCCACAGCCTTTTTTTGTTGGATTATTGACCGTGGGAAGTTCTCCTTGTGTAGGTCAAGAAATTCTCCATTAAGGTTTTAGTCAATTCTCCTCTTGTTTTAATAGGTAAGCACAGGATTCCGAGTGTGGGTGTTCCTGTGCTGCCAGCGAGGGCTGTGCAGGGCTCTCCTGCGGTACAGAGCTCCACTGGTGGCATACTCAGGGACTCTCCAAAATGGTTAAAACTGTAGTGGGACAGGGGCAGGGACAGGGACAGGGACAGGGACTGGGACAGGGACAGGGACAGGGACCTCTCTGCTCTATCCTCAGCTCCCTGCCAGGCAGATCGCGCTTTCCTCCCCAAAGCAGCCTTGCACTTATATCTCTGATGTCAGCCGATGAATCAAAATTTGGGTGGCTTAAGTTGGTGGGGTGAAGCCTACAGTCACTCATTTCGGTAGGTTTGTGAAAACTTAAACGGGAACTCCAAAAAAAAACCACGTATAAAGGTCCCAATGTACTTTGACTTTTATTTTATGTTTTTATTTTACTTCCTCCTGGAGCAAGACTGTATGAGCTTGAGGTATTAAAGGCTTTACCAAAATTCAAATGGCAGAGGAGTGGGCTGGGGTTTGCAGACACCTGCGGTGGCTGCCTTCGCGCAGGCTCCTGCCAGGCAGCCGGGTGTGGGTTTGCACTGGAGCTGTTTATTTAAATCCTTCCCTACGCCTCATTGTCCAGACGTCTTTTCTTTTTGTTCTTTTGAAAGCAAGGTTTGGAAGGACACGGGCTAGTGATGCTTTTATATTTATTTCCTAGTTGTGTCTGACAAATAAATGAGCAGGAGTTGCTGGTGACTCCTCAAGGTCGCCAGGCACGTGACTCGTTCATGATTCATTAATGTTATTTCTTCTTCACTTCATCAAAAAAGAAAAAACAAACAAACCACAAACAACCCTGAAGAGGCCTCTCGTTCGAGCGGCCACGCTGCCTTGTGCCCCCAGCACTGCTGGTTTCACACCATGCCTTCACGCCACCTTGCCTCCTACCTGCAAGACGCGCGAGCTGCTTGGCTGAGCCCTCATGAGCCTGACCTGGGTCGGTACCGACCGTGGCACTGCCAGCCCGATGACACTGCTGGGCCATGTGGTGCTGCCAGGCCCGATGACACTGCTGGGCCATGTGGCGGTGCCAGGCCTGGTGACGCTGCTGGGCCATGTGGCGGTGCCAGGCCTGGTGATGCTGCCGGCCCGGTGACACTGCTGGGCCATGTGGCGCTGCCAGGCCCAGTGACACTGCCGGGCCCGGTGACACTGCCAGGCCTGGTGACACTGCCAGGCCCGGTGACACTGCCGAGCCTGGTGACGCTGCTGGGCCTGGTGACACTGCCGGGCCATGTGGCGCTGCTGGGCCTGGTGACACTGCTGGGCCTGGTGACACTGCCGGGCCATGTGGCGCTGCTGGGCCTGGTGACACTGCTGGGCCGGGCAGTGGCAGTGGCCTGGCTGCACCATGCTGAGCCCGTGCCGAGGCCGAGTCAGGGCCGCCAGCAGCCCCAGGCCCAGCCAAGGGCCGGTCTGTTTTTGTAAATAATAAAAATACTTTGTTCATCACCCAGGGAGTGTAGGCTGTGACTGACAGCCATTTTGCTTGTCATTAATAGCTCCACGTAATCGTAAAACAAGACTTTTCCTGTGATGTATCTGTAAAACAATGCAAAACAAAACAACCTTTCTTCCTTCAGTATCTTCACAGCACCACCCCCTCCCAAACAAACAAAAAAAAAGCATGATTCCTCCTCTCCTCTGATGAACAATGACTCATTCAGTGTTTTTTTTTCTTTACTGTTTTTTTAATTATTATTATTTTTTAGTTTGGCCTTTGCTTCCCTTCAGTGGCTGTGTTGCAGCAGAGCTGGCAGCAGCTCTGGCGGTGGAGATTGCCTAACTCTTACGAGCCCCTGTTTTCAACTGTTTATAACTCTGCCAAACTTTAAGTGTTTGGGCTGAAATTTTCCAAGCCAGGTGTCTGCCTAAGGGGGGAATTCATTCGGAGAAGTTGCAGCAGTGCTGCTTCTCCCCGTGCTGATTAATGAGATTCAGAGGAAAATAGGTTTGCCCATGGTGAGCCGAAAAAATCGCTCCCCGAGCAGGGAAAGCGTGTTGTGCTGGACCTGGGCATTTCTGTGTCTTTCTCCTGTGCTGATATTTAGGTTTTTTGTGTGTTTTTTTGAGAGCTCCCCTCCTTAAGCGTGGTTAAATTATGGGTAGGGGCTGGCACTGTCCTCATGCACTTTGCTTCTCCATGGGAAGAGGCAGAAAAAGCTCCTAGGCATTCAGTGGAAAATTTGGAGAACTTTCTGTATTTCAGGGACGTGACACTGTGGAAAAACACCCTGATCTGGCTGAATTATTAACCTCTGAAAGTACTCAGGCTCCAAATGCTCAGCCAAGAGAAAGCGGTGGCTGGAGGGGCCAAAAGTGCCGCCTGCAGTGGGGTCTGGGGGTGAGAGGAGCATCCCTCCTGCGTCCCGCCTCACCCAGGGACAGAGCAAAGCACCAGTATGGGAGAATTGGAAAAATACTAATAAAAAAATATTTCTAAAAATGAAAATCTAAAAATTCTAATTCTAAATGTAAAAAATGATTCTGGACAAATACTGCTGAATCAATGACCTGGTCATCCATTGGTGGCCCCTACCACATCAATCTGTCTGCTAGAAATTTTCTTTTTCGCCCTTTATTTTCATTTTTTTCTAAGGAGAACTGATTGCTGGACAAGTCCAGGGTCCCACAGGAGGAATGCTGCATGCTGAAGCAGCTCCAGAGTGCATCAGAGCGCGGGGCAGGCTGGCAGCCTGTAGCACAGCGGGGATTCAACCAAAATTTTGGCATTTTCTGACTTTTGATTTTGCAACTGCATTATTTTTTTGACATGGTTCTAATGTACTCCATGCATGGGGAAAGCTCTGCTCCCTGGTTAGGTTTCCAGTATGGCCTTATAAAGCTGGATTTTTTTGATGGGTTGCTGGTGCCGCTTTTTCTTGCACTGTGGTGGCTGTGGTCACTCATCCTCGCTGTCCGACATCTTGGGATTTGTGAGCGGTTGATGCATCCCCTTGTTTACTTTCTTTCTCCCTCTCTGCTAATATCTAAATTCTTTCACATTTTTCCCTTTCAACCTGATGTCTTAATTCTGGTGCTTTATTAATCCATCCAATTTTGTTGAGTTCAAGTTGTTTGAAATCCACTTATATCCGTATAGGAAGTACTTACTGTATTAATCAAGTGATCCAAGGTGGCTTCTCCTCTGAAGTCCTTAATTTGTGCTATATGTATTCTTCCTGGTAATAGTGAACTTTGTAACAATGTGCTTTTCCACTATGTTCCCAAGGAGACACTGAAATACATTAATTCAGTGGTTTTTGAGTACGCCAATAATTCATCCGTCCCTTTTGCAGCCACATCAAATGCGATCAGTCTCCAAAATCCCAGTGGTGATCTATTTGTGGGGTGTATTTGGTGAAACACTGTATGAAAACAAATGCAGAAGAATCATGTTTTCTTAAAGATTCAAAAATTTTACCTAAATAAGCTTTTGGGAAAGACATCTTAGGAGAGAGAGCAGGCTGTTTGAGGGCTCTCGTACCAGTCATTTGGGGTTGAAAGCATCTCTTTTGCATCACCATTTTGATTCTCTTTCCAGAGAATGAGAAGATGGTGGCTCTCAGTTTTGCTCGCTACGTATTTCTGAGCAAACGCTGTGGCGGAAGATTTGATCAATCTCTGTAGGAGCAGAACAGCGTTTCCCATGTGTCTTTATTGGATTTTCAGGAGTGTTTTCCCTTGCTGGGTCGTACGTGCAGTGAAACCTCATAAACCTGGCAGCGGGGTTTCCCCCGAAGTGTGTGCCTCCAGCGTGCCCCAGCTCCATGGTGAGTGCTGGACAAGAAGATGGTCAAAAACATGCAGAAACTGGTTTTCTGACTCAAATTGGAGGCTCAAAGCTCTGGTTAGAACCATACTTTAAATAAAGCAGTCAAGAAGGGGAAGGGAGGGCGGCACGGAGAAGCACTGAGGTTAATTCTAGGTCTGACAAACGCTGGTGCCTGAGAAGCTAAATCTATAGTTGTAGGAGCCCAAAAGCACTCCAAGCGTCTCAGTCACTGAGACAGCAGAAATAATACCATCCACGGCAACTCTCCATGGGAAGAGAGAGGAATGGATGCAGAAATTGGAGATTTAGGGCCACGAATGAGAAACCAGTTTTTGCCAAATCCTTAAAGGTCTTTCCCCAGTACAGAGCTGTGTGATGCAGTTAGATGCACCAGGGAGGTGGTGGGACCATTGAAACGTACGGCTGGGTCTCCAGTCCTCCAAAAGCGTTGCGCTCAGCTCTGCTTGTCAGGCTTCACGCTGTGCTTTTTTTGGTCTGGCATAAAATTAGTTAAATGAGGCGGAGTAAACACGGAAAGCTTTGCAGATTTAGTTTAGAGTTTCTAAATAAATACAAAAGACTGCCTGTATATGAGCGGGTGTGGGAGAGGATGGGCTGGCTTTGTAGGGGAGATCAGCGTCCTCCTGCTTTTGCATATTGACACCGGTGCCTTTCTTTAGGCAGCAGCTATCAGAACAAGGCCTGGGTGCCTAATTCATGCTCCCCTTGTCCTGTTTGTGCTCTTCTGATTGTGGAAAACTATTGTTTGTCCACCGTATGATTTAGGAGCAAGAGTTTTCCCAGTTGGACTGGTTCTTGCAGCATCGGGCATGTACCAGATAAGAGCCCCTATCCTGAGCCTAAGTGTGTCATGCCAATAATAGCATTAAGGTTTCAAACTGGAGGGATACTTTTTTTGTGGTGGTTAATGATTAATTAGGTCAAATTCTCCAAAATTAGACTGCTGGAGAAGGAATGGGCCAACAATTTGCATTTTTCACAAAATCTTGCAGCAGAAACTGATGCGGGCTGATTCCACCTCCCCCACCACGCGCTCTGTCCCGTGCCCCAAACTCACTTGTCCCCAGAAGAGATTCATTTTTAAAATTGTATCCATTAATATCCCAATTTCCTTTTTTCCCCCCTTTTCAAATCTTGCATTAAACCCCTGTAGATTCTGCTTTAAGTAGGCAATTAAGCTAACAACATAATTATATCCCTTAATGCTCATTTTAACCGGTTTAGAGAAGAAACAAAAGGGAAAGCAGCTTCAAATATATGGAAATAAAAGCTCCATTGTAAAGATATTTTTGATACCCATGTGATAATTTGTGCGAAGTGCGGAGTTTGCCCATGAGTAGCAGCAGGGGAGCCGGGAGGTCACAGCTGAAGAGCCTTCCAGGCAATATCGAGTTGTACCTTTGGAGTGTCCTTTTCCTGAACCCTCTTCTGGCTGCAAATTTAGGGGAATCCCAGGAGGCTTGAGAGCATGTCCACTTCGTATTGCAGTATAGTGGCTGCATAGCTGCGGTAGGATAGGTTTTTCGTTTTTTATTACCTAGGCAATTAGTCACAAGAGACCAATATGCCGAGTCCGCAAGCTGCTGCCTTACCATATGTATGAGCAGAAAACACAGCGCTGCAAAATAACATTGATGGAGAATTATTGTAGTGAATCTGTGCCAATTTAGAGAAGCTCCTTTGCTCCCCGTGCAGAGGCAGACCCGGAGGGGAATCGCTGCGTAGCGCCCTCGTGGTAGCGAGCAGAGTAACTTTGACTCTGTTGGTGGTTTTCTGCAGAGCACACAATGTCCACAAAAATCTGTTCGCGAGGCACCAAGTTTTATGAAGACCCTCCAAGCTTAAAGCCAGGAAGCTGCTTTGGCATCTCAGATCTTGTTGAGGAATCCAAATGCTTGGTTGGAGCCTGACTTCCTGAGGTTAGCTGGTGGCTCTGACACACTGGCAGTGCAGTACGGGCACACAGAGCTGCAGATGCTCTCCGTTACAGAAGTGTGCCTTCCTTTTCGCTCTCCTTTACCCACCCCAATTCCAGTAAGGAAATGGAGGTGCCGTTCGAGCAGTTTGGCCGGTGTTTGTGGATCGTGGGACAAGTGCCTCTCTGACCTGCGAGGGTCCTGTCTCAGTGTGCGAGTGGCAGTGATGTAGATCTAGTGAGGAGGACCAGCTTGTCCATATTTTCTTGATCATTCAGGTGGAAATAAAATTAATATTTACTTTTCTTAAGAAAAAGAACCAGGAGTAACCTGATGCTAAAGCAGTTGTGAGCCTTGGGCAATCACTTGCGTGCCAGCTTGTGTTGCGTTGGGTATCTGCTCCCACAGGCTGTGATGTGCAGGCACCTCGGTTTCTGAACGCGGGGAGAATGGGGAAATATTTAGACAATCACTACCTTAAGGGCATTGCTTAGACCTGCAAGATGCTTTCTCGCATGTTCACCACTGGAGGAGGTGTTGTGAGGGTCGCAAGGCATTCCCCACAGATAACCCACTCCTTGGCCTCTCTGCAGACACTGCCTGCGAGAAGTGCAGTGAGCATCTCTTGGAGGTGCAGCTTCATGGACCGTGGCGTCTGTTAACTTGAAGGTGAAGGTGGCTTATTGTTTAATTTTCTTTATTTCACCAAGAAATAGCCATTATTCAATAAGAATTTTCTATTTTTGCTAAAGTGGTCTGTTCACCAAGGTAGGAATTTAAAGTTGTCTCATCCCTACTGTGCCAAGCCAGTCTATCGCTAGCTGTGCTGGAGTAAAGGGAAACCATAAATGAGATGTTATGAGATGGTACCCTTTACGTACAGTTTTTTTTGGGTTGCAATTGGAAAAGGAATACAGTATAATTGACTGGATATTGGCCTTCCATCCTTAAAATAAATGCTGCATAAAGAAGTGAAGGAATTGGATAGGAGGATAGGTTTTCTGTAGTTTGAATAACATCTATTGCATGACTCACTAATGTGAGAGGGGGGAATATTTTCGCTGTAACATCCTCGTTTATCTCCAGTCCCTGTTCAGTCTCCATCCCGCTTGTTGCAGGTGTTCAGCTTTTCTTGGCAGGGTATAGCTTGTCTGTGGGACACTTCACGGACACTTTGTGGGCTTGTGAGCCTGTGCCCTAATGTGCCAGAGCAATTTGACCTTACTTCTTCTCTGAGCCTGGACACAGGTTGCCCGTTTCTTTTCTCTTCACAGAAAATACAACATGGTGGCTTATTGCCAAGTGTCTGCAAGCCCACAGCAGATCTCTGACCTGGTGTAGCTTCAGCAAACATCCATAGCTCCAGCCTTGGGTGTCTGCTCACCCATTCAGGGATGTGTTGCGGTGGGTGAGGAGGTGTATGGCATTTGTAAAGGATTGGAGATAGCCCACTGAAGCTGCCAGCTTGACAAAGCAGGGAAGGGCCGGAGTGAAGATGCATCCTTACCTCAGTTTGCTGCTTTTGAATATTTGCAATGTTGAAGCTCTCTGAAAGGCTTCTCCTGCCTGGGGATGCACGTCTGGTGTCCCAGTCTCTCTCCAGTCAACCTTCTCCATGTCCTCCTTTGAATTTAGGAAAATGTGGAGGTGAAGTGCATCAAAGTAGAGGTCTCTTCACCCAGGATGGAGTTTAGGGATGCAAGGACAGTCCCCAGTATTCACCAGCCTTTCACACAGGCACCCTGAATTGTTACACCTTCCCATACTTTTAATCCCACACTTGGAAAGTTATGTGCAGAAAATAATTCTTAAGAATTCTTTAGAAATTTTCCATATGTTCAGTGGGATAATTTGTCGGAGATGATGTGCCATAGGGCACTCCCAACATATGTGGTGTACCATGTTCCTTGGGTACAAAACAGTTCATATAGAAAATAGCCACTGCTGCTGCTGTGGGTTATATACGACCCAAGTGTACAACCACCCACCCAAGGTGAATAATTGCCTGTGGGGCTGCCACGGCATGAAGTGTAGGTGAGCATCACTTTTTGGGAAGAGGTTGGGGAAGTGGGTGTATGGGAGCTCTTCCCAGCCCAGCATCTTCTGCAGTTCATGGTCACGGGAGACCGGAGCAGCAAGGAACAGGTTGGCAGTCAGGGAACTTCTGGTGACACATCTGCAGGAGGAAGCAGCCCTTGGCCTCATTTATTTTTTTCCTGCAAAGGACCAGGGATCTGTCACAGTGGGCTCATTGCTCTTATCTCGACTTGGAGGCAGAACTGGGCACTGTCAGCAGCAGCCTGTGCTGCGGGGAAACCCACACTTCATTTGGAAATTATGCTTTAACACTTGGGCTCAGGGATTTCTCTCTGCTTTTTAGACATGACCCAAAGCCGCTTTTGAATTTTGGGGAGGCAATCACCCCTGCTTGCTTTCCTTTCAAGAGATGTGGCAGCAATTCGTGGCCTGCAGACTCACAGAGGACTAATGATGCAGCCTGCAAAATTCAGTCCCGAAATGGATTCTCTGAGAACATTTGTACCTTTTTTCACATCATGGTCGTGGCTCTCCAGCACTGCTCTGACAAAACCTGCCTGGTGGCAGAGCTGTGCAAATAATAGATTTTTGGTTTCCCTGAAGCACTGAAAATTTGAAAAATTCCTTTTTGTGTTGAGCCCAAGGAAAAATATATTGATTTTAATTTTTATTGTGAAAAATAGAAAATAACATTTTGGGTTGTATAGTTCTGGCTTGAACAAAATTTGGGGCTTGCGTTTCCTTCAGGTTTTGAACATACCTTCGAGTTCTTGCTTTAAAAAATAAATAGGACAGATATTTTGCCTGTACGAATCAGAAAATTTTAAATGTCGGGCCACGTCACTTCCACTTTTTGAAAATGGGTGTCATACTCCATTGTTTGAGTAGTTCAGCAAAAATGACACCAATCCATGCAACGGTCGGTCTTGCCATAGCTCCACTTTTGGCTGAAATAATTTCCCTTCAGCTCTAAGCCCTCATTTTCTTCAGCTCTATGAACTGTAGAGGATAGGTCGTGCAGCCTGGGTCTGGGCAATGTTTGTCCCACGCCTTGAAAGAGAATTTCTTTATCCCAGCCGATTGCTCAAGGATCTCGGTTTGGGAGCGAAGGAAGCGGAGGTTGGTGGTACGGAGAGAGAACCCCCTCTTCCCAGTGCCGTGCCTGGTTTCGGGTCTTCGGGGTGAGGTTCGCAGGGCAGGTCCTGGGGCAGACCGGCTGCTCCGCCGTCACCGTCCCCTCTGCGCTTGGCAGCCTCTGGGTTACCTCCAGGAGAGCAGCGTGTCCCAGCAGGATCGCTCCTAAAATCCTCCCGTGCATTTTAACTGTACCCAGGAGCCTTTGTTTTTCCTCTTCCAAATATAATTTCCAAATATAATATTTATAATATTTTTCCAAAAATAATTTCCAAATTGCCATAGTTCTCGGGAAGCCAGCGAGCCCACCCGACTTTGCTGAGAGCAGCTAGGCTTTTTGTTTCTTTTTTTTTTCTTTTCTCTTTTTAATCTCTGAGGTTGGTTGGTTTATTTATATATTTATATCTGCTCAGGGAGCCGATCTGTTGATATTTATAGGATTTGTGGTTGGCTGATGGGAGTTATTTTGCAATCAGAATTTCTAAGATCTCTACTTTAAGCCTGCTTTTTCTCCAACTTTGTTTTTCCTCTTTTGTTCTCTTTCCTCTTTTTACCGTTTTTTCTTGCTTTTTTCTTTTTCCTTTTTTCATTTTTCGAAGGAGACAGGCAGACTAAACTCTTTCTGAATTTTCCCCCTGTAATTACCGCTCTTTTTTAAGTTTGAAATAATCATCCAGCTTTGTGTGCTGTCCCCCTTCTTACTTTTAGATCAATGTGGTTTGACTTTTTATTTTTTTTGCCTTTCCGAAGTAAAATTACCACCGTTTCATGCTATTAAAAAGGCCAATCTTACAAAATTGGGAGAGAAGGTGATGATCCATGGTTGACCTTCCAGTGGTAAACATTTGTTTAGTTTCACCTTCTCAGCCCATCCCTAAACGCTACAAGGGGTTTCTCTTGTAAGGATAAAAATTTTTATTTTGTGACACTAAAATAAGAATTTAATCCTTAAAGTCCTGCTCCTAACACCATCGCACTGCAGCACAATGTGTGTATGCCCACTGAGGTATTTATCAAATGCGTAATTTTTAATTCTGGATGCTGATTTTCTACTTTGGGTTATCCTATATTTGACAAACGTTTAACTATTCATTATGTACATTTACGTACATTTTCATTACGTACATTACTCAGATTTCAAACTGTTCTACTTTGGGTTATCCTATATGTGACAAATGTTTAACTTTTCATTACGTACCTCAAACTGAACATCGTTAGTACCTCGCATCCATGCAGTGCTGTTAATTGTGGAGGGACCCAAAGCATTCTCCAAAATTTACAAAAGAAAGAGTAAAAGCTCCAAAATGTACAGTTCTGCCCAGGGATCACATTACTACCGCGGACACACAGAGGACAGGGCAGCTGCTCTGGGACATGCATCACAGCGTCTGCAGATTTAAAGGGCAAAGTTTTAGTCTTATGAAAGCTCCTTCCACGAAGTGCTGCATCACTGGGCTCCTCCTCGGCTCCGAGGCCCGCGAAGCCACCCTTGGTGGATCTCCCCCAGGGTCCTCTGAGGATGTTCTGGGCATGAGGGGGTTTTATTTTTTGTTTTTAATGTTTTAATGTGTCCCAGCACCATCCTCGGTGCTCAGGGAGCAGGACCTCATGATACGGGAGCAGAGGGCGCTTCTGGTGAGCCATCGTGCTGCCAGGTGCTTCCGCTTTAGCGAGCACCAGGAGTGCTCGTGATGGCAGAAACGCTCCCGTGTAGCCTGGGAGCCTGTGTCCGTGTGGTGGAGTTGCACCTGGAGGTGCCTTCGGATCGGGACATCGTGCGGTGCCTCCTCCCGCTGCCGCCGCCCGGTGCTTGCCCTCCCCGCGGTCTTCTCACCAGGCTCCTTTCAGTGGTGCCCTGGGACAGGACTGGGACACCAAAGGTCCCGCCTGGACACCGGGAGCCACTTTGGTGCTGTGCGGGTGGCAGCCCTGGCACAGGCTGCCCAGAGGGGTTGCGGGGTCTCCTCCTTGGAGACCTTCAGAAGCCGCCTGGACAAGGTGGCAACGCCGCTTGCAAGGCGGTTTGCCTTAAACTCAACATCCAGGTCTTTCCACTGCATCCCACCCGCTTCCCGCTGGGAAGGGCCGAATGTGTGCGGCTGGACGGTGCCGGCGGTTCCCGCGGTTCAGGTACCTCGTGCTCCGGCATCGGGTGCGGCGTTTCAAGGCGAAGCCTGCCTTCGCAGAGCCAGGAGACGCGCCTGTCGGGAAGCGGCGGAACAAAATGTGTTTAACAGCACTTCTGTAGTCAAATGTGTGGGATTCCGTGTATAAATAACTCCTATTTCAATTTTTTTTTTTCACGTGCGCTCGTAGCTTTTTAGATACGTTTGTTTTATCAACTTGGAAAGGTGCCTGTAACAGGATTTTTTAAAAATTGATTTCCTGAGAGTTTCCTGTGAAATTGGAAACCTGGAGAAATGGGTGGATTTCTGAAATACTGTCGCGTGGTTTCTCTCCCCCTTTTTTCCCCAAGTGAAAAATAACGATACCCTCCTCCCCCCCGAAGGTTTAATTCCATATACATTTATTCTTTAAAAATATTTCCAGCTGTTCCTTTCGCTGGGAAACTCATACCATCTATAAACAAGTGCTTGATTCAGATAATTCTCTTGTTTTGCCTGGTCACTCTTATTTTCCAGCTTTTATAATACGAGAGTTCAGAAGTAATCAGTGATGGTTTTTCTCCTCTTCACCCTCAATTTGATTATTTTTCTCGTAAAGAACGGAGTAAGAAGAGCACTGAGCAACAGGAGATGGAAAAAATATTTTGATTACTTTTCAGTTGCTTATAATCAAGGAGTTACTCTTTAAATCGAGGCCAATTTACCGCATTGATTTAATTCATAATTTTAATTTCATGACTTTTTTTGAAGAAGAAAAAAAGCGACGAAAACAGCAGCACACCGAGGTGCATCAGGTTGAAGCTTTTTAATACTTGTTTGAACAGTTGTAATTTTAGGTTAAAATTTATTTGCTGTTCCCTTTCTTCTGTCTACCTCTGCCAGAATACGCTACTTGAATTTCCCTGGGCTGCCACAAGAGAAAAATTGAAATTCAAGGCACACATTCTGCCAGTACTTTCAGCAAGTTCATAAAATTACTCATATGAATATTCCCTTGACTCAAAGGCAACTGCTTGCAGTCCTTAAACCTGTCCGGGACTATCTGAAGTATTGGGAGCCAAAGCAAATGGTAGGTGACACGGAAATCCCGGGTACTTCAAAGGCAATTTTTTTCGGTTTCGAGAGCAAAAAGCTCTGGAGTTGTTCAGTGCCTGGCCAAGCTGTTTGTGATATTTTGATCTTTTTTTTTCCCCTTTCATATCAATGAAATCAGGCTGGCAATAAATCTGGAGGGTGGTTTTCGGCTTGTAATCCATGGTGCGGATATAGCGGGGAGAGGCCGAGAAGAGCTGGAGGTGACAGGGGTGGCCAGAGTCGTTCCCTCCCTGATTTTGGTGTTTGTGTGACTCTCCCGGTTAAGAGCTAGCAAAACCCTGCACGTGCCTTTTCCAGCAGGGTGTAAAGCTCTTCGTCTGAAACTTTTTAGAAGAACTTGTAATTATGAGTTACTGAGACAGCTTGGAAACTGGGTGGATGCAGGTAAAACACCCAAGTTATTAAATTAAGATTATAAAATGGAAAGATAATAAGTAAAAAGTAATAAGCAATAAGCAAGAAGTAACTGCAATGAAATTTGCTGAGAATCATTTTCAGATTTTAATCACATTTTTTTAAAATTATGTGCCTACTTACAATTTTCACCTCAGTGCTCCAGCTTTCTCTGCCTGAGACAAGAATTTGGGGAAAAGTTTGAGCAAACCGAGTCCAGCCGTTTTCAAGACCAAACAATGTTTTAAAAAAAAAAAAAAAAACTTAAAAGAAAAATACTTCTCCTGCCAATACAAAGAGAATTGAAATCAGTGTAGAGGGGGCCCCTGGGTTAAGTCAGAAGAACTGAAACTCCGAGCGTGGAAAGCGTCATTCCCGTTTCAGCTTTTCCAGTGAAATCTCGTGCTCACGCCTGACCCTTGGGCTGCCTTGGGCTGATGGAGCTCCTGGCTCCGTCTCCACCAGCCGTGGTCGGGAAGCACCGGGCGGCTTCGTGGCGACTGGGGACGGGCAGGGAAGCGGGTTGCTTCCTCCCCGGGGTGTGCAAGCAGTGTGAAGCATCGTCAGCTTTTAATTATCCCCGTTAACGCGGGAGCGTCCCCTCCGTAGCTGTTGTGGTTTCTCGTGGCGGGACGTTGCAGCGCTCCTGGCTCTCCCCGCAGAGCGAGGGGCTCAGGCAGCACCACCAGCCTCCGGCGCTGGGAACCAGCACCTTTGGGTGCCAGATCACGCTGACGGGCCGTGTTCTCTGCCTTGACGCTTCCCCTGCCACGTGTCTCCATGGGACACTGGCCACCAGCAGGAAGGGGACAAAGCAACCTTAGGTGATGCTGTTTTCCCACCTAGAAATTGCTCTGTAAGAACCGATTTCTTTTTAGGATGAGCAACCGATTCCAGCAGGCGTTACTTGCACGTGTAGATGTGGATGAGCTCATGTGGGTGAGTGAGCTGTTTAATAAGCCTCGTGAATTATTTTCCACTCAGACGTGCGCCAAGCATGCAGATTTGGTGGTGGCCAAGTGGGGAGGGACGGGTTAATGATGGGTGAACGGTGTCCCCGTCTGTCGTCCCCGTCTGTGCGGCGCGTGGGAGCTGGGGACCGGGGCTCGGCTCCCTGCCCTCCCGGGGGAGATGCCTCAGTACAGCTCAGGTTTCCTCCTTGCTGGATTATTTTTTATATTATTTTGGTTATTTCTTGAGGGGAAAGCTGAGGGAATAGGCAGCGCATTCCTCCTTCCTGATGACCTTATTTGTTCCCTCGTGGAAAATTCATCTCCTTCCGAGGCCGGTGCAGCCCCCGTAGATGTGCTAAGGTGAGGACGGGATAAGCTGAAGCTTTCCAAAGCAGCAGAGGTCCTTTTACCTCCGGGCAGCGCGCGGGCACGGGGCTCAGCGCACCCACCCGCTCAGCACCGCTCCCGGCCTTTGTCCCCTACGTGTGGGGACATTGCCGAGCTGGGGGGCGAGAGGAACAAATAGGGGGTGATGCGGGGGCTGCGGTGCAAAATTCAGGGCTTTTCCTTAGCACCCCCATCTTGACAGTGGGAAGCAAAGGGCACGGCTGTGTTGAAGGGTCCTGGTGTTTTGCAGATGTTTTGGTGCAGCCGGGGGTTTCTTCCCTCTCCCTCTCTGCTCTTTAATGAAAGTTAAATAGGAAACTGCCAGTGTATAACCCTTTGTTTAAAATAAAAAAAAAAAGCACTTCCTGCGTTTTCTGTTGCTCTGAAGTTAATAATAATAGACAGTGCAGGTAGGCAGGCCGGCAGTTATTTTTATGGCACATTCCTTTGTAAGATCTGTTTTCAGTCGCTTATCCTGTTGCCAAATTTTAATTATTTGGGGTGAAGTTTTCCATGCTGGGTATCTGCTTCTGGCTCCCTCCTGACCTGTACGTGTGTTTTGTGTTTTGCCGAAAATGATTCAGCCGTCTTTGGGAACGTGTTCAGGTTGCTGTTTTCTTTTTCTTCTTTTTTTTTTTTTTCCTTTTTCCCCCCAGGTAAAACAAACAATTCCACCCTTCTACAAACAATCCGGAGAGTTAACCCGCCTCACCTCTGCTTTGGGAGAGCTCGTGGAAGGACCTCATAAGTTTCCGTAAAAACGCAGAATCAGTAATGTGGGCGGGAACAATTAACTCGCATAAGCATTAATTAACACAGGTCAAATCCTGGGCGGTGCAGGTGCGTCAGGCGGCATTTTGGGTTTGATACCCGTGGGTTTCGAACTGCTGCCCGCCCCGGGTGGGCTGCGGCAGGGTGGGGGCTCCCTGTCCCGTCCCGTCCCCACAGGCGCAGAGCCGGAGCTGTCCCCACGGGGCGGGCGGGCTCACCCTGGGATTTGAGGTGCTAACTTCAGTGATCAGGCAGAAATCCCATGCTTAAATCTTCCGAAATCTCATTGAACATTTTAATGCTTTTTAGTTATGTTGTTGCTTCTCAGTAACTGTTAAAATGTTGTGTTTTTTTTCCCAAAATAGTGTAACCCTTTCTCTAAACATGCATTTCTGGGGTCAGTTGTACATCTGCTTGGACTCCTAATTTTTGACACTTTATCCTGTTAGGAGATGTTGGCTGATACATTTTTTATTTATCACATGGTTTACTTTTTGCTTACAACTTGAGTTGAGGAACATACGGCCAGAAACCACATTCTGGTTTTGCGCATTTTAATTTAATAGATATTTATTTGTATTAGTTTTGTTTAACTACCTTAAATGTACCAGATACGTACAAAAGCAGCTTTAGGGAATCATATTTTGAACTGTAAATTATTTTATGCAAGGAGCTGTGTTACTAATTACGCAGCAGGAGCGTTGCCTCCATTGCAGAGCCCCGCGTCCCGGTGCGGGGCGAGCAGACCCCGTCCTCCCCTGCTCGCGCACCGGCGGGCAGGCGCAAACGCCGCTCCTCTGCCTTTTCAATTAAAAATGAGGAAGTCCCTGAATTAAATTAACTGGGTAAACTGGTGTGTGGAAGATTTATCTTCACCCTTACCAAAGATGCTACTTTGGTGAAAGCTGCTCTCGGCCATTTCAGCATGTTCTGGTGGCTGGTGGTTGAATGGTGATTTCCAGCGATTCTCTGCTTTGACTTTCTTAGGATATTTCTAGTCCTTACATGTGACTTTTTAGAAGTTAAATGCAACAATTTGCTTTATACGGATTAATAGCGTGGCCTGCAAAAGTCATCAGAACGTAGTATTTGTTTCTAAATTGGCTGATTGCAAAACGAAAGAAGAAAAGCTTGTTTCAGCCAGATTTTTAAAAATACGTGCAGCGTCTCCCCGTGTTCCCTGTGCCGAGGGTGAGCCCAAAGCCGAGTGGGACGGGAGGAGGAGCAGTGGGCCGAGGCCGGGCCGGTGCCACCAGGGCCGAGGATATGAGAAACCCCTGCTGCGTGCTGGGGCTTCTCAGGCTGCGCCAGGTGGCACTTGCTCCGTCTCTGTCCGTCTGTCCGTGGGGCGGGACGTGCAGCACCGCCTGTCCGCGCTCGGAGGTAGCCCGGGTTCGAGTGGCCTGGGCTGGGTGTGACGGGTGCCACCTCTGCCCCGACCATCCTGCACCCGCAGCCCTGGCCGGGCTGCGCTGGGCTCGGCGCTGAGCGGAACGGAGCTGTTCCTCGGGAGCCGTGGCCGAGGGGAGTTGCTGGCACAGCAAAGCTGCCGGTAAATCGCACGTTTGGAAACCGGAGCAGCACGTGAAGGTTTCTGCTGGTGGCTTTGGTGAGGATGGGCTTAGTTAAGCATCCAGAGACCTTCCGGGGAGCTGGATCTGGTTGCCTTCAGACTTGGCTTGGTTTTCGGTCTGATGGATCCAAACGAACAAGTCAGGCGTGGGCTCGCAGCAGCCCCTGAACAACCGCGCTGGCTCTGCCGGTGTCCGCCAGTGGGGTTTTAAGCGTTTTCTTAGATGGGCAGGCTGGGAGATGCTCTCCTGCTCTCCAAGAGCATCTTGGCTGGTGCGAAACCACGGAGATAGAGAGCTCTCATCTCTTGTGGTTCCTTTTTTCCTCTTTTAAAACAGAAATCCCTAATGCTGGTGGGGTCACACCATTGCGCTTCCTTTTCTATGCTCCTTGTGCCTGTCTCACCCTTTGCACTGATACGTGCAACAGCCTGTGAGAGGGGAGCCCACGGATTGCTCAGGACAAGAGGTCAAAAAGCAAACAAAAAGTCATTAGAAATCAAAAAAAAAAAAAAAAGAAGGAAAAATGGACATAAGGGGAAAATGGGACAGGGCAAGCGCATGCCAAATATGGAAGGTAGACAAAAAAATGAAGCAAATAATAAAATTGCCGGGGGCCTTCTGGTGCTGCCTCTTCTGTTGCCCGTGGGTCGCCCACCGCGCGTGGCGATGCTGCCGGCGGAGCTGCTCCTACCCGGCCGCACGCGCGGGGCTGCGCCGAGCCTTCAACTTCAGCTGCGCCTTCGCTGTCGTCTTGCGCGCGAGCGTGTTCGCCCCGAGGCTCCCACGAAGTCACCGCGTCCTGGCTCCAGGTCGCTTGCTCGACTCCAGATACAAATAGGAAAAGGAGCGATGTCTGCGTTAGGCAGGGCAGTAAATCAGGTGAGAGGTTTTTGCGCCGTGTAGAACGAGAATAAAATCCGGCGCTGGGCTATCGGCACGCTTCGTGTCGGAGCGTGCTGCCAGCACCGTGCGCTCCGAGAAGGGATTTCTACCTAAAGGAATTCCTGCTTACCTGGAGGATGAATAACCGCGAATTCAAACAAATTTCTGAATTTGAGGCTTGGTGACAGCTACTCACGTGCCTCCGTGCTTCCCAAACCGAGGGGCCCGGCCGCAGGAGCCCGCGCGGCTTCTCCCCGGGGCAGGAGGCGGCTCACGGGGCGACTGCGGGGCTGGGCGTTACTGAAAGCGCCTGAAGGGATGGGCACGGTAGTGTCCCCGCTCTGTAGGGGATTTCGGGTAATGCCGAAGCTCCAGCGCCCCACAAGGCTTTTGCCCTGGCTTTATATAAAATCTCCTTTTTATCTTTTTTTTTTTTTCCTTTTTTTCTTTTTTGTACACACAGATCTAATCTTCTAGAAAATGCCCCCAAGGTTTGAGCAATCTACCAGTTGCGGGAACCCATAAAGCTTTTTTTTTTTCCCCATTGTGTAAGCATGACAAATCATTAATTTTTGATTGATTGCTTTGAATTATGGGTGCTCTGACATCCTTTCTGTAGCTGAACAGCTGTATAACAAATGAACATATCAGTGCTCACAAAAGATTGGAGATCTAACAGAAGCAATTACATTGTCAGCTCCTCCCTTCTGGCTTTTCCCAGGCAATGGAGGGAGGAAATTTTTTAACAGAAATTCCTCAAGTGGCTAACAATAATAATAAAAAAATACCTTTTAGTAATTGAATTAGATTTTTATCTCTTCATTTCCAGTGGATTTCTGAAACCGTCAGAAGCCAGGATGCCTTTCTGCTTTGTGTAACTCAGAGAATCCCTTTGAACAAAATTTCACACGAAGAATTAAAAAAAAAATAAAATCAAATTGTAATTTTTGGTTGCTATTCCTTTAAGATTTCAAAATTGCACCAGTGCACTAAATGTGACCTCCATAACTTTTAAATTAAGAATTTATGCTGGCTTGAAATTTATGAAATATTTCAGCATGAAAGAAAGCCTTTTTCCCTCAGGAAAATTGAGCAATAAATCACAGCACTCTCGATTTACTGCCCTACAGCCAGCCAAAGATAGGATTTTTTTTTCCTTCCCCCCTTCGTTCTGAAAAAAAAAAAAATGTAATCATATAAGACAGCTTAGCTGCTATCCTCCCACTCTCTAGAATTTTTAATTTCAGCTGTTTCTGCTTGGATTTATTTCCAATATTCCTGCTCGGCTTTTCAATTTCCTCAGTTATTAAATTTTAATTCAGTGCATTAGCATTTAAATTAAAAAAGGGTTTATTTTATCGAAATCGTTGGCTAGCCCCCATCCTGCTGCACATGAATTGCCTGTTTCTGCCATTTGCACAAAATGTGAAATGCAGCTAATATCTTTTAACTTGTATTTGCACAAATTCAGAAATAAAATTTCTGGGTTTGGAATAATATTGTCTTTCCAAGGAAGCCTCTAATCAGAGAGCCGGGGGAAGGAGGCAGGGAGGAGGCGGCTGCTCCCGCTCGTCCCCTTCCCGCGACCGGACCGGGAGGGCAGGATCAGGATCGGGCCGCCCGCGGGTGGGCCGGGTGCGTCCGGGGGGGGGGCTCCCCTGGGGGCTCCTTCCCTGCAGCCCGGGCGGGGCAGGGCTGGGGGGGTCGCGGCGGGGATGAGGAGCTTTGGGGTGACAGCCGGTGCCCCCGTGCCCGCTGCCTGACCCAGCGCGGCAGAGCAAACGCAAGGCACCGTGGTTTTTTGGTGTAATTTCAGGCTATCTGAGGTTGGATGCTTTGAATTTGGGTATTTTCCTCCTGCAAAAATCGCAGGTTTTGGCCTTATTTTCCTCCTGCAAAGGAAGGATTGTCGCTTTAAACTTCGGAGGTTTCCAGTAGAGCACAATAAAATAATTGCACAAGCGATCTCCACCGGCTGCGGCCGGCTGGGTGTTTTTGGAGGCATCACGGCGATGGGAATGAAAAAAAAAACCCCACCTCTGTGGTGGGGCTGTGTCTGGAGCCCTGCCTCAGCCTGCTGGAAGCTTGGTGCACGCGCTTGGATTTAACTGCGCGGTGCGTCCTGCCAAAATCGAACATGGAGGATCCATGTAACTCAGAATGGAAAAACTCAAGGTGGTTTTGGTGCAGAGCGCACCAAAAGAGCTGGAGGACAGCCTTGCCTTTCTGAACCTAACCAGCCTTTTTCTAATGTCTTTTGCCCCGCAGGCCGACGAGAGCAACAGCACTGGGCGGAGGAGCTCTTCCAGCAGGTAGGTGACAGTTTTCTCTTCTCCGGAGGGACGCGGTGGGCAGATGTGGCTCGCTGGGACGCGGTTCCCCGTCTCGCGGATGGGTGGTGAGGAGCGGCCGCGCGAGGAGGATGAGCTGGGAGCTGTTAGCGTGGAGGGACCGTACACCCCCGTTCAGATTGTGCTAGAGATGGATGCAAGGAAGATAATTCTAGCCTTGGGGTCCGCGAGGAGATGTGGGGGGGTCTGGCTGAGAGCCCCCAGCCCCGTGCCCACGCCGTGGTGCAGCGACCGTGGCTCTGATGGAGACCTCGGGACGTGCTGTGCGGGCTGGGGGAGAGGCACACGGCCCCGGTGCCAGCAGCAAGGGAAAGGCTGGGCACAAAGACGAGGACAGGAGGGCTGGGGCCTTGCTGCCCCCTGCCTGTTGGTGCTGTGGGGCTCCTTTCCTTGCTGGGTACTCTGGGAAGCCGGAGGTGCACTAACGATGGTGCTTCTCGGCACCTCTCCGGCTCCGGAGGGGCAGCCGGCAGCCCAGCTCCCTTCCGTGGTCAGACATAAATTCATTTTACTTGGCTTTCCTCTGGAGGGCAGCGCTGGTGTGCCAGGAGGTGGTGGGAGCGCAGGGCAGAGCGTGGCTTTGGTGCCGGCTGGGTTTGCGTGGTCCTGTGAGCTGGCTCCTGCCCGTCAGCCGTCCGCACGCGGCGCGGCAAACTCGTGGCCCGGGTTCAGAAGGGTTTTACAATGGGTGGCGCTCAGAAGATCTCCGAAACGCTCCATGTGGCACCGGGTGCTCCCCGCCGTGGCAGCCGCCTTCGTCGCATCGCTCCTGTCGGTGCCCAGTGCGGCCGCGCAGGGTTTCTGAACGAAACGCTGTCATTTCCCGGCAAATTCGCGGGGCCTGGCTTTGGGCATCTCTCAGGTACCCGGCGGATGGGGCTCCGTAGGCAGATTTCAGCAGTGGGGAGCAGTGCCAGCATCAGGTGTCTTATGCAAAGGAAAATTTAAGTTTTCCCAGGTCTGGGATGCTCATCAGTGAGGACCAGCAGTGCTTGCTTACAGGATGCTGGGAATTAGCCTGAACAAAGCGCTGGAAGGAAACTGGGAATTGGCCAAGGAGATGGGCATTGCTTGCTTCCCCCAAAGTCTTTATCCTGCCTTTGAATCTGATCTTCGGGCTCTCACCGCAGGGTTTCGCAGTGCCGATCCATGAGCACGTTCTCCATGTGGTCCCAGATGCCCCACAGGTGTCCGGTGTGGACGTCCTCCCTTCCCGGGCGTGCAGGAGGTGCCCTCGGGGCTGAGGACCTGAGCATCCTCCTGGGTGTGAGCCAGGGCCTCCCAGCGGTGGGCACCCAGACTCGCACCGGGCGGCAGAACGGCGTCCAGTGGCATCGGCACTTTTTGCCTACGTAGAGAAGAGGCGTGAGGTTGGCCATCGCGTTTCTTCTTTCAGAAGAGTGGAAACAAAATCCACTTCAGCATCTGCCTGGCTGAACAAAAGATGTTCAAAGAAAATAAAATTGTTTAAAAGAAAAATCGAAACGGAGTAAAAATTTAACATTTCAAGGAAGCTCTGTCAGTGACTGAAGGTTGAAATTTGGCTTTGATGAAATCTTCTGTGAGGCTGTTAATGGCTGGGGATACAAGGTGGTTGTTTTTTGAGGCTGTTGCTGCTTGAAACTGCCTCATTAATTGCAAGCTATCATGTTAGCTTTTAAGTATTCATTTATATCAGTAAAAAGTGTAAGCAAAATAAGGTTGCCAGGGCAACTTTACCTTTTTTACAACTTTTTTGTTTTGTTTTACTATAGCATGCTTGGTACTAATGTGGGGACCATAGTATTAGGTCACTCCTATTTTTATTTATTTATTGTATTGGATTGATTTTATTCTGTTTCAAGTAAATGTTAAAAGCTCTGAAGGCACAGGATTTTACTGATCTTATCACCTCTGCAGCTCCGATCGGGCCTGTCTGCTGCCTTTGAAATCACATTGGTTCAGCATGCAGCCGTTTTCAGCTGAGAATTAGCGGAGGCAGAAAGCACTCTCTGTTTCCTGCCTTATTAACTTGTGTGTGGATCCTGTACCTCACTGTATGCTTATTAATGGGATATTTTAAAAGCCAAGGAGAATTGTTAGGAGCGTAGAAAAAAATCTTCCTGAGAGGAGAGATGGCTGTTTGCCTTGGAGAAGGTGACAACTAAGAGACAACATGACAAAGCTGTGCGTGTTATTGAACGCTCCCGAAAAGGTAGATCACAGACTCCTTTTTTCCCTTTTGCAAGAAAAAAAGAGGCAGTCAACAAAATTAAAAGGTAGGAAATTAAAAGCCAGTAACGAGTAGGATTCTGTTTTCTCGCACGACGGGCCGTCGGAGCGTATTGCCAAGAGCTGGGCGCTCGAGTGGGGTTCAGAAGGAGCTCAGCTGGAAGATGTCATCTACAGGTGACATGGCTCTTCTGGGTGAGAGACGTTTCCTGGGGATCGGTTGCCCTGCTACTGTCTGTGGAAAGTTCCTCGAACCTTCTCCTGAAGCCCCTTCCGAGCGAGGGGGACCAGAGCGATTCCCTCGCTGGCGGAGTCTGGGCGCCGGTCGGGGAGGGCTCGCGAGGGGACGGGAGGCAGCGCGGGGCTGCGGACCTCGGGGTAGCTGCTGGGAACCTCCGCAACACCCTCGTAAGGCGAACTACTTACCAATAATTAATGTCAGCATTCAGATGGTGGGCTCTGGATCTTGACAAGAAATAATTGAAAAACCAAATGTGCAATTATGTCTGACAAGCAGCGTGTGCTTTTCTTGGTCACCAGAGCCTTGTGTAGTCATGTGTTAGACACGGTTTTATATAATTATTACTGTTTATATGGTGGGTGTCAGAGGAGGGAGGAATTTTAGTTTCAAGTCCTCCGTTGGCTATTTATTTTAAAGTCATTAGATTTGTTTTCAGACTTAACTACACTTAATGTGCGAGACTCCTGCTGAATAAATCAGACCCTGATATAGGAACTGCATCTGTTTGCGGAGGGAACGGAGCCAGCTGGAAGCTCAGCCCCCGTCTGCACGAGGGCTGTCACCAGCCGGGGAACCCGCTTGCAGCACAGATGTAGCTGTGCAGAAAAACCTGTTCCGCTCCCAAAACGGAGGTAAATCCCAGACCCGCTGGGGTCGTGAACTGGCTGCGAGGGCATGGATGGGTCTTGTCGTGACTGCAGCATTTCCCAGCGCTGTTGTAGGGGTCCCAAAGAGGGTGGGAGCTCTCTTGGAGATGAAGCTTCAGCAGAAGGGCTGTGTGGGGCTGGAGAGTTTCTGGCGGCTTCTTTGGCTGGGACGTGGAGGTCTCCCAGCTCTGATACGGTGCAGTTTTCCCTAAACACACCGGACCAAGCCGTGGTGCTTAGGTATGCTGGCAGTTTTGGTCTTTAGCAAGAAGATTGTTGTCAGGAAAAGTTGTGTGTTTTAGTAGACCAAGGTAGCTGGAAAAATTAAGTATGCTGCTTTGTTTGTCTTCCCCAGATTTTAGCAGTTGGTTCATTAATCATATTACCTCTTCAAAAAATATCTGATTTCAATAAGATGTGTGAACAAGATTATTTCAATAAGACATTTCCAGCTGGAGGAGAAGGTACCAAGAAGTGCTTGCACCTACTTTGCTCCTTCTAGGTTGTTCCTTTGCCTACTGGTGGCATCTTTTCTCCTCCTTCCCTCTCTGCGCATTCTGTCCTTTGCAGACACATCATCATTAGCAGCTCTTTTAACCCAAAGGGAGGTCTGCCAGGGATGGCACCAGCTCTTCTGCAGGCTCCTCTCCCACGTGGCCAGTCCTCGCCAGGTCCCCAACTTTCAGGGAGGATGATCTCCACGTGTGCTCAAGCGTTGGTGGACATCCCTTGGACATGGTCCTCTGAACCTCTGGAGAGGGTTCCGCACCCCGCGGAGGGATGTGTGTGAGTGTTTCAAAGGTGCAGAACTAAACTGTTTCCCCTTTCTTTAAAAGGTCGCCTGTGGGATTTTCAGTCCCAGAGCGTGAAGAGCTTAAGATCCTGCATCAGAAAGAGAGAAAAGTATTAATCATTATGCAAGGTATTTAATACGTCTTGGTGCTCTCTGAAGGATTCTCACCAGCCACCTTCAAAAAGGAGCAAACAAACCAACCAACCAACCAAAAAGGAGCAAACAAACCCCCCAGAAGCCTCCACTAGCTGATCTAAGAGAAGCGGACAGCACTGTGACGAGGACAAAAATTGTGGAAAACCTATGCAGGTTTCCTTGAAGGAAAGAAGGTCAAGGTGCCATCGATGTACGTACAGAAGAAGACACAACAGTGCACAGATGCATCCCAGCCCCCGTGGGACCGACATGTTTTCTGCATAATCCACACCAATTTGCCAGAGCCCAGGAGGGCCTCCGATGGCGTGAGGTGGAGAAATGTGTCTTTCTGGAGCTGTAAAGTGCTGAGACGCAGTAGCAATAATGTCTTCAGCAAAGCTGAGTTACCAGGACATAATTTTTCTTAGGTCATCCGCTCTCCTGGCCAGCTCGGGGTTGTTCTGATAACAGCACATAGTCTCCTATCTTGTTTATTTTAAATGCATGTGTGTCTCCCGCAACAGGACATCTGCCACCTCATTTGTATCACTCCCCAGCTGAGGAGTTTTCCCCGTGCCGAGGTCCTGTCTCCTTTTCTGGCTGGCTCTTCCATTTGCTCGTTTTATCCCATTCATCTCGCGGTCGTGCCGTGCCGTGCTGCTGCCCGCGGGTCCATGGTGCGGTCTGGGGTAGGCTTCTCCTGGTTGTGTCGGGGTCCTATGGAGGTTTGCAGACAGTTGTCACCCCCTCAGTCATTTCTTAGTCAAGCAACATAGAGCTCTTTCACTGATATAAATAAATCCCTAATCTATTCTCTTTGTTTTTCCCTGAATTTCTTTGTCTCTGTTGACATTTCCACGCTTGAAAATTTAAAGACGCTGGCAGCTATTCTATTATCATCTTAAATTTAGTTTTTAACCTGCATCATTTGTATGTCACAGTTTTTATCAGACTGAATTCTTTTGCTTTTGGCAAACACTGAGCATTTGTTTTTTGTTGGATAAGCCATTTTTTTATTTAATTTGGTTAGACTTCCTTCTTCAAACCATCCTCAAGATACTCCTAATAAGGACTTAAGGGAATTTGTTTTGCTAATAACTTAGGAATTCTTTGTGGCTCTTTACTATTGTCCTTGTTTGTATTTTAATGTTTGTTTTCTAGAGGAGAGGCAGCCTGATTTGGTCCTGTAGTTTACCTGTTCTGAAGGATTTGGAGCTGTTGAGCATCCCTTGAGGAATGAACACACAATTAAATTCCTCTTACACTTACTGAAGCAGTTTGTTGTCAGGAAAGGTTGTGTGTTTTAGTAGACCAGGATAGTTGGAAAAAAATAAGTATATGCTGCTTTGTTTGTTTGTTTTCCCCAGCTTTTAGCAGTTGTTTCATTCATGGTACTACCTCTTCAAAAACATTTTATTTCAGTTATGTCTTGAGACCTTCACTGCTACAAAGCTGTTGATACAGGGTGCTGAGAACTCTGTGAGCAGATGAACACTTGTATTCCTGTTCAGGATGTCTTCTTTTTTGCACAGGAGGATTCCTGCTAAACACAGGCATTTGCGGTCTGCAGTCAGTTAAATTATGGTGAGGGTTGACGTTGGGATCACTACATAAAGCTCAGGCTGTGGTGGTGCAACACATCCAGGGTCCTGTGTCCAGGCTTGAACATGGAAGTCATTTCAGTTGATTCTTTCATGAGATTTTGCTGCTAGATGGTCCTGGGTCTTGCTGCTGAGAGCACCCACACCACGCCGTGTGTTGCATTAGTTAGTTCAGTGTTTTGGAAAGTTGTTGCCTCTTGTTGTAAGAGCTGGCTGCTGTCAGAGGCAGGTAGTGATCCTACTTGATGCATCTCTCTTCTAAAAAGCCCTTAGGTCCTTCTAAATTTATGAACTCCATAATAGCAGTGGTATTTATTGAGCAACATTTTTCCAGGGTAACCTAAATGGCAGTTACTGTTATACTTCTGCCTGCAGAAGGCTGTGGTGTCACACTCTGATTTCAGTTTGTTTTTTGGGGGAAAAGCAGAAAACTCGGATGTATCCCAGGTAAGGACAGGGATTTGGGCTGCATTTCTGACCTCAAAGATTATCTCTGCATGTCCAATTAGTGTGATCTCCTCAAATCTACTTGCTAAGTTTGGAGGATGGGTCTCATAGCCTTTGCGAGTTGCACATTCATCCTGGTTAGCCTCAGCTTATTTTGGTTAGTTTGTAAGTGATCAGTGCATTCAAGAAGGTCATCTTTGGCAAAGGGTGGGTACACCAGCCTTGTGAAGAAAACCAGCTGGCTAACTAAGGATACAGCCTGTAGGACTGTGAATGAAACAAGCAGAGAGATTTGAAGTAACACTTGCAACCTAGCAGCAACCTTGAAGTCCTCAAAACACAAGGTTCACATGAGCACGTTACACAGTCAGAGCCCTGAGGCTCTGACCCACTTTTTCCTTTTTTTCTGTTCTTCAGCAAGTCTTTACTCCTCCACTGCTGGAGGAAGGACTTCCCATTCCCTAAAATAACTTCAGAGAATGAGAGTGAACAGGTTCTTCCTATAACGTTTCTGGGGAGCGAATGAGAGCTAAGGAGAGGGGGTAGGAAGGCCACCACAAATCATTTATCAAGCAAGCAGATTTTAAGTTTACATCCTTCTTTTGCTTTCTCTGCTTTCATCATCTCCATGTAAACCAAGAGTTCATTGCGATCTGTTCTGTCCATTCCACTTCCCTTAGCTCCAGTCATGGCAGGAACCTTCTGGCTCTTTGAAAACCATGGCAGACATCTATAAATTGAGCCCAATTTTTTCAGCCCTCCATTTTTCGCTTCCTTGCCTTTCTGACAGCTGAAGCCTTTCTATTTCGCATGAGATGAACCAGCTGCCTGTTGGTTTCGAGAAGGCAAGTTGTCATGCTGGTGATATTATCTTGGTGGGTTTTGCAAAGCATGGTCCTCCAAGCATCCACTGGCATGGTCCCAGTTACAGTGCTCTTCTGAATCTCTTTGGTCCTGCAGACCAGAAGAGCAAACCAAGGACTGTACGAGAGTGTATTTTAGTAGTGTAAAGGGGACACAGCATGCTTTGCCAAGGGGGAGTTAGATATCACCACCGCTGATATCATCAAGGCATTAGTGATGTGTCTCTGGTTCTTTCAGATTGGTGCCCAGGAAAAAATTGAAGATGCTCCATGTTTGCTGCTGGGGAGGAAGAGCTTTGTTTGTAGATGTTGACTCAGAGTATGTCCTCCTCCACAGTTGTTTCCTTTTCCTCTCCTTTTGAGGAGAAAACACACAGGAGCTGACGTTGAAAACTGATTCTCCACTGATCTCACTTTGCTCCTCCCAAAAAGCTCAGCAGGATGTGTGCTATAAAAATAGCCTCATTAGAAGCCATCTGAGTACATATACAATCACAGATCACTCAGAAGGGAGCACAGAGCATGCATGTTTCTGTTGCTGTCTTCAGAGAATTACATGACAAATTATTCCTAGCTGGAAGAGATGTCCTTTTGTAATTGAGGTTTTTTCTCATTCTTTCATAAGGGAGGAGTGTGTGTTTTTTAAGTAGCTTTTAGTCACTTTCATTATTTATGAGAATGCTACTCCAGATCAGAAAAAGCAAACTGCAAATGTGAGTTTCTTCTGGCTGCAGCAGCTGACGGGTCCCATTTGCTTTCAGTCAGTGCCGGTTCTGCTTATCACAGCCAGAAAGAAATGCTCTCCGAAGATAAAAACGGCACTATATTGCAGCTCCTTGGTTTGCATCTCTTTCCCCTCCTTTCCTTCTTTGGCAGAAGACTGGCTGGAAGGGGAGCCGCTGGCCTCGTCACTGGAGAGCGTTACGGCGCAGAGGAGACACTTGCCAACAGTCTCCCGTTTCCTTTCTGTCCTCCCACCTGGAAGAGCTCCTTCCATTGCTCCTTGCGTTGTTGCCCATGAGGCATCGCCCAGGCTACTTAGCTTTATGGACAAAGCTGTACGCCTCGCGCAGTCATCTGTCCGTATTTTGTTGTTGTGTCATCTGGCTGCCTAAAGCCTCAGGCCTTTAGGAGCTGTTGTAGCTGTACCTAAATGGGTCCCGGAACACGTATCTACCCATACCTGTCCAGCTCCCCATGATGACTCTTCATCAAGCCTCCTTAAATCTCTTTTGCCTTCACATGCTTGTATTTGACATGAAAGTGGCCGTAACGTCATCGGAAGATGAAAGTCTGATGATCAAAGCAGGCAGCAATGTTGAAGTGAGCCTTGTGAGATGGCAGAGCTGGTAATACAGTAATTGGCTATGTGGCCTACTTACGCGGAGGAGTGACACATACAAGTACAATGTTTGTTTGCCCCTTTAATGTTTAAAATCCATAGGGCCTGTTCTGGAAATTAAAACAGTAGCTCACCGGTAGGAGCAACCAATTGCGGCATTGAGTGACGGTGTGAGCAGCGTGTGATCCCAAGGCTTGTGTCTCCTCTCCTCAGCAAGGAGAAACCTCTTGGATCTCCAAGCTCCACAACTCAGTAAAGACAAGACAATAAGCAACGTTGGTATTCGCCAGGAAAGCTCAAAGACATGGAGAAGAATTTAGATGCACCCTGTGGAAGGAGGTAGGGTCCAAGGTAGCACCCTGTAGGGTCCAGTTAGCAGATTATGCACTCCGCTAATCTCTGGTCTGATTTCTCTGAGAAGTTTTTGTCATATGCAAACAATATCTTGATGGAAGAATGTCCTTTTCCAGGAGACAGCCTGCCATGGATGTTAAATGCAGGCTGGACTTTCAGAGGGGATTGCAGCGGATCCCTGGAAGGCCAAACTTGAACACTGTAAAATTGCATTGTTTCACCCTGAAGAAGGAATGGCACAAGGCTGGGAACTGTGTTCAGCACCACCACAAGCGGGATGGGGTGCAAGTACCCAGGAGTGGGATCTGACTCATGGTAGGTTGTCCCTTAGTTCTTGTGCGCTGCTGTCTCCACCAAGTGGAGGCTCTGACCACATCGCTGGTACCAGTGTGTTGCCCCGCAGGAATTCAGAAGATGGGGCTGGTCTCAGTGTTGGCACAGTGTGAGCTCTGTGCCTCGTGGTCACAGCGCTTGGAGACGTGGTCACTGTATGGTTCATGTAGAGGAGTACTTCTACTTCCAGGACCTAATACCAATTCTTGGCTTAACTGAAGGCCAGGCAGCATGTTCTCAGTTACAGTGGCTCTCAAAGGAATTCTCTGGAGAAGTATGTTCTGGACCTGCTGCTGCTTTCTCCATGTCTTTAACTGGAGGCCCTTTGAGCTGCCTGGAACAAGGGAAAGCAAAATTCAGCATGGCACACAGCAAGTGCAGTGTTGTAGGCTTGCAAGGGATATAATATCCTACGACCAAAGGGGTGGTGAAAAAATAATGGTTTACTGGGTCACCTCTCTTGGGCTCCTCACAGACCTGCAGTACTCCCTCTCCCTCCCTCTCCATCCCATCTGAAGTTTTCCAGTGTTGTCATTTCACTTTCTCTACCGGTTTGCTGTGAGGTGTTGGTACTGTTTTCCCGAGCCACACCAGGAAGTTTCAAACTGTGCTGTCCCACGTGTATCGTTCCTTCAGCCCTGCTCCCCCCAGGCTCTGGAGACAATTATATTCAGTTCTGCATGGCATCGCCTCAGCAAATTGGGTAACTGAGCTTCAGACCCGAGAAGCCTGGACTGATCCTAGTTTTGCTCTAGTCACAGGAGCACTGGCAGGATTTCACATGGAACCAGAAGAAAAGGGCCTCCATGGATGATGCCAGTGCTTGCCAGGAGAGCCGTCTTCCAACATTGGTGCCCTCCTCATCTCTCTCCAAAGCTGTGTAGCCCCCAATGGAGACACCAAGTGAGCTTTCTGAGAGCTCAGGCCTGAGCCCAGTGGTTTCAGTGCTGCGCTGTTGGGTGTAGGATGGTTGGATGAAGTAGCACCATGGCCCTGTTTCTTTTTCCAGTGCAACCCGTGGCCTTTTGCTCTGCTGGTGGCTAAATGCTGGGAGATGATTTCAGAAGACCATGTTGATTATTAAGCCAACTCAGCGGGTCTCTGGGCCACTTACATGACTTGTGCCTCCTTCCTGTCAAGGTGGACTCCACCACTAACTGGACCATACTTTGAGGCCATACCTTTGTATGGAACATCCCTTTGCAATTGCCTTTTCCTGGCAGGCCTGCTGCAGTGACCATACCTGAAGGAGTCCACATTGCATGCGAGGAGAAGGGAATGAGCAGGTGCTCCAGGCTGGCACAGCTCTGGGCATGACCTTTTGTTCTGAGGGATTTAGACTTCCAGGTGTGTAGGTGCACGTGGGTGTGTGTGTGCTTCGCTTGCTGTGGACACGCTGTCTGCTCGCGGTGGGTAAAGGTGAAGGTCCCCGTGGGGCATTGCCATCTACAGCAGCAGCCGTCTGTCAGCCCTGCACCCCCTGGCCTGAAGAGGAACCCACCTTCATGCTTGGGGAGCTTTTTGTTTGCCGTGTCCAAGCAGATTGAGACCGTCACTGGGCAGTCACCATGCAAGTGATGATCATTGAAACACTGTGCCCTTAGGAACCGCTCTCTTTGCCACTATTAGCAAGCCAAACCCATCGCCCAAGTCAAGATCTTCAAACAAGTCCTCCTGCATAGTCTCTCCATCAGTCCTTCAGAGGCTGTAAGAGTAGGGACGAGGAAGATACTCTGCATCTGTGGGTGTAGGAGTACCAGGGAAGATAGGAGGGGGCCAGCGCCTTCACCTGCTGTTTTCAGGGCCTGGAGATGCCCCTGTCATGCATCATGTGAAGTAATCGCAGCCCGCTGGCTCCTTCGTCCCCTGCAGAGCACATCCATAGGAGAGGGAAGGAGGGCTGGGACCGTGTTGCCCTTCAGTTACATTTATGTGAAGATATTTTGCAAAACCATTGTGTTCCTCTGGACATTCAGCTGGAGTGAGCCTGCAGTTGAAGCTTGGCTAAAGCTTGGCATCAGCCAGTAGCTAGAAAATCTCTGTGAGATGTGAAATAATAAGAGTAATAGAAGAACACAGCTCTTCCTTCTTGAGCGAAACAACAGTGGTCATGAAGAAGATAAATTTGCTGTCAGGTGGTGTGGGACTAATTCCAGCCTGGTGCTGTTCAACAAGGGAAACGCAACACAGCATTTCCCTGCAGCGGGCTTGCGTTTGGGGTGGCATTCCCTGCATTTTGGCTCACACAGTCCGGGCGCTGGTGCCCTCAGTGCTGTGGAACGGGATCCGGCTTGTTCAATAAGACACCTGCACCTCGGGGTCAGCAGAGGATGTGCATCCTGGGGCTGCGGCAGCAGGGGTGGGAGAGCTGTGCGGCAAGGGCGCTGCCGGAGGTGTGAGCATCAGCCATTCTGACATCTGTACCTGCATGTATGGGCAAATATATATTCTGAAAAAAATCTCCTGCAGTTAGTGTTGATCATTTATTCCCTTCTCACCTTAGCCCTAGGGCTGCTTTCCCTGGGATGCGAGCAGGACGTGGCTCTGCGCAGACCTCCCCGTTGGGTCACCGTGCAGGTGATGCTGGGGTGCTCAATGGGGAGCACTGGGGGCTGCGGGTTCACTTCCCTGACACCAGCCTACATCCGCTAGCTGCTGCTCTCATCGCTCCTACAAAGCGTCAGAAGACAGAGGGGGTCTCAGTTCTGGAAATCTAGTGGTGCAGTGGTTTTTTGTTTTGTTTTTGAGAGGATCTGCAGGCTCCTTTCAGAGATTCCGTACTACGAAATCATGAAGAAGACAGTTGCAAAAACATTTGGGGCTGGTGTCCTCTACCCTGAGTATCTGATCAGGATTATAACATATGGAGTAATGTCAGAGGAATGGTATTGCTTTTAATTAATACTTGCAGATTTAGGTCCCAGCTAAGAGCAGACTTCCCAGCTGGGAAGCTACTTTCTTGGCAGAGATGGATACAGAAAGTCAGCGTGTGTCAAGAGCAGTTTCTGAGAGTCCGTTGGTCTGGTCTAGTAGCTTATATCTTCCTACAGCTTCAGGCCACCAAGTTGGGCTGCCTGCGTGCCTCATGCTGGTGCACATCTGTACTGAGCCCCCTGAGCCGGGGCTGGCCAGGTACAGATGCTCTGGGTTTTGAAGCCTTTGAGAGTTTTGTTCTGCCTGAGCACATCCTTTGGAAAATGGTTGTTCCAGTGGATCACCATCAGTGCTAATATTTTATGCCTCATTTCAACTGGTTCCAGCTTCCAGCGATGAGTTCTCACTCTACTTTTCCCAGCCAAATTAAGGAAAGACAGGATTTTCTCCCCATGAAGATGATAATATGCTGCAATCAAATCACCTCTCAGTCTTCCTTTTGGCATGAGAAATGGCTTGAAGTTGTTTGGTCTCATAAAGTCATAAAATATCTTTACCCAGTCTCAAACCCCTTCAGTGCCTCTTTTTGAACCCTTTCCAGCTTTGCTAATCACCTTTTAAAAACGAGGGTGCTCAGTCTGCAGTGCACTGGAGCTGGCTTAGCTGTGGCTTCCTACAGAGAAAATGACCTCTGTGTTCAGTCTCACTGCTCTCACACACGTGTATCCAAAAATCGTGTTAGTCCTTTTGGCCGGAGCATGGCTCTGTGGCTGCAGAGCAACCTGCCTGGTGGATGCTCATGGATGGGCACCGTGGCTGATGTCCCTCAGGGCACCACGTTCCTGGACACATTTAGCTACACTGCAACTGCTCGGCTTGTGCAGATCCAGTTGGCAGAGTGACTGGGATCCCTGGTTTTGGCGTCCCTTTCGCAGTCATTGCTTTCCAGCCCCCACCCCTCCTTGGGTCAGAAGAAAATTTTGGCAGCAATGACGTTAAATTTAATTCCAGAGCAAGATGGGTAAATCTGCCTCAAATCAACCATGTGGGAAGCCTTGTGGAAATAACTCTGCTCAGGAGCAATACAGGTTGAGGACAGCATTTTGCCTTACAGCACATGGCCCGTTGCTCTCTCTGGGCCATGTACTGCTGATATATTTTGTCTGAATGTGACATAAAGCCGGGAACCATCAGAAGATCTCTGTTATTCCTACCAAACTTATGATCTGCTCAGAAAGCTGTATCCTTAGCCTCACTGCTAGCTGTATAAGCTTTTAATTCCACACCACTTGGCTCCTGCATTGATTTTTATGTTGTTCTGTCCAGGATTGGCAAGTACAGGTTGCTGTGCCATCAATATATGAGCCATTTCGCCTTCATTTTAGGTCAAAATCAGCTTTTACTGACTGCCTTTACCTTTCTTTACCTTTCTGCCTAACGGTGAGAATTATACTGCTTTGATTTTGGTCTTCCTCCCCTTCCCCCAGTATGGGGGATTTTTTTCCCCAGAACCCATGGCTTTTGCTGCCTTTATCAGTGTTTTGCATTTCACGCTTTCCTGGTCTGATTGATTTACAATTGATCCCACCCTTTTGTATGCTCACTCCTGGCTGCTGCCTTTGCTTCAGCTTTGGAGCGGGCACTCAGCCGCATTGCTGTCTGGTGAGATTGATGGACCTTTTGGACATCCAATAATATTACCATAAAGAACTTCCAATTTTCAACCACGTTTTCTCTGTCTTAATTCATCTTTCTCACTTGTAAAAGCCCTGGATGATTTTGGGAGCATGGGGGGAAGCATGTGTGAGGAGGATGGGAATGAGTGGGGAGGCAGGTCAAGGCTAATTCTCTCTGTTTAGGAGCTATTAATTGCACATTTCATTCCATAATGAGAACGAAGGGATGAATAATAAAATATCTGGCCATATGATGTGATTGACCCATTCTGAAATAGCAGCTACATGTCTGTGTAGGAGGTTGTGCAGTAATTATTGCAAAAGATTGTTCTCTTCCTTCATCTGCTCCTCTCATCTCCAGCCTCCCAGGCTTACCCGCTGAGCGCCTTCTCCTTCAGTTGCAGCATTTGGATTTGTCTTCCAGCTTCATAACCAGAATCTGAAAGCGTTGCAGGAGTTAGTTTTCTAACATGTTAATTTATGCTTTGTTCTGACTTCCTGTGATGTTCCAAGCAATGGGATTTCCTTCTTTTTTGCTATTGTATGGTCTAATAGCTCTCATCCATAAGTTCTGCCTATTTTTCACTTAATTTTGTCTATTACTACCGCTTATAACTTTTTCAAACACCGTTGGCCATTCCCGGTGTTTATATGACTCTAAATATGTCACAGACTCTTTAAAATCTCAGGTTCTGCGTAGTCTAAGCTGTTGTTATATATTTAGTTGTTCTGATTTCTGCGCAGACCGAACCAGCAATTACTTTATTATTGCATTGCATGTTGGAATTTATTAATAACCACTCTTGAAAACAGGGAGCCCATAATGAATGGTGGGATGGTGCATTTGGAAAAGGAGCTACACTGGCCTATTATCTGGTCCTTGTCTGTTGTGCTCAAAATCCCTCTGTCTTTTGCCACCACAGCAATTTCTTAATAAATTGAATTTGCCGGTGTTGTCTTGCAGCCTTGGGGTATCCAAGTTCCTTCCTTCTCTTAGGGGGGTTTGGGGATTTATTTATGTATTTTATTTAAATTCTTTTCTCCCATGAATTTCCAGTTTTGTCTTTCCAAGATGAAAACGCACACTATTTCCTTCACCTGCTCCTAAATACTACATCCCTCCTTTCCTCCCCCATCTTTCCTTTCCCACCACGCTTTCTCTGTCATCTTTGATACTTGCATCTGCCCATAACTTAATAGTCTCCCTAGATGTCATTATCATACTACATATCATCCTCTTTGATCATCACTCTACATGTTAAATAAGACTATACGAGAAGCATAGGATGAGAGTTAGGTTGCTTTGAAGGGTTAAAAGAGAGTATGCAACAGTAGGTTAACCCATGGGGGAATGCACGAGGACAGAGATAGCTCCAAAATAAAAATGTCAGAAACAGACGGCGTTTCCTCTGCATGTGAGGACTACTTTTGGCACGATGGTCGATGCTGGGACTGCTGGAGTTGTGATCCTGGTCCACTGCTGGGAGCCAGCTGAAGTTCTGTGCTCCAGTTCAGTGAGTCAGGCTGTTTTTGACTGCTGCTGTTGTTTGTGATGATTAAGGTTATTTTCATTACTGGCAAATGGTTTTATTACTTTTGTCTGGTTAAATCTTAATTATTTACTGTTATTTAATTGTTGTTCGTTTATTTGACAGACACCCATACCTACCCATAGTTATTTTAAAGAAATCGCATTAAAGAAAAATACCTTTAATTAAGTCCCACTCATTAAAAGTGAGTGCTTGAAAATGAGAATTCATGGTTTCTCTTCTTTTCCCCCCATTCAGGGAGTGCTTGAAGAGGAGCCCGCGGAGCCCAAAAGCAGAGGGCTCTGATTCGGTGACATCTCAGTCCTCACCCAGTGAAGAGGCTGGAATGATGACTGAGGTGAAGGTGAAAACAGAGGTACCAGATGACTACATTGAAGAGGTGATCTGGCAGGATGACACCAAAGATTCGAAGAAGAACATAAAGGATGGGCCAGGAGACGTGCCAGCGGAGATCTGCGTTGTGATCGGTGGGGTTCGCAACCAGCAGACGCTTGGTAAGCTTTGAGTCAATGTGTCCATCGGTCGGTGCCCTGAGTCTGTGGTGTGGGGACAGGAACGAAGCTCTGGAGAGCTGCTCCTGGCACCTCGGCTCTGCTGGATGGACCAGAGCCTAAGTGCACACCAGTCCCTGGGTCCTGGCTCAGGATTATTGACTTTCTTTAACTATTGCTATCCATTTGCATCTGGTCACTCCTAAAGACTCAACCAAGATAAGGGTAACTTTAAGAGAGAGATTATCACCTCTTTTGAAGTGTTAAATCACACGTCTGTCAGTCATGCAAAATTCTTGGTGAACCCAGGGCTGGTGCTAGGTGTGCTGGGCATAGATGAGGAGGAAACCAGGAAGAAAGCTTGAGAAAAAGTTTAAAGGTTTGATGAAAGTTGCTTTGAAGGAAGTAGGTGCTTCCTGTCAATAATTAGATTTAGCTTAAAAACAGTTTTTACAGGTTGCTGCTTGTTTGTCTGCTTTTCTGGTTGCTAGTAACATTGTGGGAATAATTTTGACTTTTAGCTGGCTGTGGCGCGCCACTTCCAAAACAGTATCTCCTATCCCCACCCCACCTAGAGCTGTGAAGCTGTGATGGGAAGAAGCTTTTCCTTTTCGTTGCGAACAGGACTGTCCTCTCCTCCCGCACCGGGGAAGGGCCTTTCTGCGGGGTCCTGGGAGAGGCTTCACTCTTGCTAAAGGGTCTCCTCCATGGCTGTGACGTGGAGCAGGTCCCAGCTGTCGTGCAGTGATGCTGAGAGCGAGGGCAGTTGCTGATACAAAGAAGAGAGAGCGTCCTTCGAGGGACAAGCGAGAAAGCTAATTTGAGCTGCCTGCTGTTGCTGTTGGGGTTGGTTTGTCTTGCAGGGGGAAAGAAAAGAGGCATCGATGTTAGATTTTCTCCTGATTCTTGCTTGGTCACTGTCCGTGCTGTTGGAAAGAAACCCTGGACAGTGTTGTTGGCTGGGGACTGTATGGGAGCATCATTTTCCTGCTTGTCTTCCCTTCACCAGTAGGACAGCCACTAAGAATGGCAGGGCGGGAGGTCGCTGCTGTTTATGCAGGTTTAAAACATTTGGAGAAAGCGTAAGAAGTCCGGAACTGGCTCCAACTTAAAAATCTTCTAATTCTATAATAATCTTCTAAACACTCTGTGTATTTTCAGATCTTTTAGTGCCTTCACAGCTCTTGAGAAGTTGGAGACAGCATGGGCAACCCTGAAACACAGAGGTGTCCCTGGCGCACCAGGAGGGATGGGTGGGGAGACGGCCGCTGAGCAGAGGCAATAGGAGCTTCTCTTCCAGCTGTGGTCACCATCCCTTGCTGAGGGGATCTGGGCGTCTGTCATGTAGGACCCCCTTCTCCTCCCCTTGCTGGCTGGGCACTTCGTTTTGTCCATGGTGTCCCCCCATCGCCCAAGTCAAGACTAAGGTTGACTAGATTGTTGTGCAAAGTGGGGAATGGGCTTTTGCTGTTGGCTAGCCTGGATGCACACCAACATGTCACGTACTGAGGGTGTTGGGGACAGGCTGGGGTGAAGGGGACACGATTTCCCTCCCCACGGGGTGAGGGACAGAGAGTTATTTACTAGTTAACAAGTGGTAGTTGAAAGCTGTAGAAAGTAAACTGGAGAACTTCTATCTGGAATTGCTTCTTGAAATGAAATGTGCATTTCAAGAATGAAATCGCATTTGTTATTTTATAGCCTTGTGCTGGTTTTCTTTAAAGGCAACTTGGTCCTGAGGCGATTGGCAGTTCGCGGCTGATTCCTTTGTGCAAGGAGCCCTGTAAGTGCCCCTATTCATCCAGCCATTCACATAATTCTTGTTTGTTGGGGAGGTGGCTCTGAATAACTTTTCTGTTTGGCCACCAAATACTGTGCTCTGTGTGGACCGACCGTGGTGCCCAGCTATCAGTTCCTTGTGGTTTCTTGGAACTGGCTCCCAGTCAATTCTTCTGGTCCCTTCCACCCCCCGCAGAAACCACAGGCAGGCACTATTTCCATAGCTGCAGACATCTGCGGAACTCGCAGGAGAGAAGTCCCGTGCCTGCTGCTGCGCTGGCAATTTGGGCTGCTGCTCGGAGGCAGCCCAAGGCTTCAGGCGGCTGAAGACACCGGAGCTTCCCACCCCCGGAGCAGAGGTTCTGCTGCTGCTCACTGGTACTTCCAGGAGATGTTCTCCTGAAGCCTTTCTTGCAACGTGATCTGGCAGCCCTGTACCTAAATCACTTCAGCTGTGCAGAAGGGCAAGGCTTTGGTAGGGTTTTATTCCTCTTCATCACGGAAGTTGAGATTTGAGGTGTCGAAAATGGTTATTTTTTATAGTAATTCATGGTGTAGGATGAAGTAGAGAATCGAAGGTAAATGAATCCCTGGCCTTACAATGGAAATTCGTGATGCAGTGGGGACGGTCGGCTGAACGGGGACGTCTCGTCCGAGCCGGGGCTCAGTGCCCGCGGCGGCAGAGCACACGTGGTGCGGGTGACGGCTTTCTGGGGCACCCAGCGTCGGGACTGGGCCGCAGCACGCGTTGGAAGATTTATGCCTTTTTTCTGGGTTTCACGTCTCCTGCAGGACCCCGCTATGTTCGTACTTCTGTTACTTTCAGCAATTTATAACTGGGATTCCCAGCTCGGTTGCTGCTGTTCTGTTGTGGTGTTTTCATCACAGTAGGCCATGTGCCTGCTGTCTCCTGTTTGGCTACACGTTCCCGTGTCTCTCCCTGAGCTTTGGACTGCTCCAAACTCAGTTCCAAGCCCCGCAGTGGATGAGCAGGACATGCCATGGCCCAGCTGAAGAGCCGGTGCTGATATTTGGGGTTTTGGACAGCTTCCTTTTGATCTGCTGTTCCGCAGCAGTCTCACAAGGCCCATGGGTCCCCCCGGGGCATCCCAAGCACAGGAAGCCAACAGAGCCATTGGCCTGCCCGGGCCTGGTCAGCCGCCGACCGATGGCTGCGGCCCCTGCGCTCCCTTGTGCCCAGAGCTGCCTCCTCGCTGGTGCGTCTGGCAGGGCACAGCTCAGAGAGCCGGCATCTCCTCTCCTCCTCTTTTCTGCTTTTTTCTTGCTAGCTTCACGTGCTGGCCTCAGGCCAGGGCCATTTGAAGAGCTCCAGCACATCAGCATTTCTCAGGGCAGGGCTGTGAGGGCAGAAAGGCCAAGAAGCGCACCGTGAAGCGATCTAGCAAGGAGAGGAAAATAAAATGGTATTGGCATTGTAAACCAAGAGAAAGGGTGGGAGGCTGCTTGGCTGGTGTGGATCATTCTGTGACACAGAGAATACCATCAGGTCGGTATTTGTGTTTTGAAGGGCTGAGTTATCTGTGAGTTGATCAGGAGAAGTTTTATACAAAACTGTTTAAACCCTCAGTCTGGTCCATGCTTTGCGAGAAGCATTTTGGAGAGGATTTTTCAAGTAATGCATTAAATCAGAAATGTTTCTAAGACAAAGTGAAGATCCTTCTGCTTTGAGACTATCAATCTAATGCGTACATGCTTGATTCGTGCCGTGACGCTGATGTCTCAGTTGCTGAGCTGCTGTGCACACATAATTCATGAGCACTTTGGATTCTCCCTAGTTAAACCACATAAAATAGTGCTGCAAAAGCCTTAAGAACCTCTGTGTGGTCTCTGACATTTTGTTACCAAGCCACATGGACAGATGGGTCTTGGAAATTTTTAATAGGCATCAGCCATCATTATCCTTTGGAAATGCATCCACTTTAAGGGCTCTTTTCTGATTCTTGTTTTGCACGATTTAGATGGAAAAGCAGTGGAACGTGGATCTCCTGTTGGATATACACGAAATCGATATTCAGGGACCTGGATTTTTGACCATGCATTGAGATACACGTCCGGTATGTGATGGAAGGGTGTGAAAGTCTAACCAGGGACCAGAGAGCAAGGGAAAGCTCTGGACACACTGGGTGTGTTGCCCAAATTCCAGCTGCAAGGCTCAGTGGAAGCCTGGCCAAACTGAGTGCACCAACTAACCAAAAACCTTCCCCATCTCCCCACCTACTACAAACACCTTTAACCTGCATGACACATCCCGCTGTGGGCAAAGTCTGAGATGAGCCATGACCACAGTGGCAATGTCCAAGGCAACACGGGCATGTCCTCTGGAAGGCTTTAACACATGATGTGTTCTTTTTTTTTCACTTCATCTCTCCTCCACTCTAACAACACGTTTATTGTGGCAAGTCACCCCTCCTTTCTGTCGTACTGGCATCTGTGCCTCTGCCCCCCCATGGTGTGCTGCGTACGCAGCTGGGGCTGTTGCACTGTCTCGCTGTCCTCGCGGGGCAGTGCTCTGCCATCCATGTGCAGGAGGTGGGTAGAGGTGCCCCCTGGAGAAGCTGGCTCCAGCCTCCCCCACGTTGATGTGAGACCTGGGTAACAGGGGACAAAGTGCTGGCCATGGGATGCACTGGTCCCTGTCCTGCCATCGGCTCCTGCCCTTGCTTCCCGGGCAGAGCCCCTTGTGCTGGGGCGGCAGCGCTGGTTTGGTTCCATGCTGGGGAGGGAAGGCACTACGCGGTCACTTGTATGGGTTATGTTCTTCTTGAAGAACTTCTGCACAAGCAAATGCATTTATGTGCCATAGACCATCTGCGGATGAAGGGAGGAAACATGGAAAAAAAAATCAGCCCAGAGCCCCTCATTGGTTTTTATCTATTTTTATTTTTATTTTTTTCCAGTGCTCTGTGTGTGCCCAGCACTGTTTTAGGGGCATGGGTGGGTGTCAGTGTCATTTTGCTGGTGGTACAGTTGAACCTCAGCCATTGCACGAGGTTACGGGTTGGTAGGGCCCAAGTGATCAGGAGCGCGCTCGTCTTCTGGCCACCTTTGCTCTGGGGCTCCAGCTGGAATAGTTTTCAGAAAAGAACTGCAGAGGTTGGCAATGAATTTCATCAGTCCTTGAGCATGGAAAATGAGGGCTGGCAGACGCTGCTGACTTGCTGATATCCAGGGTTTCACTTAGGAAAACCTGTGTGGAGTGACCATGGGTGATGACTGTCCCATCTATGTGTATCTGTATATATGAAATGCAACTAGCTATGATAATTAAGAGGCTATGGAGCAGATCAGACATAGTCAACTGACTACAATATCAGTATTTTAGAGTATTTTTCAGATGTGTACTCCTGTGTATCGGACTGTAGCGAATTGCCTGTTTCAGCATCAGTGACAAAATAGCCTCACAAAAAGACAGTCCCAGGTGATGCTGACAATGATGGGCAGGGAATCCAGCACTGCTGTGAGCTGGAAGGAGGGTTGTTTTCTTCAGAAGCTGTAAGCAATAGGATATGGGAAAGAAAGAACGTGGGTATAGTGTGTTCAAAAACCACGGTTGGTTTTGTTCCTGGAAAGACCTTACTCTTGGGTAGCACTGGGTAAGTATTGCTGTAATACGATGTTTGGGAGTGTTTATTTGGATGTGTGTGTGAATGCTGTGTTCTTGTTTGTGGCTCGTCTTTGAGTTTTGCTGTTTTGCATGGTCAGGAAAAGATTTTTCCAAGGTTGCATGCATGTCCATGGGAAGGAAGTGCTCCGTTCACACTAAATAATCCTCAGCCCTGCCTTCTCCCACCTCCTCTTCCAGTAAGTGCTGCCCTCGCTCTACCAGAGAAGACATATAGGATCTGCTACTTACCTACTGATGGACAGCTAACAGATGCAATACATTTTGCAAGTGAGAGCTTGAAAGGCTAATATATAGCCTGTTTGCCAAGTTGGAGTGGGGAAAAAAGGTTGAATCGTCTTAAATAACAAATCTGAGGAAATTTTTGTCTGCCTGTCCAATAAACAGAAGAGGCTAAATTTGTTGCATAATTTCATCATTACAAATGATTCTCCCAGCTCCGTTTCTCTGGTTTCATTTCAAATGACTGTTTGCAGATGTGTGTTTTCTGGAATTAGATACACAAATTGAGAAGAGAGACTACTGTGGTCATGTGATTTTCCTTAAAAAGGTCAAAAGTTCTATTTGTATCTATTTGGTTTCCTCTGGGTGGATATTTACCAAATCTCTGTGGGTTTCCTGAGAAATTTGTACATTGTGCATTTCTTGAGAAATTTTGAAAACTACTTGCCTCAAGATAACATACTGCCTTCTTTTTTTTTTTCAGTTGAAAAGCTTTTTTCCCATATACTAGGAACTTACTGAAAAGTAATTCAAGGTTATTTCTGTCCATAGGAAATATTAGTCATTATTATAAAATTATAAGTCAGGCTATTTTGAGAGTGGCCCTTTCATGTTAGCAAATTTATAAAGATACACTGAAAATGTAAGTTCAGGGTAATATGCCAAGGAATCTTAAATAAGGCTGAAAAAAGAATTGAGTCTGGGATAGTGATTTCCTGCTTTTATCTCCATGAACCTTCCAAAAATTACTTTGCTGCAAACTGCATTTTTTTGTCCCTGGTTTATGGATAAGTATATGGTGAGGCTGTTTTTCCTGATCTAATATGGTGACGTATACTTTTCTGTCTTGTTTTTCAGGGTCTTATGAGTGTGGAATATGTGGGAAGAAATACAAGTATTACAACTGTTTCCAGACCCATGTGCGAGCGCATAGAGGTATCTCTCTCCTGCTCAAATATTTGGGAATCCCGGGGTGACATTCAGGCTCAGGGAGTATTTTTGGGAAGGCCTTGAACATTGCTCTGCTGCTTCTCTGTCCGTCACTGATGCTTCTTTTGGGTGTCCTGTTTGTAGTATAAACCTTGCGGCTGTCTGAACTCTGTGGCTCTCCCACTCCAGCAGTATTCCTCCTGAAGTCACGACCAGCCGCTGTGCTTGGTGCAGTGGGATAGCCGCAGTATTTACTGCACGGGGCTTTTCGGGGCATTGCTGCGTGTTGGGAGAGCTGCAAATCACAAAGTCTATCCTGGCAGATGAGATTGCATGCTAGCCCTAGGTGTGTAGGCATCTGCCCCAGGTGTTTTGGTCCACCTCTGCTATGTCCAGGTGGAGGACAGTAACAGACCAAGGCAAACGATTCAGGCAAAATCTAGGACTACAGGATGTTCGTATCTGTCCAGTGGGTTGTTTTTATTCATAGAAAA
This sequence comes from Anseranas semipalmata, assembly GCA_013399115.1. Lineage (NCBI taxonomy): Eukaryota > Metazoa > Chordata > Aves > Anseriformes > Anseranatidae > Anseranas > Anseranas semipalmata. Next base: position 196,884 of record VXAA01004004.1, on the reverse strand, counting down.
GGATTACACACGGTAAAACACATGAGGTGCTGATGTTTGTTACTATTTATGGATGCCCATAGTACAGGCTGCTAATTTGTGTATCTCACTTTATACTGGTAGTGGTACGCTCCTGTGTTTTCATGCTAAAATCAAAATGATACTTGAAATCACTCCCCATGCTCCTGCTGAGGTCACTTTCCAAATGTATTGTTTGTATGAAATTTCTTGTGCTTAGTCAGAAGTGATCTTTTTTTCTGAATTTTCTGTAAGTCTGGCCAATTTCAAGTTACTTAATTGCAGAAATGGGAAAGTCTTGCTTGACTGTTTTGTACAATTAGCGTAGCGTGTATAATTTGGAGAAATGCGTATCTAAAATAACAGAACCATAGGGACTTGAAACTAGATCATAAACCTTTCAGTGTTTTTATTTTCTTCCACCTGAGTTGAGCACTGAAGTGTGTCAGACTTGTAGGAGCATCTGCATTAACTCCTCATTTGTCACTAGCAATATTAGCGCACTCGGTCTTCCATTAAACGATTAACTGGAATATCAAGGAAGGAACATAAGGGAATCTCCCAATGAAAACTGAAAATCCAGGAATAATGAATGCTAATGCAATATTAAATCCTAATTGTTTAAACTCTTAGAAGTCAGCAAGTGAACAGCTTAAAAGCGAACATGCATCCGTAACTTCTCAGAGTCCACAATCATGTAATACATCCTTTAATTGCATGCTTGCATAGTTCATATGTGCTGTTTAACATTGTAGAGCTTCTTCTGTACCCTTAGATAGATGCAGAATTATTTTTTTGATACTGGTATTTCTTTCTAAATACCAACAAAATTCCTAGAAGTCATTTAAATAACTGCTACAAAGTAGCTTCACTCTGCAGTTGAAGAAAAAATCCATAAAATAATAGTGAGCAGTAACTGTCCCACCCACTGTAGGAGAAGATCTGGTTTGAGACCATCCGAGGAACCTGAATGTGGTTCCTGGAACATCGCAGGGTCCTGAGGGAACTGGCAGATGAAGTTGCTAGGCCACTCTCCATCATATTTGAAAAGTCGTGGCAGTCAGGGGAAGTTCCCAGTGAATGGAAAAGGAGAAACATAACCCCCATTTTTAAAAAGGGTAAAAAGGAGGATGCAGGGAACTACAGACTGGTCAGCCTTACCTCTGTGCCTGGTAAGATCATGGAGCAGATCCTCCTGAAAACCACGTTAAGGGACACAGAAAACAGAAAGGTGATGGAGACATCCCGTATGGCTTCACTAAGGGCAAATCATGCCTGACAAACTTGGTGGCCTTCTATGACACAGTGACAGCACTGGTGGACAAGGGAAGAGCAACTGACGTCATCTAGCTGGACTTGGATTGAGTTGGATTGAGTGCACCCTCAGCAAGTTTATGGATGACACCAAGTTGTGCGGTGCGGTTGACACGCTGGAAGGAAGGGACGCCATCCAGAGGGGCCTGGACAGGCTTGAGAAGTGGGCTTGTGTGAACCTCATGAAGTTCAACAAGGCCAAGTGCAAGGTCCTGCACCTGGGTTGGGGCAATCCCAAACATCAGTGCAGACTGGGTGATGAATGGATTAGAGAGCGGCCCAGTTGAGAAGGACTTGGAGTTTCTGGTGGATTAAAAACCCGACAAAAGCCAGCAATGAGTGCTTGCAGCCCAGAAAGCCAACTGTATCCTGGGCTGCATCAAAAGAAGCGTAGCTAGCAGGTCGAGGGAGGTGATTCTCCCCATCTGCTCCGCTCTCCTGAGAGAGTACTCCCACCTGGAGCACTGCGTTCAGCTCTGGGGCCCCCAGCACCAGAAGGACATGGACCTGTTGGAGCAGGTTCAGAGGAGGCCATGACGATGCTCAGAGGGCTGGAGCACCTCTCCTGTGAAGACAGGCTGAGAGAGCTGGGGTTGTTCAGCCTGGAGAAGAGAAGGCTCTGGGGAGACCTTATAGCGGCCTTCCAGTACCTAAAGGGGGCCTACAGGAAAGCTGGAGAGGGACTCTTTGTCAGGGAGTGTAGTGACAGGACAAGGGGTAATGGCTTTAAACTAAAAGAGGGTAGATTTAGATTAGATATAAGGAAGAAATTAATCACAATGAGGGTGGTGAGGCCCTGGCACAGGCTGCCCAGAGAAGCTGTGGATGCCCCATCTGTGGAAGTGCCCAGGGCCAGGCTGGATGGGGCTTTGGGCAGCCTGGTCTAGCAGGAGGTGTCCCTGCCCAAGGCAGGGGTTGGCACTGGGTGGTCTTTAAGGTCCCTTCCAACCCAAACCCTTCTATGATTCTGTGATTCTAATAATGTTTGCTGACATACAGAGGGCTTTACTGTTGCCTCACAGCATTGCAATAATTTTGCAGTAATGATTGCAAGATTTAGATTTGGGACAAGGATTGCTTTTAGTTTACTTCTCTCCATCAAGCACTATGGGATCCTTACTTCAAGAGGAATTTGTAGGATCTGTATTAGTATGAGGTCACCTCCTGTTGTATGATTCAGTTTATTTGTATTTATGCGTTTGTTTATATTGATAATGAAATTAAGCTGTGCATCAAATGGTCTGGATGCATTGACATACATATGTACAATTGATATCCATAGGCTTGTCATGAACTCAGTGGAGACGTCACTTTGCCTTTTGCTTCCAAAGTCTTTTTAATGTGGAGCTACAGAAGATGGAAATTTTCAGAATTTTTTACATGGAAATTTATTAGTAATTTTCATGTCAGCACTAGAGAAGCACAATTTATATATGTAAGACTTAGAAAGTGTTGTTTTATGTTGCTGTAAATTGAGCATGCAGTAGTAACATTTAAAGTGCATTTAAATTGCCTTAAGACAATAAAAATCAAAATGAGATATTTATTCTTGTATACTAGTCAACAAGAAATCAAATTGAAAACTTGATGCAACTCTGTAAATGCAATTCTCCCAGAAACAGAGCCTGAGCTAGCTGGTAAAGCAGTTCAGAAGTGTACCTGTCTGCAGACAAATAACATGCCATTGAATGTGCATGTAAAGTATACTTCAAAAAAAAAAAAAAAAAGGCTTATATGGAGGAAAGCCCTGTGTCTTATTATCCAGTGAGAATCAGAGAATGAGCTGTACCAGCAACGATGCTGGAAATAGCGTAAGACTGCAGAACTTGAAGAAATTTTGGTGAAGGATGCTTTTATTGCAACATGTATCTAAGGTTTTATATAGAAGCAGTGGCTGGTATTGGCCACCATGACAAACATGAGATAACCTTCTGGTTATACACCGAGGGTGTGGTTCTTCACTCTGCATGTTCACCCTGTGAATCTGCAGTCCACGTCTTGGATCAAACCCCAAAGCACTGGCAAGCCAGCTCTCCTAGGTCTGCTCGTCCTCGAAGCACTGCGAGTTGAGCTCCTTTGGCCTATTATGTGCAGTCATCAGCTGCCAGAAACACAGATCCTGGATCTTTTCATCGTCTCATTTTGGCTGGGCGAGGAAGGAGCGGTGGCAGGACCTGGCATTCTCTCTTTGCCTGATGCTTTTTCTGAGCATCAGCCACAGCCACCCGTCAGTCACCCAGTACCTGCCTTTGCGCGAGGGTTTGGCTGATGTGGGGTCAGCTCACCAGCTCAGCGTTAGAGTAGCTGGAACAAGCTCAGGCACCTTTTCCTCTCCTCGGATGTTTTCTTCCAGGGCTTTTTGGGCCTTCAAACCGAAATATCTACTCTTTGTTATGTGTTGAAGGATATCCCTCTTCCCCTTGAACAGCCCCGCTGCTTTTTGCATTCTTGTGCGGTTTTTGTGTCACTAACGGGACTTGGCCAGGCTGCGGGCTGGTCCTGCAGATGGATGGAGCTGGTGATCCAAAAGGTTCATCAGCTATTTCCTGTCATGGGACAGGAGAAAGGTCCAAACCTGATCAACACAATTACTTTGGGCAGAACAAATGAAAAAACATCCCTATAGCCAGCCCTGCTGTCCTCAATCAGTGACACAACTTCTTTCCCTGGGACGGGAGGTTTAAAGGTCCCAAATTGTCCTTGCTTTGCATTATTTCTAAGCTCAGTTTTGTACAGCCTGGTGTCCAGGTAGGAGCTGTAGTGGGGGAGCTGGGGGCTTGGGGCTCGTGGCCGGTGCAGGCGTGGGGTCTTCTGCCCTCTCCCCTCTTGGCCTTTATTTTTGTCAGATCCTTGTTTTGCCCCACGCAAGACCTAAATTTCTTCTCTTCCTTTGAGCTGTTCAGTTCCACATTAAGACTCTCACACTGGTTACATCTCTAAAGAATAAAAATTACATTCTTTGTAGCGATCATTTTCAAGAGAAATTTCCTAGATTTTTTTGTATGTGCACCTGCCTCCTCTCTGAATCTCCATGGCAGAGAAGCTGTGCTGGAGGTGACTTACTTTCTTCAGGCTGATTTTTTTTTCCTTGTCTGACTTCAGGAGTGGGTGGTTTCTTATTGGAAAACTGGGCATTCTCTTAGTTTATTGAGCCTTCCCCGTGGTGCTTAGCTTGGCTGGAGGAATTCAGGGAGCGATTGATCTCCTGGCACTTTGCAAGTGCAAAGGGCGAGGCAGCTCTTGAAGAAGCGCTGCCTCGCTGGGGCAAGCTCCCTTTCTGCTTTGCTCTGAAAGCCCAGATGCAAGCATGGGAACCCAGCATAAAGCTTTCTGCCAAGAGTCAGGAACGTAGGTAAGAAATTTACTCACTATGGGTTATGTAGGAAGAAATGAAAAGGTTGTGTTCCTTATCCTGTGCCTCCCCAAAATGCACAAATTAAACAAAGAAAAAAAAAAGTTACATTGTCGGGCTGAAAGGCTCCTTTGTGAGCTGTTGTGCAGCCCTGCAGGACCAGGGCTCCTTCCTCCTCCTGCAGAGCTGCTGGAGCTGGGCTGGAGCAGAGAGGCTGCAAATTCCTGGTTGCGCTGGTAGGCACCGTCCCAGCTGTCAGCATGGACAAACGCTGCCGTGTTGCCTACAGGAAACCCAGGCCTTAGAAATGTGTCGCTTACAGTGCTTTTCATTTAGCTGCATGGGGCTTTTCAAGTCATTGGAAGGTTTGGAGTCTCTTCAGGAATTAGTCAGCTAGAAAGTTTTGTTTTGTACGGTTCGGTCGGATTTGAGCAACATGAGCAGTGAAACATCAGCATGTTTTGAGTGAGGAAAATTATTTCACTTTTAGATAACTTAGAAATGGCTGAAATTACTTTATTAGACTTTCAAAAAGTAAATTAAAAAACCTCTGGGCTGAGGCCAAGCAAGCGAGATTTTTACCCAATTGAGAATTCTGCAGAAAGCAAATGAAAGAAAATAGCGAGACTTGAGTTTAACCCTCGCAGGATATATCGCCTCCGCTCTAATAATTGGTGGAAGTTCTCTGTTTCCAGATAAGCTTTTCTGGGCTGAAAGATGATTTTGCTCGAGTTGTTTTTGTTTATTATTTATTGACATTATTTAGTTGCTGCATTGCCTCCCTGAGACCAGACCGGCTCTCCGTTACCTTTCTGCACGGGTGTGCCAGCCCCGGGCCTGATTCAGCACTGTCAGAGTAGGGTTGTTGTCTGAAGTTTCTAGTTTAACCAATTGTTTGATGATCTGAAAACTTCTGAGAGCTTCTGGAGTTTCAGACTGGTATTCTGCAAGAATGGTTTCTGCTTAGTTCCAAAAATATGAAAAGGAAGATGCCTCGTTCAAACTGTGGATATGGAAAAAAGCATTTTTCCTAAGTGCACATTTCTGGAGTCTGAGTTGGAGCAGTTCTGTGACTGAAACGGTTTTGAGGTGAGAAGTTGAAAATTAATAGAGAAATAACCATTCTTGAGGAGAGATGGTGTTTTTGAGCTGAAGAAACCTGGGTTTCATTTGCATGATTATCTGCTACTGAAAAATCATAGGATATTTGGGGCAGGCATTCATCCTCTGCACTGCATCCCAAGCATCCTTTTTTTTACTGTGTGTTTCCCACTCTGCAGCAGATTTTTATAGGAGATGCAGAAAGTTACTTGAGACACAGGAGTTAACGTGCTTATTTTCCAGCTTTCCTGCTGACCTCCCTACTTTCACTTTTGCAACTTTCTCAGAAATTGGTCTTTTGTTTAAAGCTGTAATTACTTGGTCTCAGCCCAAAGGTGATTTAGAATGGGCTGTTAGGGGATTTTTAGGTTTATTTTTTTTTTCCATGAAGACTTTATTCTATCTTATGACTAAGAGTAACAACATTTCTTAACATAGTAGAGAAATGGCTGCTCCTTAAACCTTTGCGTGTTGCTTGATTCTTGTTATGTTTAACTAAAGTACTTTTAAAAGCTATTTAAATGACAGAAATAGTCTGGTACATGCATAGTACGTATCTTTTATGGTCTATTTATGTCATTGTTTGTGAACGCCAGGACAGTATTTTGCAGAACTCCATTGTGCCACAGCTAGCTTTTTCCTTGAGTGATAGGTGGTAATTCAAACAAGTAGCAGCTGTGGAAAAATACAAGGGTTTGACTTTCGAGATTTTGCATATGATATTGAGGCTTTCTAATCTGGCCCGTCGGTTTATGAAATTGTGCCAAATTAATTGCACACTGTTTAATCTCACTGCCTAGAAAAGTGATCTAATCGAGCAGGTTAATCAGGAAGAAATGTACAAATTCACAAATCCACAGCCATTTATTTTTATTCTTTCTAAGAAACAAGAAGGAAATTAAATGCAAACAGCGTTTATTACTTAAGGTTGCAAATTTTAAATTTAAAAATGCTGTGACATTCCACAGCTGTGGTTTTCAGAGTAATGCAAGCGTGATTCCAAGAGACATACGGAATATTTTGAAACGTAGTTATGTTATTAGATAACGTGACATACAGTATATGCAGCTTAAGATGAATATGAAACACTTCAAAATGGCTTGGAAGTCCTAATCATTTACGATCCTTGACTTGTAACATTGGGTTTTGTTTTCCAGCTTGCAGCTTTGCCCACTGCATTCATTCAGAGCTTGAATGTAGGCTTTGCTGTGTGCTGCTTGCGGTCACACGTGCTGCAGCGGAGGGGGCTTTCTCTCCCATCTTTTCACATGTGTCTTCAGTAAACCAGGATGGAATAGCCCCAGGGGGATTCCTGTGGCTCATAGCCCATCTCTTGCAGAGGCTTTGCTGTTGCTGGAGGAGGGGGCACAGTCTCCAGGGAAGTGGCAGCAGTGCCGGCTGTGCGTCTCCCAGGGGAGACCGAGCTGGGTGCGTTGTTCACTGTTTGCTTTTCTGGGTTGATAGCGTTTGCCTAGGAATTAAGCACATGAGCAATTTCCACAAACCTTCAGCAGAAATTATGAAACGCATCATCATGAGCTCCACGAATAACACCGGGACTGTTACGTTGTGTCAGTCAGTCCGGGCACACCTCAGCCACAGCCCCAAGACACACAGCCCCCTGCTCCGCTGCAACCCAAGCTGGCCCTGAGACCAGAGGGGTGGTGGCAGGGCCTTTCCCAGGGGGACTGAGGCCATGACAGCGAGTGCCCCACAACCTGCTCCTGCCTGTGGGGCCCGAGAGGGCTCTGGATGGAGCACCTCTGGCCAGCCGAGCTGCAGAGCAGGGAGGGAGCTGGTCTGAGCCAAGCTGGCGGGCAGGCCCTCGTGCCCAGTGCCTCACTGAAACCTGCTTCTGGGCTACCAGAGCTGGGGCTCGCTCCTCAGGGTCCAAGCTGGTGTGCAGGGCTGCGGTAGGGGCACCCCTCGTAAGCATCCTGTTTCAAAACCAAGCTTCAGCGCAGAAAACGTGAGCAGCCCCTGTGGGCGTCCCTGTGGGCGTCGCGGGCCACTGGCGGGGTGCCCCTGCGGCGGGGTGCCCCTGCGGCGGGGTGCCTCTGTGGCGGGGTGCCTCTGTGGCGGGGTGCCCCTGCGGCGGGGTGCCTCTGTGGCGGGGTGCCCCTGTGGCGGGGTGCCTCTGTGGCGGGGTGCCGCGGTGGCAGTGATGTGGCTGGAGGAGAGTGATTGAGGCGCTGGGGCAGCTGTGAGGCTGCGTGCTGTCGGACATGGGGCAGAGTCTGCTGTCGGATCTAAGTGCAGCTCTTTCTCTTTGCAGACACTGAAGCTGCCTCAGGTGAAGGAGCCTCACAAGGCAGTAAGTACTCACGGCGCTGTGTGCGCGTAAGGGGGGACCGGGGCCTGACGTGTGCGAGCACCACGGGCGCGCTGCGGTGCACAGGGCGCTCGGCTGCGAGCTCTCCCCCGGCGGCACGGCCGGCCTCCCTGCCCGCGGCGCCCCTCGCGGCCGGTGCCCGGTGCGGGGAGCGGGGATGGCGGATGTTTTAGGAGCCGGGCCAGGAGGCCCAGGGCCCCGTGGGGCCCTTCCCCGCAGGCTGCGGAGCGGCGGCTCGGCCGCCAGAGGGCGGCCCGCGCCGCGGAGATGGCGGCCGCGGGGCGGTGTTGGTGGGCGGGAGGACAGAGCTGGAGGGGCGGCCGCCTCGGCACGGCCTCCCCCGGTCCGTCGTGAGGGGAGCGGCGGTCCCGTGCAGCCTCGGGGCCCCGGGCGGCATTGAGGGGATGGAGGGTGCCGTGAGGCCGGCCGGAACCCCGCTGCCAGCCCTGTCAGGGGAGCCGCCTGTCATGCTCCCCTCCAGGGCGACCCCGGGTGTTGCCAACCTCTCCAGCTTGATCAAGTCTTGTAGGATTTTTGACCCTTTAACTCACAATTTGGTGCTGTGCCCCTAAGGAAAGACACTGATGGGGTGGAGGGGTTCAGCACAGACCCGCAGGCTGCTGAGGGAGCTGGGCTGGTTCGGCGGGGGGGAAGTGGGGGCAGCGGGGACGTGGTGGCATTGGGACAACGGAGTCAGGTGTGGTGCATGGTGGGAGGATGAGAGGCAGTGGGCATAAGCTGAAAGAACAGAGGTTCAGGCTGTGTGTGAGGAAAAGCTTTCCCCCATGCTGTGGAAAAGGTTGTCCAGAGAGGTTGTCGCATCTCCATCCGTGGTGGTTTTCAAGACAAGTCCGGATAGAGCGCTGAATAACCAGGTCTGAGCTTAGATCCTGCTTTGAGCAGGTCGGACTGGAGACCTCCTGGGATCTCTAGTGGCCTGTATTTTGCTGTGATCCTGTTAGGTGAGAACCACAGGTTTCATTGAAAAGGTAAGTTACCAGTCTTAGCAGTTACAGAGGATAGCTTGGAGGCGCCAAACTGACCCTGGTTGGGTAAAAAAAAAGTTAGATAAGTAGTTAAGAATAAAAATAATTAAAAAGTACAACCACACCACCTTTTTTAAACTGCTGTTTCTTCAGGCCCATTCTGTGATCGGTGAAGAGTTGGAGTGAGCATGGGGGAGTCTTGGCTTTCTGTCTGCAGAAGGAGGCAGGACTGACTTCACTCCATGCAGGGGTCCTCAGCCCCTGGCCAAAATGTCTGGGTAGTGCCCAGCAGTCGCATAGCGTGTATCTACTCCTCGTGCCCACTGGACAGGAGATGGGCTCTGCGGATGGGCCCTTTCAGGTCGCCCAGTGACATGGGGTCTCCAGCTTCAGGCAGAGAATGGAGGCTCCTTCGCAGACTCCTGTTATCTCTAGTTCTGTAGCTGCCGTGCTGCTTGTTGGTGTTTCACTTATCCTGAGTCTTTCCAGGCTCATCTCCTTTCCCCTTGCTTGAATTTTGGCATGGGGCTGTAGGGTTAGGTTACATGCATCCTGGGCTTGTTATTTGGGCATTGAACGTAGCATCCTTTTTGCCAGGGCTTGGAAACCATGTTGTGCAAAGAAGTGTTTCTTTCTGTAAATCACCTTTCCCCTTCTCACCTGCCAAGGGAATGTTTTTGGCTGAGATGAAGCAGAGTGAGGAATGGAGAATAAGACAGAGGAGAAAAAATGTGAGTGTTCCTGCCCCTGCTGTGCAGGCAAACCCCACGTTGTTTGAGTGAGCTATAGAAGGATTTATGTGGACAATAACCACCTCTTCTGTTGTGGCCAGTGGCTGCATCTCAGGGAGCTGGAGAGAACGGAAAGTCACAGGCAGAAAAAATCCTTGGGAGAAGACAGTGACAAGAAGCTGCTCTTTACACCAGGCATCAGAGGAGCTGCCTTGATAGCAGTGGACGTGCAGCAGAGAGCAGTAAGAGAGGCAGGGACTGCGTCCATCTTTACTCATGACTGTAAAGTCTACCCCCAGTGCATGACTTACTGAACCCTCTTTTAAGCTGCCACGCTCATTGCTCTCCCAAAATAGTCTCACCTGGCTGAAGAGCTGGAGGCAAGACCAAGCCACCTGAGCAGGGAAATGGTGAGTGCTGAGGGGAAGTCCACCGCAGCCATCCACTGTGGTGGGAGACCAGCTGCGTGTCACCTGCCTACCAGCTTGAATGCGAATCTGCTCAGCCGGTGCTGCTGTTCCTAACTGCAGATGGTTGTAATTTCCTGATGAAGCCATCTTCCTCTTCCCCTCCTTGCTGCTGCAATGAAATGATTCAGCTGTCTTCTTTCTTCCCTGTGCTCTCTCCTCTGGAGCTGGATTAAATCCCTGGCCTACCCTGGTTGCCTCTACATGGCTCTTCTCCTTTTCTCACTCAATGGCCCTCTTGTTTTCTTGTCGTTCTGCCTGCTCGTCATATATTTTAGGAATTTTTTATTTATCTTTCCTTTCCTGCTATTTTTGTTTTGCCTGCTCTCCAGTGCTATTCCTCTGCGACCCGATTTGGCCGTTTATACCCCTTCTATTACAGACATCTGTATTGTTCAAATCTTCCTTTGCTATTTCTATCTTGTTGGGAAGCTCTAGACTCTTGGGCTTTGCAGACATGGTTTGCTGCCTTCCAAAATCTCTCAGTATTTAACGGATACAGCAAGATCTCGTTTTCTCTCCTGTGTTTCTCTGTGGGTCTCTGGGGAATAGATTGCATCCATCCAAAACTGGTGTTGATGAACGTCTTCTTTGCCCAGCAGCGGGTCCTTGGCACTGATTTGTTTCTAAAAGCTGTTCAAGTTTTCTCCATGGGGACTTTCTGAAGGCAGCTGTTACTCAGCCACAGCGGGCACCTGAAGAGTTTTGGTGAAGGCAACCTTATACGTAAGCGGGGAGACGTCTCAGCTGGTGCCTCTGCAGAGCGCAGCAAGGGCACCTTGGCTGGGTCGCAGAGTGCTCGAGCTGCGGGGGCACTTAGCTGCGTTGTGCTGCGTAGGCTTACCCGAGAGCAGCGAGCCCTGCTTTCCCTTGGGAGGTGACGTCCGCATCCTGCCGTGCCGGTCTGAGCGTGAGTCGTGCTTGGCCTGCTGGGGGGAAGAGCTCCCGGCGCGGTGGGTGAAGCTGTGAAGTAACGTGCCCGTGGCTACAGGGCTGAAGGACCAAGGGGGGGGGCTGCTGCGGGCAGGGCTGGGCTGGCCTTCTCTGGGACGAAGGGAGCCGTGGGGCGAGCTGGGACGCGGCCGAGGCCAGTTGTCTGTTTGCTGCATGCTTCAAGAGGAGACATTGGTGTTTAGACTTTCCAGCTGGGAAGGCACTTTGAGGGCTCCCTTGAGGAAAAACTGTTGGTTATTTGCAGCCTTTGGCATTTTTAGTCTATAGATTGTGTCTCTGAGACTCACTTTTCTTTTTTGGACCCATTCTTGAAGTGACACAGATCTGTGGTGGTGAGGAGAGGGCATGCTCTTAGGGACACAGTTGCATGACTTTGGGAGCTACTTTTTAGCCTTGGCTCAGGATCCAAGACCAGAATTCCCACATGTAGAGCGAAGAAAACAATGCAAGCCACAGTGCTAATGTGTTAATAAAAAGGCTTGTCGAGCTGCTACCAACTTTAACTGACAGGGAAGGAGGGAGGAGAGAGGTTTTGAAAGAAAAGTTTGATATTTCCTCCTAGGCAGGGATGACCAGTTAACGTCTAGGTCACTGGCTGTTCCCGTAGAAGGGTCTGGCAGTCTTTTCTGAGATGCTTTTATCTCTCTGTTGTTTGCTCCAGACTTGTCAGAGTCCTCAAGAAGGTGTTTGTACTAGATCTGCACCATCGTTCTCCATGGAAATTCCATTCATGTTTAAGGGAGTTACAAACTTTGTAAAAGCAGTCTCCCTCCTGCTGCTCACATACCACGGGAAATTCTTGGCAACCTGAGAGACAGCTAAATAAAGCCACGGGCAAGCAGGGGTCCGCAGACCCTGCCCCAGCAGGGACAGCGTGCCAGGGACACAGCTGTGGGCAGCGTCACCTCGGATGTGAACGGGTCTTTGCACTGCGCTGGGTCACGAGCAGGTTGCGTTCAGTGCGCACGTCACAAGCTGGGGACAACAGTTTTAAGAGCTAGGCTGTCACCAGGGTTGGATCAGCAGTCCTACCCGTGGCAGCGCCTAAACCTGGGTTAGGAAGAAAAGCCAGGATGGGCTCCGTGCTGCCAGCTTGTTCTGGGCTCATCCCCAGTGGAGGGGAGGTGGAGGAGTCTGAGCGTCCCCCAGCGGAGCCCTGTCTCCAGGTAGCGGTGTGCTCCGTAACGCTGCTACAGATCGTGGCTTGTAATAGTCAGGCTGTTGGATTTTGGTATTGCTCTTTTCTGTAGGAGAGAAGAACTTGCATATAGCAACGTCTGCAATGGGACCATAACTGGCTTGCAGAGCTCAAAGTTAGGCTGTGAGTTTTATGGTTGCCCATGAAACCTTAATTCAGCCTGGGACTGTGTAAGCATTTAAGCTCTTGTCTACATGCTCGCTACTGCTTTTTCTAATGATGTCTCTGCCTCTTTGGACCAGCATATGAGGGAATTAAAAGGTTGCTCCGGCAACTGTTAATATAGCACTTGCCTGATTACAGCTTACCAATGGCCTTTTAATATCTGTTTTCAAAATACCGTATATTAATAAATGCAGCAAGTAGTGCTACTGGTCCCTGCTATCTCTAAGCCTTTTGCCTGGGCGAGCCGTGGATCGCTGGCAGAGGAGTTGGCTGTTCTGCAGGCAGGCGGGGAACAGCAGAGCGAGGGCGAGCAACTTGCCAGAGGCAACCAGCGGGCGAGTGGCAAAGGAGGGGAGCACAAGTCTCCGGGCTCGCAGCCCAGTCCCTGTCTGCCAGGCGCAGCCTGACGCTGTTGGATTGCATTTCTGTGCCCTGTGAGAGAAAGCAGAATAACAAGCGCACAGAGAAAAGGGGGGGAAGAACTACTAAAGGCTGCAGGTTTCTTAAAGTGTAGCTGGAGTATTAGCTTTGCGTGTGGCTGTTTAGCAATCTGAGACTTTGTAAGTGTTCCTCTTCTCAAGAGAGAAGTCCTGAGTGTGATGGAGCAATGCTTGATTGATACCATGGGGAGTACCATTCCTGGAAATTTTTAAAGAAATGCTGTTAAAAGTGGGAAGAATCAGGAAGAGGTGATTTCAGGAGCATTAATTTCATCTCCAGTGTGTCAGTCAGTTTGGCTGAGTCCAGGGGAGCTTGCTGATCGTGTGGTTTGCTTTGTTCTCCTGCCATGGTAAAAACTTTTTTGAAGACCATGATGTCCAAGACGTAGTAGTTTAAAAGCAGGTATTGCTCACAGCCAGTACTAGCCACGAATGTGAAGTCTGCTCTGTTAGGCTGTTAGCATGCCACCAGCCAGTTATTCTGTGATTTGCCGGAAAATGACGTGAAAAAGATGTTCCTCTCAAACAACAGTTCAAATAGTTCACTTCCTTTCAGTCCTAGCAGTGTCGCAGTTCGTTACCATGGCAAATCTGTGACATTTGCTGGAGGTTTGAAGACCACGAATGGTTGTTTTCTGGCAGATCCTGTTCTTTCTGTCTCCATCTCCTGCTTTTGTTTACATGCAATTCTGTTTAAGAGGCTAAGCTGAGTTTTGTGCTGTTTTTCAAAAGCAGATCCTTGTGCTTATGCTGCCAGCAGGTTACTCCTACGCAGCTCTTCAGTGGACTCTGCCGTATGGGAGATGCCTGAGAGCCCAGCGTACAAATCCTGTCGGTAAACCCAGACCATCGTTTGCCTGGCAGCTCCTTCACTTGTGCCTTAAATTCTAGCAGAAATGGGAGCAACTTTCCTAGTACATTCGTGCTTCCTGGGGCCAGCCCCATAAGTTGAAAAGTCATGAGCCAGATCCCACAAAATCCCAAGACTGATCCCAGATACCACAACTTGTTTTTCCTTTGTGCCTGTTGGCCTTTCTGCTGTCTTGGAGCCCATTTTTCCTGTTTGCAAAGAATCTCTGAAAAATCTCACAGGTGATGATGTTTACCAAATATTTCAGACTGAAATTCCCAGCCTAGAGCAACTTTTTAATGTATTATGAATTGCTTTCCCTGTTGAAGTGTGTTGCTTTATTGCATTGGGGGTACAAAATTGTTGTGATTGAAGGCTTACACAGATGCTGGTGTCCTGCAGAGAGAAAAACAGAGATCTGTCTTCCAGGAAAGACAGCACAGCTGGCAATATGGAGAGTTCTTGAGGTTTTTTGTACAGTCCAGGCTTTAGCATCTCTGGAACTCAAAACTGGCCGGTAAGAAGAGACTGAGAAATGGATGGACTACGCTTTCCTCCCCTCTTGAGTCACGCTGCTCATTATAAAATGCTGAGAAGCATTCCAGTTCAAAGGCTACCAGTTCTACCAGTGCATTCTAGGGAAAGAAAAGCCAGTCGACACATTTCCCATGTGCATTGAGGGTCACACAGGAATAAATACCAAGGCAGGTGGTGATGTACGGTATTTGCTGCAGTGTCACAGGGTTAAAATAACTGCTGTTAAGGTTGGATATCTTTATAATACAGAGGTACCAAAGTGGCCTTCAGCAGGGGTCGTTGTCCCAGCTGTGTACGTGGCGAAGCAGGCAGGACAGCCCCATATCCCTTCGGTTTTTGTGTTTCTAGCTGAATGCCATCACCGTCCCTGGTTCAGAGCTTGACTCCAAGCTGAGGCTTTGCCCTGGGCTGGATGGAAGCACTTGCCTGTGGTACAGCAGAGCCAGCTGCCTGCTCAGATGTCGCGTGCTGAGGCTCCTGCATCGTGGCATGGTCTTTCAGCAGGTGCCGTACAACGTCTGAGTCATTTCTCTTTGCTAGGTCTTCACTCCCTCTTATCAGGTGCTTAAGATGTAGTGAGACATCCAAGATGTAGCAAGATCTGTTTTAGTTTGTGGTCCTGGTAGCTGGCTGTAGTTCTCATCAGACTGGTGGTGGGTCAGGAGGGGAGCTGTTTGAAAACGGGGTTTAACCTGTGAGATTTATTTCCTCCTTCCCTTCACAGTCATATCACACTTGCTGTTTGTGTGCTGGATTGTACCTGGGTGCTGGGCGAAGAGCGCAGGACGCTAGGTGCTCTGGGGGACGCCAACTTTCATCTGTGTCTGAGGGTGTTGCAGGCTGCAAGCAGAACGATGATTTTCTTTCCAGTTCCTTAGCCAAGTGCATTCAAACTCATCACCTGTGTACAGGACAGCGTCCATGAGGAGTGTGTCTCCACTGTGTGACATTATTTATTTAGAAGAATAAAAAGGATTTTTTTTTTCCAAAATGGAATACATAGTAAATATTTCACAACCCCATAAATAAAAAAAATGATTGGCCTGATCTTTTAAAAACACATTTCCCATTGGGCTCTGACTAAGCATGAGAAAGTTCAAACTAAAAGGGAACTTCTTCGAAAAAGCAGTGAAAGGTTAGAAACAAGGATGTGGGCTGGAATATGTCTTACAGATGTCAACTGTGGAGGCATGGTGCTAATGCCTTGCATGTGCAAAAACATTTTGAGGGGTGTGAATTTAAACCGTTAAATTAATACATGCAAAATGAAGGTTTTCTTGGCCACACCTTATGCATGCAGGATATAGTGATTTTAATGTTCTGACTGGTGCTGGAAGGATATGTAAATGGTTTGCTAGTGTTAATCTAAGGTTAAGGAAGAACCTTCAGCATCTACATTTCTTCATTAATTTTAAATATTCAAATTTGCAACCTTAATGTTTTCTTAAAGTAAAATTTAGCTTTTGATTTCCTTTAACTTTTTTGAGGGTAACAGAGCAAAAAATGGGAAGTTCCACTGCTGTGCTTGGTAAAACTTACTAATGCCTTACACAATTAAAAGCCTAACGTAAATGATGTGTGCGTGTGTGCACACCCACGTACACATGCCAAAGTGAACAGTTAGTCATTTACAACTTTGATTAATTTTTCCAATGTTCTTATTTAATAATACTCCCGCTCCTTGGGGAAAGCAATAAAAATGGATTTTATTTTTTAATGCGTTTGCATTTTAAGTAGGTAAAGTCTCTTTAGATTCCCATTTGCCTAACAAGTAGATGAATATGTTCATCTTCAAATTTAAATGACCAATGGGCTGAGACCAAGAATGATAAATTTCTGTGCAGGAGGAGGACATTAAGAAAATGACAAGGAACTTAAGTCTACAGTATGAAGAAAACGTTGACCTTACAGCCTGGGATGCGTTCCTTCAGCGCTGCGGTTGTTACCTTTCACGAGAGCGTATTTCTTTCCAGCTCGAGGGCTGGGGTCACTCATGTTCCCCTGGAAGCAGATATTTTTTGGCAAGGTGCAATGCTGCCTGTTGCTCCTTAACACAGGTTACTGCTGTCTTGCTCCTGTGGTCTCTTTCTCTGAGTGCATGGCCCGGCAGGCGTGGCACCGGGGTGACCACTGCTTGCTGCTTCTGAGCCAGTGCCTTCACGCACCAACGTCTTTGTTGAGGCTGGGCGAAGCAGGTACAGCTCCTGGCCCTGTTTTTTTAGTAGCGTAAATTTGATCTCGCCCTTCTGACATCACTCTGTTATACCAAGGGTTTTTTTCAGATGTTTCGGTTTGGGTATCCTGTTGGGTATCTTCCCTTACGAGCACGTCCGGTGCGCTCCGGAGCGTGGCGTGCTGGAGGGTGCGATGTTTGTGCAAGTGCTGCCGTTGCACAGCTCTAGAAAGGACCAGTTGCTTTCTGTGTAGTTTTACTCCAAGGTTTTAGAAAAAAAGAAGGTTTCAAGTTTTCTAGAAATCTGTGAACACGATCTTATATAGAAAATTGCTAACATACCCATAAAAAATAAATTTCTTCCGCATTCCCAGATACTGACAAAATAGAACATGTTTACAGAAATCTGGATGTTAATACATTGCAACAAATCTCTTGCACAGTTCCTAGGCAGCAAAATTGATGGAAAAATATGTTTATTTTAAAAAAAAGGATAAGAAATTTAGTAATTCCAAACTGTTCCATTCATCCATCAGTTTGTCTTGAAAATGCCAGGAGAGCTTTTCTGAAGATAGAATTACATCCCTCCCCTGTTCATTAGGAAGCGATACACTTTCCATCTTTCAACGTGGGCTGAAATTTAGCAGTGGAAACGGTATACAAACAGCAATGTCATTATTTATTCCAAATTCTTCTTTCAGCCTGCACCTTTGTCTGCTGAGCTGCATCTTGGCATTTCAACTATGTTATATCTGAATAACACACAAAAACATATTTGAAGTATTTTTTAAATTTATTAAAACACTATCCCAATCATTTGTAAGCCAAGACAACAATCCAAAAGGTGCAGCAGTCTGCACCGTTGACTAATCCAGCTTGCCTTACCACAATTCTCAGTATTTTCGCTTTTAAGGGTCTTTATAACCAGGAAAGGCAGAACAATACTAGGGTTACCTTCTTAAGAAAAAGATTTCCTCCTTTCAACCTGGCATAAAGGGTAGAGGTCTGGATTATCTTGGACTATTGTAGAGAGTTTATTATCCCAGTTTATTTTAATTTGATCCTGTTCTTTACGAAGGTTTAGGAAACCAGGATCTCTTCTTTAGGGCTGCTCAATCATTTAACTATCACTTTTCCTTTCCACTTTGGAAACTAGGCATGAATCCTGTGAATCCCCATCTGGAAATCACAGTAAGAACAAAATTTCTAGTCAAGGACACATGAGTAGGAAAAAGTCAAGATGAGAGCTGTTTTCCTTTATGCAACTCTTGGTGCTACATCATTTAATCTAAACAGTTGTGAAGTAGACAAGTAGTGTATGCATGTTCCCAGCCAAACCTTAAACTCCTTTTGATTTCAAAGGGCTTTAAAATAAAATGGCGCATATTGTATCTTGTTCATAATTCCATAATGGGTGCTGAATTCAGTTTTTCACTTACAACGGAGGTTCAGCATCCTTGTTAATGTAAAAAAAAAACAACAAAATCTTAATGCATCTGCAAGTTAGGTATGTACAAGTACACCTGTTTTTTTAATTATGCGAAATTGATGCTCTTCCTTGCCAAATTTCTGGTAGTGGAACATTAACACTCTCTTTTCAACATTCTTTATCTTACGCTGAGTTACAATTTAAGTAAAAAAGAATCCAGCGCTGCCCTGAAGTGACACCAGAATGAAAAAGCATGAAACTAGATCTGCTGCCATTAATTATATTGTCTGGTGTGTCTGATTTGTGTCATGGAATCTGAGCATCCTGTTCATAATGCTGATTTTGGGCATAATTGCAAAATGCCATAATATTTTCACTTTGAATTGATGATATTTGCCGTCTGTTTTGATTCAAATTTAACGTACTTTTAAGTGTGGAAGAAGGTAACTCATTGACATGGAGCAGCCTGAGAACTCCTGGGGAGTCTTTTTTGTCTCACCATCCAGTGAGTGGTACCCAAAACACCTTTCTCCCCAAAAGGTTAAAAAACAACAACCACCAGCTGTATGTGACCATCAGACTGTGATGAACAAGGGATATTCCCCGCCGTATGGAACTTCCTGCCAGTCTGGCATCAGGTTCCCTGACCTGGAAGGATTACATCCAGCCCTGGACGGTCTGTATCGAAACCTCCATCATGCTGATACATTCAGCCACCACGTGGTTTGGATAAAGCGTCACGGAATTCGTAGAATTCACTGGCCGTCCGTGTGAGAGCAGCTTGTAAAACACTGCGAGGTGAAGCCAGCCCCGTAGCTGCTGAGTGCATCTGCAGCAGCTCTTCGCAGGAGTGGGGCCTGGGCTCTGAAATGCTTCAGTGAGAACCTGAGCACAGGCGGTGGCTCCGTGCCCCTCACCTGTCGTGGAGCCCCTCGCCAGCCCGCAGCTCACAGCCTGCCCCGTTTGGTGGTATTTCAGGGGATTTGGCCTGGCTGCGGGAGGGTTTGAGCGATTATCTTTTTCTTGGCTTGCTAGTTAGGACCCCCTTTGAGAAGCATGGGAAGCACCGTGCTAGGACAGGCCAGTGTGTCTGTAAATGTCTGTTGTGTTTCTGACAAAGGCCAAACGTTTGTGGGAAGGAGGGAAGTGATCACGAAATGAGTGATCTTGGAATAGTTTGCCCACAGGGAAGGTTTTTTCCTAACCCTCACTTAGGATCTGGCTTGTGCCTTTGTGTGTGAGGGTTTCTGTCCTTTCCAAATTTCTGGATTTTATTATTATTTAATCCTTACTAATATAACTTGGGATACTTTAATCCCCTTAAGGGGCTGCTGCTGACTTTGGGCTCACTCCTGCTCCCTTTCCAAGGAATTTTGCCATTCGGCACCTTTGAGTTGAGCTCTGATGTAGATTGCTACTGATTTTACTGGCAACTCTCTACATGGCTGTAAAATGCAGGTGTAAAGCTCATAACTTCAGTGCTGGAGCACAGCTTGAATGAGGAGTAGATGGAGGTCTGCTGGCAGCAGGCTGTCTGTCTGCAGACAAGCATTCTACCTCTCCCCACTTCTAGTCCAGCACCTAGAAGGAAGCTCCTAAGGGTGCCAAAGGGTCAGGTCAAAGGAATTGCCTTGAATCTGCGTGGGGAATATCCTGCGAGCTTAGGAAGCCGTACATGTGTTCCTTTCCCTCCAGGTGCCCCTCTGGCTGCTGAAAGGCGGAAGAAGCCTCTCTCCAGAGCTTCGTTTGTGCTGCTCTGGGTGGAAGGCACAGAAGCAAGTGAGGGGCCCAGATGTTTTTGCTCCCTGCTCTGTTGCAAGGAAGCAGTAGCTGCACTCCAGCTCTTCTCCTGAGGAGGCTGCTGAGGAGGTCTGTGTGCTGGACACAGCCTGGAAAGGTGTTTTCCAGTGGCAGGCATGTGGGACATATCTTAGAAAATGCCTGTCTTTCCTGTTTCTTTGCATCAGGTGTTTTAGTCTCAGTGGTTTTGGCTGTCATTGAAGAGCGCTGGAGTGGTTTGTGGTTCCCTCCAGCGAGGCAGACATCCCAGGAATGATGGTGCTTCTTTCAGGTACAGCCACTCACCAGCTCCAGCCCACTGTGTCTGTCACCAGCAGGACATTTAAGGACGCCAGGTCAGGATGCAGCCAAGGAATGTGAAACTGAGCCTTGGAGCATCTCACGGGCTGTCCTGCAATCCAGTGGCCTTGGCCGGGGGGATAGTGCTGTTACTTCGTTGCCACATCAGCCTTGCTCAGAAAGAAACATCACAACCTCAGATAGAGAGATGAGAAATAAACCTCTTGCAGCAGGCTTAGCTGTGAGAAATCCAGCCACCCTACAAGGTCAGTGATGTTGCTGGACTTTAGGGAAACCTTGTTTCCTGAGGTGAGCCAGGAACGTGGAATTCCTGGAGCTTAGTGCTTCCTTTGCCGTCCTCAGACCTGCTGGTGGAAAGGTGCCATGCAGTCCTGGAACAGGGTAAGTAATGCTGCAGCTACTGTCCAGACAACCCTCTTTTCCTTTTTGATTTTGCTGCTTTTTTGTTGACTGGGAGCTTGGAACACTGCTGGATTTTAGGAGTAATTCAGTAGGCTGTTACAACTTACATTCAGCAGTTCCGCTCTTCCACATTTGGAGGCTGTCCCTAATAAACAGCTCTCTCTGCAGTGGTCTGTAAGAGTGGGATCGCTTAGGTTTCAAGAGTATCTGCAAAGTGTCTAGTTGTTCTGAGAGCTCCCATATCATGTAGCTTTTGTGGCTTCTTCCATTTAAAAGGTGAATGTGAGTTCTAGGGCAGGCGAAACTTGTTGCTCACCTTGAGAAGTCCTTAAGAAGCTCCCGCAGCCTGTTGTATGGAGACCCCGTTATTCTAGACGCTCAATGGGATGCGATCTCCTCCTTGCAGGATTGTCATCTGGATGATGTATGTAGCTGTTTCCAATTTGGGTTTCTGTGATGCTGTGCAGAGCTCTGTGAGCCCAGTGGAAACTTGAATTTGTGCACAATTTGTGTGGTCTGAGATTCCTGCGCTTACGAGGGTGGGTTAATTGATCTGTATTTTTAGCTTGCAATACAGAAGTCCTGACCTTTCAGCAAGTTTGATTGCTATTGTTCCCTTCCTGGGTTTCTAGAGCAAAATCCAGAGGCCCTGGGCCAAGTGCCCTGAGCAAGGAAGCCTATTTCTTTTGCCTGCCACTGTTGGGCACATGTTCTCTGCCCTCCCTCTTTCCTGCCAAAATGAAATATGTGTTTCCTTCTGTGCTGGATATCTGAAGCAAAACAACTAAAAGATCTCAAAATATTCAATGCTACCTCTGGGAGGAAAGATGACCTGGCTGATTGTCCTCATGGCAGAGTGTTTCAGTATTTCAGTAGCTACAAGGCATCGCTGAACACAGGCTGCATGACAGCTCAGCTGGAGCCAGCCAGCAGCAGCCCCTGGGGACAGGCGGAAAAGAGCAGCACGTTCCCTGTCCTTTACTGGAGGTGCACTTGCAAGCAAAATGGTCAAAAATGCCTTCAGATCCCACAGAGTTGTTTCTTGGGGTATTGAAAAACCTGCCTGTTTGCCATCTCAGTATGCCAGTCCTTCATAGCTGAGGAACTGCCTCGTAGTGTGGCTGTTGCTTTGCCTTTTTTCTAAGAGGTGATGCTGTCCTCTGGTGTGTGCATTTCGTGGGTTTAAATGCAGGCTGGCTGAGGATGTAAGGCCATTACTCCTTAGACCTGCAACTCTTCTGGAATCCCGCTCCCTTTCGAATGACTCATGAGCACGAAGGAGGAGTGGTATTTGCTGGAGTTTGATTTTTTAACTGGATGTCTTATAAGCATTTTGAAACTAGGCTTGCAGCAATGTAATACAATGGTTGCTCAGCTTGCAGCAAGGATGCAGTGCAGGACTGTTACCTAAATAGCAATAAGCAAAATAAGCAATAAGCAAAGCAGTGAACCTCTGTGCTGGTGGACTAATTAATAATTAGTATGCTTCCCTGTATTTTTCCTTAAGCCCTAATAGTGCCCGTTAGTATGGTTTTGCTTATGGGGGAGCTCCACTGGGTTGATGTCTGCGTGGTGCTGAGAACTTGAATCGCAGCAGGCTCGCTTCAGCAGCAGGTGGGCTGTGCCTGGCACCATCTCTTACGGCGTTTAGGCATGGGGCTTTCAGTGCGGGCTCGCAGGCCCACGTGAGCACTCGGAGTCCCTTGTAGCTCTTCCCGCCGAGAGCTTGCATTGCTGTGTATGTTGGTGCAGTGCCCCGGCTGGATTCTGCCCCGCCTGGTGCAGATCTTACAGCCCAGAGCAGGAAACGCAGTAGCAGCTAAAAGCTGCCCACCAGCACGTACGGGCCAGTTCTGCTCGCTGAGCTCCTGGCTAGGAAAGCTGTTGCGCTGGGAAGAGCGCTGGAAGTATCCGGCAGCTGTCAGCACAGACAGCTCTATCGGGTGCGAAGTCTGGCGCTTTGGTGCAGCCCTGCAAGGGTGACCGTTGTTCAGAGGGGGGAAAGCTTAGATACACATCGGCGGTCTCCTGATACTTTCTGAATTCTCTGTGAACCTCCTCGTGTCTGAGACTTGGCACTGGTTGCTGGGTGTTATCTCCTTCAAAGTGGAGAGGAAGAGATTAGTACCAATACCAGCTGGAACAAATTCTTCTCATAATGAACTTTTTCAATATAATCTCTGGAGGTCGTTCTTCCTTAGGGAAAGCAGTCCCCTAACAAAACAAGCAAACCCCCGTTCTCCTGGACTGCACCGTTATACCTAGCATGTGTTTTCATTTGCCCCACACTGCCTAGGGAAGGAAGTGGTCGTACCCAGCACGTGGCCACCTCTTCAGGTCCCAGCCCCTGACGGCGCGATCCACGCAGTCTTTCCCAAGTTACAGAAACTGTAACTAGCCATGCCCGTTTGAGTCTGTGAGATGATATCCTAGTGCCATGCTGTGCCTAGCTTTTTGTTTTATTCTGTTCTAACAAGTTTCCTTATTTATTGAGCACTTCGCTTCCAAACTAAGGCCGTAGTAGTTTTCTTCCTCCAAATGGAGATATTGAAAGAGCTCGGTATTTGGTACTTCTTTGAAGAATTGGTCTTCAGTTCATCTACTACATGGCTCATTACACTTCAGAAAGGAGGTTGGTTTCTTGTCTTTGGGATGCCCAGTGATGTGGGACTGATTACTGATGACTCGTTATGAATTTTCTCTGCTAATAATTGACTGTATTTTTTTGCAGCAGATACACAGATACTCACTAGGAATCATTAGATTCCCTTTGTTGTCAAAAAGGGTCCTGGGTAGACTGAGACCCTCTGCACCATTGTATGACTACAGAAGGAGATTGCATAAGATTATTAATGAACCGTAGTTAGATGTGCATATCTTTGCAGTGACCCACCAGTGCTTTCATCACTCGAATGTTCTCATGTTTTGCTTCTCCTCCTCCTCTTCCTTAAGCAGTGCACTGTCTGAAGCAGAGGATCCTTTTCATCTTGGTTTATGCACCTGGGCTCTGTTTCACTTATTCATCCTCAACTCTTCAAAATCCCTTAGGTCTAGCTTAGCATTGCTGTGCTCTAATTAAGGTAAAAATATTTTTTGGTAGCAGAAGTAAAGTTACAATGCCCAGCTATTTAACACCTATTATATTTGACATTTTTCTCTTACACATCACCGTAGCTCCTACTTTCATTCTGCCAAGCAGAATAAAGGGGTGGAAAGAGATGCTTCGTTTAGTGTTGAAACGCCAAGGGCTGATAGACTGCAGTGAGGAACCCAAGTCAGTGATCAGACTGTACCAATGCATATGGGCTTTAAATATTTATTTATTATAAATAAAATTATGGACAAGTAAAATAAAAGATTGCTTAATGTACATACTCTGGTGTGTTTGAGTGCAGCGTGGAGGGGATAAAACCAAACAATCCCTTAACTTCTCTAATGTATGCATACATGGGTACAAACAACCGAGCTACTGCAGAGGAGCTCTCTGGATGGCAGCTCCTCAGTGGAGCCACAGCAACTGATGTGTACAGACCTAGCTTGCTCCTGGTGTGAAGGAGACATTAGTTTTAAGATCCTTTGTGGCCACACAGGCTGGTGTGTTCTACTTGGTAACGGGCTAGTCACACACCAGCCATCGGCTGCTGTGTCCGGCTGCGAGTCGCAGTGGGGTGACTACTTATGGACGTAGGTGGAGGTCTGATACCAGGAGATGGAAGGACCTCACCGAGTTGACCAGCAAGGGTGTTCTCAGGGTTATGGCACCCCTGCTCAGATTTTCCTCTTACATGGGTGCAATATCTGAGCCAAAGACTTTCATCGTCCCCGGTCAGAGCAGAGCAGATCAGTTAGCATCCTGAGCTTTTTGCATCTGTCGGTCTTCTCCTCTCCACCCTGGTGTTGCCAGCTGCACAGACTGACAGAGAGCGGGGCATACGTTAGGGTCTTTATTGCTCTGGGTGTCATCCTGTTCCCTGTAAAATCCGAGATGCACCAGCGGCATTTCCCCAGCTTTTTCCAGCGGACCTGCTGGAAGGTCGCTGTCCCCCTCGGCAGGTCTAGCAGGACCAAAAGCAGCACGCCTATCTGCAACCCCCCTGCATCCACTCCCCGGGGCAGCTAAGGGAGAACACTGTCTGTTGTAACAGCAGCAAGAATAAAACTCCCCTTTTGAAACCATTTTCGGTTTTCAGTCTGAACTGCAAAGGGTTTGTACTGGTGTTTGTCTGTCTGTCGGTCCGTCCCTATGGTGCTTCCAGTCAAATCTGACTGAAGGCTGCAAGCCTCAGACCGCAGCGTGTTCCTCCAGGAGTGGTGGCCGTAGGCATGCCGGTGGAGAAGAGACCCCCAGGTGGGCTTCCCCAGGCTGGAGAGCCAGCAGGTCTCTCAGCTGACAAAGGGACACGTAGGCAGCACGGAGCCAGGGTGGGCAGCTGAGCGGGATGGACATGGAGCCGACAGCAAATATCAGTGGGGAATGAAAAGATGGGGAACACGGCTGTGGTGAAGGGGGTCTGTTGTTTCTGGGATGAAGGGAGGGGGTCTGGGGTACACACACACATCAAACCAGGCTGCATCGGTCCTGCCATTGAGCAGCTTACTGCCCTTTGTGCTTTGAATTGCTGGTTCTCTTTGGTTTTGTTTGTGCTGATGTGCCCATGCAGGATCCTGGGTGCAGTTAGTAATCAGTGAGAACCAAGCATGGTAGGAGCATGCACACACGTCCAGTCCGTGTCTTAGGTGCCATATTACCACTTTGGCTTCTAACAGTGCACACCTTGACCCTGCCAGTTCGTTCCCATCCTGACCAGTACTGTAGCCCTGAACTTCCAAAGGAGATTTCAGCAGGGCCTGCTGAGAGGTCTTACGGAGGCTTTCCTGGAGAGCAGAGCTGCCTGACTGTGAAATAAAAAAACAGAGTGTACCTCGGGATAAGCCATGTAGCATGGTGCACGCTGGGGTCAGTGTGAAGCAGTGGTTGTCCGCGTGCCTAAGAGATTCAGCAGGGCACGTGGGAGGAATGTGGCTGCATGGGGGTGTCTGGCTGAGCAGTGTACTCTGGAGCGGGTGCTTTTTACTTCAAGGTTTCTTAAGTGGCCTGTTTTCTTCTTCCTACAGACAACTTTAGGTACACGTGTGACATTTGCGGGAAAAAATATAAATATTATAGCTGCTTCCAAGAGCACAGAGACCTGCACGCCGTGGATGGTGAGTATTATTTTGACACTTACACACCTAAACTAAAATGAGAAGTCATTGCTGTGTTACTCTGGGGAAGGCAAGATGTGATTCTGCAGGACCACGCAGCCCATGACGTGCAGCACATGTCGCAGCATTCCTTGCTCCAGGCACTGTCCACAGGCACTACAGGGAGAAGTCTGCTGGGCTTGGTTCTCTTTGCGTGCATCAAAACAACACCCTCTGCTGGGAGCTGTGGTCCTTGCAGTCCCCCTCTCTGTGTTAAGGTTCATGGTTAAGATGGATATTGCTAGGGCTGAGTGCCTCAAGGTAAATTGTCAGTCTAGCTACTGGCTAGGCAAGAGTTGGTTGCCTTTTGGTTTTGGACTACACAGGTTTGTTCCTAACATGCTGCTCTGTGAGAAACCACGTTTCAGAGTTGAGAAGTATTGTTTCATTCTTGTTAATCACCGTGGTTGTGAAGCGATACAGTTGTCAGGCCAATTTTTCCTATGTGAATGTAGATGTGGTCTAGGTGGGTGACAGACAGAAGCAGACATCCTCCTGCAGAAGCAGTGTGTTCCTTTTTTCTATATTGGGGGAAGTAGAAGCAACAACATACCGTCTTTGGCTTGGCTGCCTACACTTACAGGGCATTTAAAGCTCCTCGACTTGGAGCCCACACCTACTCCAAACCCTCACTGCACATGCTGCAAGCCTCTTGGTGTTGCTCCTCACCTGGCTGACGAGGGAGGCCTGGCAGAGTCTTAGATAGAGACTGCTTGGAAAGCAGAAGGTTTTGATTAGCTGGAGCATCACAGAAAAGCAAGTGGATTTTCACAGTAAGTGTTGTCCAAAAAGGTTTGCTGGTTTTCAGTAGAACGTGTGGACATGTAAATGTGCTCAAAGAACAGCCCGTGTTCTCTTGCAGTGCACCGCCACACACTCGCTTTCTTCTGCGGGGACCCAAAATTAAATTAGTGGGGCTAAAAGTCACCGTGAGATGGACGTGTCTGCTCCTGCCAGAAATGTGTCTTCATAGCTATGGTTCAGGGAGCTCTACCTAGGCTTGCAAGACGTCTTTGGAAATGGCTTCCACTTGTCTTTTGCAAAGACACTGATCATCATGGTTCCACCGAGGGGCTGGTTGTGTCTCTGCAAACACATGTGTGAAGCAGGTGTGCATCTGAACTTCACATGGGGCTGAGTCCATGTCAGAACAAAGGCCTTGAGAATCTCCGTGTTTTAGGGCTGGGCATGCTCAAATAGTTCCTGTGTGGATGCTGCTGGGAAGAGGAGGGACTGGGGCACAAAGCCTGGTGTATTCTGTGGGGCTGAAATATGCTGAAGCGGTGCGTGAAATACAGGAGGAAAACAAGGCCATCTAAGAGGATTTAATTTCTGTTTTGTTTCTTCCCCTCCTTCTTCTATTCTGTGTTAGTTTTTAGTGTGGAAGGTGCCCCAGAAAACCGGGCAGGTAAGCTGAGATCCTTCGTGTGCTTTATTTCACAAACCTTTTCAAGCATTCAGTAATTCAGGCACAGCAGGTCCAATTCTACACTTGTAAGAGTCAAAGGACTTTTGTCACTGATTGCAGAGGGAGAGGAGCATCCTCTCTCCCTCCCCTGGTGTGTCCGCCAGTAGGTTAATGCCCAGCCCTAGTAGATACTAGGCTTTTGTTGTACATACAATTGATCAGGCTTCTGAAAAAACAAAGAAACAGGTGTTTCATGTCTCTGGTGATTTAGTGAATTGTTCAAGGCATAAATTACATTATTTTATAAAATGGGTTGGGTTCTGATTTGCTTTGAGCTGTGCTCTTAGATGGTAGAAAGTCACTGGTCAGTATTTGGTAGCTGACTTGCTTGCAGACTGCATTACTGTGCCCACTTTCAGACATTAAAACATCAGGAGACGGGAGATGCACTGGAAGAAAATCAGAAAATATAAATCAGGCTCGGAAATGTGTTTGCTTAGTGTTTCTTTAAAAAAATAAAACATTATCTGCAAGGCAGGTTACTGGGCTGGAATGGGGGTTAATATCTGCCTGGGGCACCTGAGATGGAGGAGGGACAAGTCAGACAGAGGGGTCATTGGGTTTGTAATTCATGTCTTCAAATCTTGTTACAGATCGAAATGTCATTACAGATGCAGGAGCATTCAGTGCCTATGCAGCTGTACGAGGAAAACCTGAGGGTGTTGTCAGCTCTCTTGCTGGTTCTGTTCTCTTGCAGACCCCTATGACCAGGCCGTCATAGCAGCAGATGAAGTGAAGGAGGAGGAGCCGGAACCGTTCCAGAAGATTGGTCCAAGTATGAATTATTTTAGAGCTTCAAATGTTAAAGAGGTGGCACAAGGGTTTCACATGTGGCACTAGCTGGAGTTCCTCTGGTAAAACCAGAAAGCACTGCCTTATGCATAGGTGTTGGGACCTTAGGGGTGCTGAAAGATATGTTTAGGTTCAAATGAGCACCAACCGTCACCAGCCCTGGCCCTGAGAAATGCAGCTTTGTGATGTTTTCTGTTCAAGAACTCTGCTAAGAGAAGAGGGAAGAAGTTGAGGTGAAAAGCAAACGTGACAGTGATTGGAAAGGGTCTTAAGGTGTATTGGCAGAGTTGACAGGTGATTGCATGCACTGCCTTTGTGGTGGGTTCATCAAACAGATCAGGGTGAAACCAAACAGATCAGAGGACCAGACTTTGCCCTATAAATTCTCCTCCATTTTGGAAACAATTAACCCCGGATTTTACTTTGGCTTGCAGCTTCCTATCGGTTCTGTACTTCCCAGCACTGGCAGGAACGGGAGGTGTCAGTGCATGGTTACACTACTTCATTATTTAGGTTGGACATGAGGAAGAGGTTCTTCACTGAGAGGGTGGTTGCACACTGGAACAGGCTCCCCAGTGAAGTAGTCACTGCACCAAGCCTGTCTGAATTTAAGAGGCGTTTGGACTGTGCACTTAGTCACATGGTCTAAAATTTTGGGTAGACCTGTGCAGTGCCAGGAGTTGGACTCGATGATCCTTATGGGTCCCTTCCAACTCGGGATATTCTGTGATTCTGTGATTCTGTGATTATTTCAAGTACCCCCAAAACATGAATTGGCACAGAAAATCCTATCCTCCTGAGGAGAAATCTACAATTCCAATATAATCATTCTGTAATTAAGACTTAAAATTGACAATTCTGTTTCCTGATTTGACCATCCCTGTTGACCATTCATCACGAACTGTCTGTAGCCAGAAGACAAAATTGTGTCGTCTGTAATGTAGACTTTAGAAATGGATTCTCTGTATTGTTTTGCACACTTACTGGATAATCTCTTGTAGCCTGTTCAGTTCTACTGGAGCTGGTCCATCACTCTGGACATTGGCTTTAAACTGTTGCCTTTTCTGGGGAAAAGAATGTGTAATTTACAGGGCAGATAAGTTCCCAGTGCATGAGGAAAATGCTCTAGTGTTTTTTTTGTCACCTGGCCCCATTTCTATGTAAAGAGTTGGGAAGTCAGTGATTTTGTGAGAGGATGCTGCACTCCTTTCTGATTTTTTTAATGTGTTTCATCTTCACAGAAACTGGCAATTACACCTGTGAATTCTGTGGCAAACAGTACAAATACTACACTCCCTACCAAGAACATGTGGCACTGCATGCACCTATTAGTGAGTATCTTGCTGAAGATCTATTTCATTACAGACTATGATTTACAGTGGTTGGTGATAAAGATGAGGGCTGCAGGAGAGAGTATCATTCTTGTGGATCCTTCCACTGGACCCTGTGGGATTGCAGCTGCCAGGCTGCAGGTCTTGTGCTGACCAGACCACTGCAAAGCTGAGCTGGAATCTCCTCTTAGAGGGACACTGTTACTGATAGGTATTGAACGTCACTGAACTTTTACCAAAGCCTGTGCAATTCTTCATGTGTTCCTTGGGGGTTTGATACTTGATTTTATTGTTTAACTGAAAGTTCCAGTACCTAAAGTGTATATAACAAAGTGATGCACAAACTTTTCTAGCCTCCCCTAAATAATGAGTGAACGTACATGCTAGGGGGGAAGCATCTTTCGTATGAGCTTCTGAGAAACTATTGCAGACAGCGAGTTCAAACTGGTTTTCAAAATCATGTAAATTACCTTGGCAGCTTGCTACTAAATCACAGGCAATAAAATATTTATTTCAGGGAGCTCGGGAAAAGGCAGTTCTCAGCATACTACACGACACTACGATCTGCACTCTGGAGGGACACTACGATCTGCACTCCCTAGACAAAGGGGAGGTTGTAATGAGCAATTAAGTGTAATTCAATGCAAAAGTCTAGTAAAACAGTTGAGAGAAACTCTTGCTACATGCTGGTTTTGGATGCTTTAAAAGTATGCAGGGAAGTTCGTTGCCCCTGAACTTCATGCTTCTTTCATAGCATCGCCCTGTGCTGCATTGCAATTTTAATGCTGTGAGCCAGCATGGTTGCTCTTTTGCCCACGTTTGTCCGGCTGCCAGCATTTTGGCTGATGATGGGGATGGATGAGCTGAGCTCATTAGATTAAGTTGGTTTTGTTAGCAGCTCATCCATAGCCAGCAGAGGGAGTGCACACTCCTTCCTCACCAAATTGAGCTTAAGTTAGGCTTTAAAGTTATTATAATGAGGCAGCTTTAGTTTTAGACATAAATAGAAATAAATTGGGAACACAGTCCTCCAGACCATCACTTTGAAGGTAGGTCAAGGCTTGGTGGCTCTTGACAGCTCCCATGCAGTTTCTCTGGGGTATGGAGATGGACCAGGATGATGGTAGAAGGTGTGGGGCATAGAGTACCTCTGCCACCACCCTCACACAGTTAATCTTCTTATCTCCCATTTGCCCAAGGGAACTAACACAGTGCTTATGGTTGCACATGTAACAGGTATTCCTAAATATCCCTACACCATCAAACTCCATTTCCCAGAGTAGACAGCAGTCTTAACTCGGGTGTTTTCAGGTCCTCAGAAAAACTGCTGGAGGTAATCAGGAGTAGATCAATCTCCTAGTATAGATGGGCCCACAGACACCAAGGCTTTGGTGTCTTTAGTCCACCCCTGTACAGATAATCGCAGAACCTTAGTAGTCTAGCTTAGTGTCTAGCTGAGGAGCAGTGTGCTGCGATGAGTGTGCATTGAATCTCTGATCAACAAGAACAGATTCTTATCTTCCCAGTACATCCCATTTCAAGGGGATTTATCACTAAGGATATCACTCCATCCTCCCAGCCATCTGTAATAATAGGCTGCAGCTGCTGGTTCCAGTCCAGGCTATCCAGCGTAAAGGAAAAACACAACTATTCTTCTTTGAGAGGAATTTGCCTGAAGTGGGCCCTACAGGTCTGACTGCAGATAAAAATGGTCCATGCAGATACTGCCCTTCTTCCTGTGCAGAGTGCAGCTGTAGGATCATCTGCCCAGCATGAGGGTTAGGGCTTGTGCTGTGAGCCTGATGTACGATTTTGGCTGCTGGAAGCCAGGACAGTCTGAAACTGTAATGTGGGAGAAGTCAGAAAGCCATTTCACCAAGTGCCAGGAGAGCTGCTGAGGTAAACCTGAGCCCTAAAGGGTCAGGAGCTCCTCTGTCTTGGGCAGGGATTTGTCAAGCAGGAAGCTATGGCTTTCCTAGTGGCCACCAGTTTTGGAGGAGGAGGCACATTGTTTTTAATGCTGAGGTTGAAGCCATTCTTGCACCATGGCTTCGGCAGTAGCCTTTGCAAAGGAGAAAGAAGCTGCCCCAACGCAGGCTAGATCAGCAGTCACTGAGAGAACATGTCAAGTCCTTTCAGCAAATATATTTTAACTATGAGGACACTTGAGATCAGATCAGGATAATATTGTCATAAGGTTTAAACCCTCCTTACAAACTTTTTTTTTTTTTTTTACATTTGTTTCCTCTCCTAGTTGCCATGACCAGTAAGATTTATGATTTACACTGACAAACCACTATCCCTGATGAGCATAAAGGGTGTGATTAGCTCCCAAGGCAGGCTGGCCAGTATGTCCTTGCTACTGCTCAGACTCTGCCCTTCATACAAACCAAGGTCCTGTGAGGTAGCTGTAAACACCTGACTTTCGATGCAGTGCACAACTAGCTTTTCTCAGCCCCTGGCAATCAGAGGAAATAGAGCTGAGACTCTGTCTTTACTCTGGCCTTGTTCTTGTGGTTATATGGCAGATGCTGGAAAATTAGGCTTATTGGGGTAAGGAACACACTTCAGCATTACCAGTCCAGCTTTCTGGGTCTCTCTGCTTGAGTGCAAGCTTCCCTTCCGGAGCCTGTCTTTCTGGTTTTCTGTGATAATGGATAAAAAATTATTGAAAAGAGGCTAAAACAAGGACTTATATCCTGCAGGGTCAGTGGGGCCTTCCAGGATAATTTTTGGTCAGTGCTGCTGGAGACCTGATGTCTGGAAAAGCGCTCTGCTGTGGGGTTCCCTGGAATTGTTAATGCTTACAAACTTTTTTTAAAGTCCCCTTTTGTTAATGAGAAGAAAGGCCTTTTTCCTATGCTTAGAATTGGGTTAGTACTCTTCTAAAATACTGATTCTTACAATGTTTCTATCAGCCAACAAGTTTATTTGCTCTAGGAAGGGTGTCTGTGGATTGTAGGCATGTTCGTTGTCCCTGTTTTAGAAATGTCTCTGAATTGAGCTGCACATGGGGGAGAGAGCTCTATCTGCTCTGTAATTTGGAACATTTGCAGGTGGCTGTGCTATTGTGGATGCTCTTAGATGATGTGCTTACAGTGCAGTCCCAAACCTAGTGCGTTTGGGATGTGGACTGGTCAGAAAAGCAGCTGAGATTGGGTTTTAGCTTGCTAAGCCCGGGCTCAGGAGTGTGCACTCTTCTGGTAACTGCAGATACAGCAACAGACTCCACAGTCACAGAAGCATGTGGTGAGAGCTCTAAAATCTGCACAGCTAGCTACAGCCATTGCTTCCAGGATGAAAATCTGAAGTGATGTTAGCGCTCTGAGTGCACTAGTAAGTCTTGATGGCCCTGATCAGCCTCACGTGGGGCCTCTGCCCACACAAAACCCCCTATGTCAGCTCAGCTGTATCAGTCTCTGCCTATGCTACACTGTAGGATATCGGTCTCGGGCTCAGTTGTAGACATACCCATGCCTGGCCACGGGTCTTGTAGATCTGGACCCTGACCTGTAGACTTCTCAGCTTGACCTCAACCCTGTTCTGTCACTCTGGACCTCCTTGAGAATTGCTGGGCTGTGTCTGACCCTGATTATCCTCATCAGACCTGATCCTGCCTCTGACCTGTGAATTGACTTGTCAGCTTGACCACAGACATCCCTGATCACCAAGAACTTGCCTGATGATCTGGACTCTTGATTGAACCTGGCTGCTACCTCTGTGCCTGCCCTGCTCACTTCTTGGAGGCTGTAGGATGGGTTCTGGCTGCTGAGGTCCCTGCCCTGCCAGCCTAGTGGCTGTGCTTGGCTTCTTAGGTGACAGCCAGACCTCCCCACACCAAGACACCTGAGAGGCTCATAGAAGTTCATCAAGCCTGGCTGCTCAATTACTTTTCTTGTAGTGAAGGGCACTGGATACAATTTGTTCATCAAAAGTGTTTAAACACTTGCAGTGTTTCTTAAAGACAGCTGCCATCATGGCTTTTTCTCTTAAGGAAAGCAGTCCTTTTTGCTAGCATGTCTGTTTCCACTCAGGTCCTGCCTAACCAAGAGAAAAAAAGATCCAGATTCCAGTTGAGTCTTTTCTTCCTCCATTTCTGTGAGTGAAACTTGTGAGTTCAGTGTTTTTTCTCACTCTCTAAACCCAAAGCGTCTTAGTAACATGCTGCACTGGCCTGCATTTGTTATACAACAAAAACGTTTGTTTGTATAAAGAAGCACATTAAGAATTTGATAGATTTGAACATGGAGTTTTTCCTGTGGAAAGTTCTGTTTCCAATAGCGGAGGTCTCCACGCAGCATAAGGAATTTCAAGCCAATGCTAAGGAATCCCTTTCCATCATTTTCGTTAAAGAGAGGTTTTTCTCTAGAAGTCATGGCATAATTCCATCTGAACCATATGAATGGCTTTCTAGCTGTACTTCCTTATCCATCCTGACAAGATCTTTCCTAAGAAATGTGATACACAAATTATTAGCCAGAACTTCTAACTGGAATAAACTAAGTTACTCAGATCATCTGATAACCTGTTGTGTTGTGGTGGGAAGTAACAGAGAGTTAACATCTTCCTGATCCTCTTTGGGCGTGCCCTGTTTGTATACCCAAAGAGTACCTCAGTCATTTTAGCCACAGCATTGCCCTGGGAGCTCTTTTACAACCATCATGACTATGCACTTCAACTGCTGCCAGGGAGGAGTCCTCTATTTTTTAATTATCACTGGCATCGTCTATCTTCTTTAGCACGCCATGTGCCATTCTGTGCCATTCTGTGTGGCTGTAGCACAGTGCACTCAGGTTACTCAGTGATTGGAGATCATGCAGTGAGACTTAACCTCCATGTTACTTCATTTTTCTACTAGCTATTGGATCATTTAAAAACTTTTTAATGAAGTTTGGTGTGTTACTCAAGGTCACTGATTTAAAAAAAGGGATAAAGCACTGATGCTTCTCTAAGTTTGGCATGGTGGGGATGCACAAACAGCTGAACCTTCTCTACTGCCCTCCCTTTTCCCATGTGTCAGCCTCAACTGGGGCATATCTCAGATGCTTTCTGAGAAAGTTAAAAAAATTCTGTAGCAGCATTTACGGGATCATCTGTCCACAATGTTGTCTCCAGTCTTGCTGCAGATTTTGAGGCAGGAAGTTTTTGTAACCATTCAGCAATTCAGTGTTTTAATTTGTGGAAATATCTTGAACTTGGCCTTTTCATCAACCTGAGGCAGTGAGTTCCGAAATGAAGACTTCTTACCAAGGGCAGAACAGAGGAGCTACATGGACGTCTCTACATATGTTGGTTAGTCTTCAGAGGGAGTTTGTCATCTTGTGAGCTATATTCTAAAAGATTTTTTCAGTGAGTTACTAGCATTCTTCAGACTGCTAGTCCTAATATTCTTTTGTCTGTCTTGCCTCT
Organism: Anseranas semipalmata; assembly: GCA_013399115.1. Classification (NCBI taxonomy): domain Eukaryota; kingdom Metazoa; phylum Chordata; class Aves; order Anseriformes; family Anseranatidae; genus Anseranas; species Anseranas semipalmata. Next base: position 162,112 of record VXAA01004004.1, on the reverse strand, counting down.
CTGGCTCAACCTCTGTCTCTGCCTAGTGTCAGATGGAGCAGCCTTCTCTCTGGGGCCTGAATATGAACTGTACAGCTGGAGAGGGAAAGGACTAAAGCCAGGTCTCCTGCTGCATCACAAGTTTGAAAGCAAATACTCAGTCTGTTTATCCCTGAATATAAGCCATGACATCCTATTTGTTTAAGTTGGGAGGAAAAAGAAGTCATTTTGGAGGTCTTCATAACGTTCAGACTTCTTCCTTCAGATCGCAGAGAGGGAGCAGGATCTGGACTGCAGAGGATTTGCGATGACCCTGTTTATTTCTGACATTGAGTAGTTGGCTGATTGCTTCTTCTGTCAGTTGGTATAGATGGGGAAATAAAGCAAGAATTGGTAGGAAGGGACATTGTTGGAAACTAACACAAAAGCAGGAAATTGTCATATCTGGCTACATATGTGCTGGCAGTTTGGCAGCAACTGGAGGAGAATTATCCATGGAGATGAAATGAAGTCTAGGAAGCAAAAGCAAGCCTCCTGCCTATTCAGCTGGCCAGAGACCAAGCGAAGGAGAAGTAAACTATGAGAAAACCTAGTGTAGACTCTCCTGCAGAAGTACACTAAAACATTTACAGGAAATGTCATCTTGGATCTCTGTAACAGATCAAATGAAACAAAAAAATGTTTCCTTTGAGTATCTGTTTGCAGGTTGCTTTGAATGTACATGTCATCACTCTCCCATGCTGCTGACCTTGGGCAGGGAAAGATGAGAGCAGTTCTGTAATGTCTCATGCGATTTTGGAAATGAGTGTGGAGTCCCAGCCTGGGACTTTTCTCCTCGCCTGTTTCAGAGACAGGCTGTTGTGCTGCTATGGCAGTCTGTGACTGAGAACTGCTCAGTGTGGTTAAGTGTTTCTGGGTTATGCTATACAGGATTAGCAGGTGCTGGTGTTATCCATCCAGCTGTAGGCATCCCAAAACATCACTCATGTATAGAAATTGCTGCTAATGATCTTGGGCTGTGGGTAATGTGAACCCTGTTCCTTAGTGATTCCTAGCAGATGGTTAGAGTGGGACTTGGCTTCAGGAGCCATATCCAGATTTCCATGGAAGAAGTCACTGAGGAATGAAGGGGGCTGTTAGGTTGTTTCCCTGTTTTTGTAATTGTTTTTTTTTTTAATCTTAGACAAAGGGCTAGGACAAAGGCCTAGACAAAGGGCTGTCCTCCCAAAGGTTTTTTGTATGACTTTTGGCATTGAAAATTCCTGGTGATCCTCACTGTGCATTGCAAAGACCAAAATGTAGGTCAGGTATATTCAAAGAGCATACCCCTGTAATACTCAGAATTTCTTCATGTGCCACCAGCATTTGTTTGGAGATGGGGACCAAAAAGCCTTTCCTGACTTGCAGGATGAGAACTCTGCCTTGTAATTCCTTTCCATTACCAATAAACAGCACCATTTCCTTTATATTGTGTTAGACAGACAAGGAGTGTAGCCAGGGATCTCTAGGGCACGTGTAAGGCTCAAGGAACAAAGGTGTAAACTTCTCCCAATTAAGAGGTCTGACTAGCACATTAGAAATCTGCTCTCAAAGTTCAGACTCTTCCTAACATAGAAATGGAGCACAGGGTTGCAGGTACACCCAACCAGGCCATGGCAATCAAATAGGATTCCTAGATCGATGGGGTGATTCCTACTGGAGTAGGAATGGGTTGGTCACGTGGCAGTTAAAGGTGTGGAAGGGAAGCAATAAGCTTCAAGAATCTGTCCCCTTGGGTGAGTGGGGAAAACAATTTTGTTACATGGGATCAGTGGATCCACAGTTGCTGCAGGTCCCCATGCAAGGGATTCATGAGCATGGCTGTTAGAAAGCAACCCTCCCAGAAGGCACACGATCTGGGAGCTGACTGACTGTCCAGGCACTAGTTCTGAGTGTTCATATCCAGAGTTCTCTCGATCTCCACTCTTCGTGGCAGTGAAGACACAGGGGAGCCAATCCAGCAAAAAAACACCGGCTTCAATAAACCGATGTTCTACCCTCCTGCACCGCACCCCCTCCGGTGTCCCACCGGCATCCCAATCCCAGATGTTCCGCGCTCCAAATTCTGGATCCCCAGGAAGCAAGGCCATCACAGGTACCAATTGCCTTTCTACCATCAACTTTCTTAACTGCTTAGCATCCAATCCTGCCCTGGGTTGGCTTTTGACCCTTCCTGGACTCTGCTCCATCCATGACTGTCCCAGACAAGCTACTCCCAGAAGCAGTTGAGGGGATTAGATCCTTTGGCACAATGTAAATAAAAATTGAGATCAGCAGTAGGTCTTCATAACCCAGTGACAAGATTTTGTTTTTTAAAGCATCATGGTAACCACAAGGTACAAAAGACCCTGTTTCAAATCCTGGTGTCACAAACTGAGGAGAGCTTTCTGACAAGGATTGGCTTTAGTAGCTTGTCAGGTATGGAGATTTTTGTTTGTTTTTCAGCTTCGTTTGGCTTTTAGTTTTTATTTCCCTCAAGCAGATATTTTCAGGGTTAAGCCTGTGCCTGGGCAAATGAAACGGAGTACAGGTGTTTTCACAGTGCTCCACTCCCCACAGGAACCACTGGGAGATAAGCTGGGCTCTAGCAGCAGAATTAATGGGACGGAACAATTACAGAGGTGTCAGAAAACTCAAGTTAAGGTGGATCCTCCTGTAGTCCTTGTTCCCTCCTTCCAAACAAGATCAAATGTAAAAACAAAACTAAACAATTAATAAATAGGGTGTGAGACATAGTATTCACATGTCCAGACAGCAGGGAAGAGCTCTTTTAAATTTGTGGGATTGGTAGATAGGTGTTCCATATCAGTACAGGAGAAGGGCTGGTTAATCAGCTGTTTAAACACCCCTGAAATGTCTGGCATGGACAGATGTCAAGAAGTGATGCTGAACAAGGGTGCTTTTTGTTAGATGACACACATGTCCACAGCTACCAGATGTTGCAATGTGACCTGTCTTCTTATAGTTTGTGGGTCCTGAAATTCCGTATTGTTATTGCACCTCTTGAATATTAATATGATTTTATTACTACTTATTTCTTATTTGAAGTCTATCCAGTTCAACCAATTTAGGTGTTCAAACTGAAGAACCATTTTCATTATTTATGTAAACTTGTGACAACTTCTTCCAGTCTCATGTCTTTTTCAAAAGCAGAAAGAGCCTAACTGGGAGTCTCCCTGGGTCCAGATTCATCTGAGCAATAACTGGGAGATGAGTTTTATAAAGGGGCGTTTTTTCCCCACTTCTTTAACCAAAATAATATCAATACATTGGGTAAAAAGTTTGAGCTGTTCTCTTCCTGTATGTAGGAAGGAATCTCATGATGCTTGAGCCTGGTAGATTGATCTTCAAGAAATGAGTATTTGGCTGGGGGTCCTACCATATCTATCTGGTGGTGTGTTTTCCATGGTGTCTTTCAAGGCAGCTTCTTGTACAAATGCAATCTGAGTGGCATTTGAATTTCTGGTACAAATGCATTGACCATAACACCTATCAGGAAGACAGTCTCCAGAAGGGATGCCTTCCGAGTGTTGCGGTTAGAGGTGTTCCACGTGGGCCTAGATAATACCAGAGATGGTGGAGTACCACTCCGCTGACGGTATTTGGATTCCACAGCTGCTGAGTGGATTGGCACTTACTTTTTCCTATACAGAGAATTTTGCTTCACATGCAAAAGTTTCAGGTACAAGGAGGAGAGAGACGACGTGTGTCAACTGCCATCTCCTTTGTGGGAAGGACGCAGTAAGTCCAAGGAGATGCATTAAACCAGTTTTTTCTTACGGCCAGACATGGCAAAATAGAAAGGATTGGGGATGAGGACAAAACTACCATGCAAATTTTTTCCAAACAATTTTGGAGACCTCCAACTCACTTCCACTTGTGACGTAAGCCAGGATTTGAACCTGGGTCTCTTTAGGGGGTAGGCTGGCCGAATCCATTTTGTCATGGTTTTGTTTTCCCACTGTGCCATCTGATTTGCTGGTCACTTAAGGCCTCTCATTCCTATTATTTATACGTCAAAGGGGATAGACTAGATAATGTCTCTGGTTCCTTTTCAGCCCTGTTTTATGTGATTCTATTTATCTGATTTGATTACCAAGTTGTCCTATTCTGCATTTGAGAAAGAATCAGGAATGTAGTAGAGAGTTTGAGGAGCCTGCTCAGCACTGGAAGGGTCAACTAAGGATTGGCTGGGCTGAAATTTGTGGGCTGGGAGCTTCGTGCTGTTCAGGTCTTTTGGAGCTACATCAGACATAAAGCCCTTGTGTCTGAGCCATGCTTCAGCACCAGGAGGCTGTGAGGCTGCAGGTGGCTAGGGCCTCTATGTGAAAGTCAGGGACAGCAGTGCCAACTGCTCCGGCTGTCTGCAGAAATACAAAATAAAATAATTATCTGAAATCAATTTGCAGCAGTCCCTGTCACTCCTGAATTAAGTATTTCTTTTCCCAAACACCCTCCCTATACAATTTGCATGCTGCTGAGCCCAGCAGGGCCTTACTAGGCCATGTTGAAGTGAACACTGTGCTGTTGCTGAAGTGTGCCAGCAGCACGATGCAGAGGAGCAGGGCCTGCCTGCATGGCCTTGGGCAGGGGTAAGGTAGCGAGCTCACCGTTGGGAAGCATGGGGGACCAGAGGTTCTGCTGCAGCTTTTACAGACATTGTGGGCAGACTCTGAGACGGCCCTTCAGTCCTCCGCTTGAACATTTCAGGGAGGGTGTTTAGAGAGGGGATGCAGGTGACTGGGAAGCATGGGGAGAGCTGGTGTAGGGATTCATTAGGTGACACCTAAATGTCAGGGTGAGGACCTAAGTTCAGTCTGCAGGCCTGGTCACCTGTGCCAGAGGCTTTGAGGGCTGCATATTGCCTTAAGGAGGAGTAAGATAAGGGGGGTTTCTTGGAGGGGAGAAAGCCATGACCCTTCTGGTTCAGTCAGGGCTGGTATTCATGGGCTCTGTAGGAGCCACTGCAGGCCACCTCAGACAGAAGGGAATAAAAAAGAAATCTACCTGTTACCCCTTCAGTTAATCTGGCTCATTTTCCTCCCAAATGAGGTATTTGGCTTTTTGGCTTTTTGGTATTCAGGGTATGTAATTATATGGCAAAGGGAGCATGTCGTCTTCCTCCTTTCTGTATAGTCCCTTGTCCAGTATTGACCAGTCACCATCCCTGCTTTGTTCTCCACCCAGCAGAAAGTGCTTTCAGCAGGAGAGTGGAAGGCAAAACGCAAAACAACTTTGAAGAAACAAACAGCAATTCTCAGAACTCCAGTGGTAAGTGTGTTCACTCCCTCCTGCTGTAGCTTACCACGTTCCTCTCCAGAGCAGTGTTCATCTGTGATCAGTGATTATATATTTGGGAATCTACTTTAAGCTTGCAGGCAGCCAGCCTTCCTGGGGTGTTGTCCTCTTGTCAATCTTCCCAGGTTCCTGGCACTCCAGAGCCTGTACAAATTACGCTGTGGGGATCCTCCCAAGTCCAGGTGTTTTAGCATCATTTTTTCAGTGGGGAGCAAAAATGTAGAGAAAGGGGAATATGGATGGAGATAAAGCAGTACTTGTTCTTTGTCTGTGCATCAGTGAAGTAGTTGTGAAGCAAAGACATTTGCAACATGTAAGAGAACTCTGAGGACCATAAATAGAAGAGCAGCGTGCATATTACTGTGATGCTCACTGTGACACTATATTTGCACGTCACTGTAACAGGAGTCCATCTGTTTGTGAATTTGCTATATGGAGGTCACAATATATGAGATGTGTAGATGTGGGACCAGAATTTACCCCACTTCTGCAGTCTCCTTTGAGTTTTAAGTCCCAGTGGTAGTAACTAAACATAACCACTGGTCTAGACAATCTCCTAGACAACACCATTTATAGAGTCTTCTTTACAAGATTTTCATCTTGTCTGTGTATCCCCCTGCCTTCAAGTGGGACACTGCCATTCTCTTACACTCCCTAAGTGGATCTTAACAGACAGACCAGATGTAATGTAATTTCAACATCTTGATGCAGAGATAAATAATATGCCAGTAGAAAAGTCTGGCTTCCCTCCATTCCCCATTCAAGAGTACCAAAACACATGGTGTTCACGATGCTGCTAGCTGGAACGGACAGGTAAGGGAAGGGATTTCTCCCTGGAGCAGGTTGCACAGTGTCTGCTGTGGGGGTTTATGTCTGCCTCTGAAGCAAATGAGGCAGTAAAAAAGGGAAAGTGTGTGTAAAAAGGGAATGGAGTGGTCTTGGAAAACCCACATGCAGTAGCAGAGCGGGTGATAGTGAATGGGGAAAAAAGTTGTTTGTTACTAAAATGTTGGGTGTTTTGTTTTGGGGAGCAACGCTGTACTAATCCAACCATTCACCACAATTACAGCTGTTCATTCGGGGACAGAAAAACCTAAAGAAAAGAGATGTAAGCAGAACCCATCAGGTGAGCTTGTCGCTATGTTTCAGGCCCTTGTACTCTCTAGTCCTGTTCCACTTGGGTAGCAGCTGTCAGGAAGGCTTAGGGGCTGGCCAAGTCTGTCTTCAGTCAGCCAAACCAGGCTGTTAGACATGACAGAAGACAGATGTAGTTCACTGACTGCCAAGAGTTGTTAGCCTGACTTGCTGCTCTTGCTGCTCTGAAAGTGGCCACTTGCCTCTCGGCAGGCCTGCTCCCCATATCTTGTCTTCTGTTGGTAGTATGAGTGCTTTGTCTGAAGGGGTTCAAACCCTGTAAGTGCACATCTTAAAACCAAGATGCTGTTTGGGCTCCTAACTGCTCTGGGCCCCTTTGAAAACAGCAGCCTTAGATTGTTCCTTTTTTTTTTTTTTCCTGTCAAACCCTGTAGACTCTATGTCACTATGGAGGAAGGACAGAATTGCCTCCCTTCATATCAAATAGTTCATCCCTAAAGCCAAGAAAGCTGCACTGTAAAACCTTCTGGCTGCAAACGTGCTCATGATAAGTTTTTCAGGAGGGGAAAAGAACCTATAGAATGGGAAGGGGTCCAGGGACCACTGACAAGGAGCACACACAGAAAAATACAGACTGGCTATATTGAATAGTCCAAGAATTTCTGTCTGAACTGCTATTAAATACTGACCCATTGTTGCTATGACACATCTCACAGACTTTCCCTGCCATCTCCTTGTACCAGCTCACATCACACTCATCCTTCTGAATCTGTTTACTCCAACATTTGAAGCACATGAGTAAAAGCTCACAGTTAAAAAACAAATCTAAGCAGAAATTCTTACAAATTGAATAGTGAGATTAATACGATTTGATCATCTTCTGTCATTGTAAGAAGTGTTTCTGTCTGCACCGCAGGTATAGTCAGCTTATTTCAGTGGCTTATTTCAATGGCATGACAGACTGCAGGGGAGTTACGAGGTGCTCACCTAAACCTTTGTTTGAGCCAGGAAACCTGAGCAACTCGAGTGAGCTGCTCAGGACTGGTTTGAAGGGAGTTGGGCTCTGGTTGAAAACACTTCTTTTCTTCATTAGGCAGCTGACGCAGTCCTCAAAGCCAGACTGGTGCATGGGGATGTATAAACTTCTTTGCTTTTCCCCCTTTCCGTATCTATCCCATGTCCTCTTTTTGTCCACAGCCCTGTTTTTCCCCTTGACTCCACCTTTGTGCTGCTTCTACCTTTGTGCTGTCCCATTCGGTGCTCTTTTCCAGCTCTTCCACCAAGCCATCACCCCTCTTTTATTTCTTCATGTTCTCAGGAGTCAGTCTGAATGTTCTGACAGATAGCAGCCTGAGTGACCATCACCACGTCCCACTGTGAATGTCACTGGTGATGTGATTCCACTGGCCATGGAAAGCTCTGTGGGCATCTGTGTGCTTGAGTGTCCAAGCAGAGCTCTCCATAACTTTGTTTTTGAAGAGCTGCCATGTTCTTCCATGGCTGTGTTTCAGTATGTGGGGCAAACTCTGTGTGGCTCAGTGTTCATGCGTGTGATGTGAACTATTGGAGTAACTGGCATTGTTGGCTTGTCTTCTCTGCTGGCTTCAGCCAGCAGATTTTACACAGGCAGGGAAGCAGCTGGTGATAATGTGCTGAGAATGACAGGATGGACACTTCCCTCCACTCCTGTCTGCTACTTCTCACCAAACTCTGCTGTTGTAAAGAACAACCCCCCGGTTTGGGAGGTAAATGCAGGTCCCGGTTGAGCAGCCTGAGAGCTGCATGGTTTGGCCTTGTTAAACGCTTGATTCCCTGTAACATTCGCTTGTTGTGGATGTGGATTTTGTGTCACAGGCTCAGCTGTGGTGATGTCAAAGAAGGCAGCAGCATCTTTTTGGGCCGCCCAGCTGGGTACATTATGCCACCATCCCAACTTGCAGTGCCGCACATCTAGGGGAAAAAGACGTTGAGGGGGAGGACAAGCAGAGCAAGGTCAGCAGCCAAAGCCACATAAAGTAGACTTGGAAGCAGGAAGTAGACTTGGAAGTAGGGAGTCCTAAGTGGGAGTAAGACAACTGGAATGGAAACATCGAGATGTCTCTTCCCAGCACACAGCCCCACTCCTTATCATAGTGAATTTGGGTACCCAGTATCCTTATCTGAGAAACCTGACATCTCACTGCCCATAAAACAGCAACAGGACCTGTTTTGCATGGCAAAGCACTGTGTCGTGGCTGCATTTGAGTCCGCCTACTTGCAGAAGGTCATTTTGCCAGCAGTGCATGATGTAGCCACAGGGTGGATAGAGAAGGACTGTTTAGCTACTACGCACCTCCTGAAAGGGAGAGCGTCCTTTGTAGTAGTGGGAAAGAGGCTCTACAGCCTCGTGTTTTTTGATAAAACCTGGAAGTTTCACACTGCTTTGAAAATATTATCTGCTGAAATGTGCAAATGTCTTCCTTGTGCCGCCTCTGGAGCACAGACAGCCTTGCAGAGGTCCCTGGTTGCATGAAGCTTGTGATTATTCACTGCTGAACTAAGCAAAGTCCAGAAAACAATGGCATGACCTGATTGTGAAAGATGGAGTTGGCTGTTGCAATGCTGTTAATCATCTAAAACACTGTAAAGTTGCTTTCAAGAAAACACGTGGTGGTGGTGGTCACTTTGCTGAGTCTTGACATGTGCAGGGTTTTTTGTACTAAATTCTCAAGAGGCCAAAAAGTATTTGAAGGCCAGGTTGTGAAATATTCTTCTTGCAAAAGGTAGCGATCATCAGCCTGAGCATGGTAAGGAAAAAGCCCCAGAAAAGGGTAAATATGCGTCGTGTTCAATAGGGAAGGCTTGTTGCTTTCCTTTCTCCCCTCTTCTACTGTGTGCACCCAGAGCAGGCAGAGCAGCATTTGGCTGGTCCAGCAGTGACACAGCGTGTAATCATCGATGTGTAACTTCCCAAACTTCTAGATCTCTCTGTTGTCTCGCTTCATGTCTGACTTCAGAAAGCCTCAGGGACAACAATTGTCTCTTGTGTCTCTTAGCGTTCACAGCATAATCCAGCCTTGATCTGCTGTTTTGGACTTCATAGATGACTCCTTAGTAAAATGAAGAATTTATGGTAACACCACCTTTAGGCCAAGAAGGATGAATGAAACTACAAGACTTTGAGAAGAAATGAAAAAAACAAGGCAAAAAGGAAAAAGTAAAGTTATTTAGTTCAGATACCTTAAAATACAGCCATTAAAAGAAAAAAAAGCAACTAATGAAAATTGACAGTATTCATTGATGTCTAAACTTGGTAGACATTATTAACGTGGAAGATACAACATTTAAAATTATGTATGGAGTTGGGAAATATTTCTGACTTTCAAGGTTGATTTAAGCTGTATAAATATGTCTCGGTTTCATCTGCTGAATCAGGTATCTATTACTTTCAGAAATTCTAGTGAAACTAATTTTAACATTTACAGTTTTTAAAATATCAGTACTTTTCACTCATGTTTACACAAGAAAGTTTTTCTTCCAGCAGTGTTTATTTCAGACTGGGTAGAGGGGCAAGGAAAATGTCTTTTGTTTCTTTGTTTGTTTGTTTTGAATCAGTTCATGCCAAGTTTAGGCAAGATTCAGACGAAAAAAATTAATTTCCTCCTTTTGATTTAGAAGTAAAAAAAAATTGGAAAAGAATGAGAAGTACCAATTCTCAAAATGTAAAGGACATAGGACCAAATTTTAAACGCATGCTTAGTAGAATTTTCAGAAATGACAGACTAACCAGTCTGTATTTCTTTTCAGTGGCAGTTGAAAACATTTTTCAGTACTGTACTTTATTTTGTCATGTATGCAGAACACTTAAGATAGTTCTGTTTAGCTAATGAAAATGTATTGTAAGATGCTGTGTGTATACATTAGGTATTCTAATTCCCATCCAGATGTGGCATGGCAGTATTTCAAGTGGAAGATAATTAGAAATGTCTCATTCACTACTTGCCATATAAAAATAAGGCTTTTAGTGTATGTTCAAAAAGGTAATCAAACAGAAATGGATAGTGTGATAGAGAGATAGTGTGTTTTTCCTGCTTAGCAACTGAGCAGAACTAACCTTCAGTTTTATGGAAAGTGGCAAAAAGGCATAATGCAAATGCGCTTTAAACTCATCATTTAAATCTCTTCTGAAGCTTTGTTTGGTGGTGACAGGAGCAGACATGATGTCTGCTTGAGTCCCCTGTGCAACTTCTGTTGCAGTAACAGGAGTTCAGTTCCCAGTCTTGCCCCTTTGAAGCCCAGTCCCATGGTACAGCAGAACAGAGACACCCAGCAGTGGCTATGACCAGACTTCTGGGATGAAGCAAGTTACATCCTTATGTTGAGACTGTTGTCAGCTCCACTGTGTGTTCAGGAGACTTAAGCGGATGGATGATCACACTGCAGAGTAAGGATGTTCAGGTCCTCAAACTGCCAGCTAGTCCAAAAAAGCTCTTTTGCACTGAAGGTGCAAGTGGTCATCATGCACACAGAGAAGGAGTCAGCTAGATGTGTTAGAAACTCTGGGATCTTCCTTCTTTGTTGTTGGCCGTACATCCTCTTCTGCCCTTTCTTTACAGTCCAGTGATCATATAGCCCATCTGGTTGGATTTCCTCTGGGAAGACTTGTGGCTTTTAAGCAAGTATTTTTGGTGGGTGAGTGCAGCATTAATGCTCGGGGCATAATAATTCTTGATTGTTGATTGCAGTCTCACGTTTGCGCAAGCGACCCCCTACGCCTCTGCCTCCTGAGACACACCCAACTGTCTTACATGTTATGTCAGCTGGACCGAAGCACAAAATACAAATCCCATGCAAAAGTGCCCTGATTCTTCTTTAGGTAAATCTCTTTCTTGCCTAGTGGTTGGTTTGTGAACGGTAAGAGCCTGCTACTGCTGCCTTTCTGCAGAGTTGGAAGGGCAGCAGGTCCAAGCCTGAGTTTGAGGAGTGAGGAAATCAGAGACTTGTCATTATGTGAGTTCCCACATTGTCATAACTGAGCTGTGCAGTGCACAGGTAATGCTAACCATAGGGCAACACAATTGCACGTGCATGGAGTTGCATTTTTTCAAAGCAGCCTAAAAATTATGTGCCCGGGTGAAGGCTTACCACCAGAGTGCAGTTCTCACTACTAACAGAAGAGTAACAAAAGTAGAGGCCTCAGTCAAGAAGTATCACTTTGCTCCATCTCTTAAATATGAGAGCCTGTGTCCACTGGGCATTTGCATCGAATTGAGTTTTCTGGGAATTCACTGTTTATTTCTGGTGCCATGTCCATTTATGCTGCTCCAGACTTGTGATGTTGAACAGGTAACTAGTAGACAGGAAGAAAGATATCTAGGTTAAAATAACCACTCAGCAGCAAGTCTCTGTGGGTGAAATCCTGCCAATTGCTCAGTGATACGAGCTGTGGATTGCAGTCTTCAAGGACAGATATACTGCTTGGGCTGGACAGGACATCAAAGAAAGGTCCACTGATAGGCGAATGTATGGGCAGAAAAAGGTGAACTTCTGTGTTAGTTTTGCCTGAAGAGTCTGTGGAGTGAAAGATGAGCAAATCCCCAGAGCAAGCCAGATTATCATGCATCAGTCTAACTATTGACACGTACGTTAATTTTACTCACAGTAGCTGGCTTTAGTTGGAATTGACTGTGCTGAGGGCAGGGGCATTACAGTGCATGGATAATAAAATGGCCTGTAATATAAAGATCATAGAAATCCCAACAGTCTTTCTTCACTTAAAATAACGTAGTAGCAATGTTTATTGTGTGGCCTGAGCTCACATTTCAGACTGACAACATTATTCGTATATATTGGAAGTCAAGCATAAAAGTGAGATTATGTTAAGACTTCTGGCTGGAAAACAGCCAGAAGAGTATGTTGAGAATATGTTGGGGTGTATTAAATGGTGTGTGCCTCTGCTGTGTGCCTCTTCCAGGTTCACTTCTGGGTGGAGGGTAAAATCTTGGGTTTTGGTCCTCAAAAGCTTACTCACTCTGGGGTGCTGAGAGAGCCCTTTAAAGCCTGAAGCTGTGGGACCATCCAGTGAGCATCCATGTGTTCACTGAGTACGTACAACGCTTCCCAAAGCAGAAGCAGAGAGCACAAACAATGAGAGTGGTACCCAGAGGATCCTGCCCTGTTCAGCTGCTCAGCACGACCAGATCAGCAGGAACCTGTTTTAGTGAAGGTCTTCCTCCAGATACAGACCTCATCAGCTGCAAATGGCACTCTGAGTAACAGAACTGTGCTAAGCAGTTGGCAGCAGTCTGTATCCTGTTAGTGCCTTCCATGCATACCCTTTCCATAGCACTGTCTCTTCATGTCTTTGCCTAGCATCATCCATGCCTTCATTGTCATTCTGACCGGCTGGCCCTGCCAGCTGAAGCCCTCTTAAACATCACAGGTCCTCATCATGGTGAAACACTTAGCATGAAGCCTCACCGTGCTTCACGTATGAGGTTAAAAAGAGAGACTCAGTTAAGTTTACCTTCCAAGCAAAGCACTCCAAGTCCATCAGCCCTCATTCACTGATGGATCAATTCATAACTTTGGACCTGAGACTATTCCGTAAATGAACTGAATCAATGACTGAATAATTAACACAAGTGGTTTCTTCCCCTCTGCAGGGGTTTAACACTAAAGGACCTTACCTGGAAACTGCACAGGGTCCGAGGTGCTGAGAATCACTCCTTCTGCTCCAGTGCACTGTGGGGTGGATGCAGATAGACCCTGGTTGACCAAGGGCTCGTTGAGAATCCGGGGTTTCCATTTCTTTCAGTCACATCTCAAAGACGGGAAATCTGCAAGGTGTGCTTGACAGAAAATGTGTATTCTCAGCCAGAAATAACGTGCACTGCTTAGGAACTGTGGATACTTAGGATACTTTGGCCTGTCATCCAGTGAGGCTGAACCGCTCTGTTTCTCCTTCCCAGCTTGAGTTTGAGGAGGCCGCACGGTGAATCTGGGAATTTGCACCTGGGGCTGCAACAAAGGCATTTCTAAAGGGTTTCTTGCCCACTCAGCTTTTCTTCCGCTGGCCCTCACCACTTGACTGTTCCCATTACTGTAGCACAGAGTGTATGTTAAAACCTCTGGACCTTTTGAAATGGGAAGGAAAGATGCAGATGCCCAGCCATGAGAAAATCGGCAAGATACTGAGAAAGAAAATTGGCAGCTGGATGTGTTGTAATTTGTGGTACGTGGAGAGCCCCATCCTGCCACGGTTAAATCTGGAAGTGCAGAGCAAGGATAAGGATCAGTGAGCAGATAAGCAGAGCCGTGTAGCATGCAGCAAAGTCTCTGCCAGTCTCAATATTTAAATCTCTTTCTTTTTTGCAGAAACCGCAAGTCCCCTGATTTCAAATCCTTTCCCGCTTTTACAAAGTAAGTGCGATGGATGTCTGTGGTGCGCATAGGTGGGGACTTCCACCTGCAGCCATGCTGGCCTGCCCTCTTAGCATTTTTCATGAATAAGTGGTTTTTTATTATAAGTCCAGTTGTCAAGGAATGGAATGCCTCACTTTTGTGGCTCTGGTTTCAGGTTTAAATGCAACAGGAGTCTTTCAGGGTGTTTCAGTGCAGTGTGTGGCTGCTAGACTGTTTGCACTCACAGCCTTCTGGGAGTTAAGTTTTGTGAAATATGCATTTTCTGAGAGATCAAGGCTTGAAGACTGAAAATGAACCCATGTTTAAATTACATTTATACAGTGGAAAACTTGTCTTGATTGCTCAGCTCACTAAACACCTTTCCAGAGACAATTCCCTTTGGCCAGAGAGCACACATGAGGATTGGGAGCCCAGGGCATGGTGGTGAGCCAGCAGTGGGTGAAAGAGAGCAGGTTTGGGATGGGCAGATGCAGGCGGTCTACCCCGTGTCCCTGATGCTTCCAACAGGTGGAGCTTCTTCCTTTGTCTTACAATGGGTTTTGTTACTGCTTGCTTGTGTCTGTATTGTAGGGTTGGTGCTGTCTGCACCAGCCCCATAATCCAGGACTTCTGTCCCTTTGTGTGGGACAGCCCTGAGTGCTGCACCCTGAGCATGGCCGTGGTGCCAGAGGACACTTGTTCTTCCTCCAGCTGCAAATCTGAGAAAGAAATGAGAATTTTATTTAGAACACGAGAGTTGATGTTGGAAGAGAAATCAAATCAGTGCCAATAATTCTAACAATCATGATGCTTCAGGGATCCCCTTTTTAAAGCATGCTTCGTAGCACCTCTTTTACTGTCCGAGATGGGCAGAAATGATAGAAGTTCTGTTTTCAAGAAACTTCCACTTATTTTTTTGTGTGATGGCATTTTACTAGGAGACTGCTGTTGTTTCAAATTTGTCATTTCATTAGTTTGTGACCAAGGTATGCAGAGATGCAGTTACACTGTTACTAAAGCTATAGCCAATGGAAGCATTAGGAAAAAATACTGAGAACTTTTCCTTGCAGTTGTGCATTTGGTTTTCATCAAAATGTGAAGAGAGGTGTTGAAATGTGTGTCCTTTCAGTAGAGGAGAGAGGTGCCTGGGGGCCCGCTCCCTGCACTGCCCTCAGTTACGAGCTGGCTCAGTTGTGCACGGCCAGGTCTGGGCGTTTTTGGTCGAATGGCCGGAAACTTTCTGTTAAAAGCTCTCGACTCACATTCACTCCTGGCCACAGGCTGGGCTCTGTTCTCTTCTCTGGCTTAGATGTGGCAATGGAAGTTAACATGAGAATTAGAGTGCAGAAAAGCCGTTTTTTCTTTCTGTTGGCTTGCAGAGCCTGCTGTCTTGCTCTGGAGCCTTGTTCACTGGATATATGTATTTAAAGCACTGATAAACATGTCTAATAATAGCCCTGGGGAAAGATGTTGGACTTCATGACTTGATTCTGGTAGATAGGGAGCAGAATGAAGCCTTCATAATCCACGAGGATTTGCTTGGTGACCTGCTCCACCACTTAGACATCCACAGGTCTATGGGGCCGGATGGGATCCACCCAAGGGT
>VXAA01004004.1:110148-146244 GCA_013399115.1 Anseranas semipalmata | reverse complement strand
CAAGTTAGGCACATGTGTTGATCTGCTTGAGGGCAGGAGGGCTGAGAGGAAATGGCCTCAAGTTGCGCCAAGGGAGGTTTAGGTTGGATATTAGGAAAAATTTCTTCACTGAAAGGGTTGTGAGGCATTGGAACAGGCTGCCCAGGGAAGTGGCTGAGTCACCATCCCTGGAGGTATTTAAAAGACGTGTAGATGTGGTGCTTAGGGACATGGTTTAGTGGCAGACTTGGCAGTGCAAGGTTAATGGTTGGACTTGATGATCTTAGAGGTCTTTTCCAACCTAAATGATTCTATGGTTCTATGATTCTACACTGTTGAACAGTTGGACTTGATGACCTTAGAAGTCTTTTCCAACCTAAATGATTCTGTGACTGTATGTTTTAAACTGTGCAGCCAGTAATGACTGTTAGTTGTGTGGGGCTCAAGAGACTTGAGGAGGCTTCAGCAGCTGCTGGTGCTTCAGGTTTCTGTAAAGGTGTTTTCAGAGAGCACCCAGCCAGCTAGTGAGGACAACATGGTAGCATGCCTTGTTCAGAGTGGAGAAAAACCTGGCTTGCAAAGGAAATCCATTTTTCTGGGAAAGTATACTTTTTGGCAGAAGGAGTGCTTTATGCCCAACAGCCAGCACCCTGTGCACCACGGACAAGTGTCTCTTGTTTTCGGGAAGGAAGGCTCTTCAGTACGTGATAGGAGAGCCAGACACCATTGCCTGGGGATGCTGCAATGCTCAACCTTCAGGCTGAGCTTGCAAGAAGCTGTTAGAAATGCCCTGGGATGGGTGTTTGTAGTTCTGCTGGCACTGCTTTGTTTGTGCTCTGCAGTACGCAACCTCCTGACAGTGCTGGAAAAGTCGGCAATGAGAGTCAGAATCCACTGAGGCTGGCTGTAGAGGAGTCCGTGGTGGGAGCTCTGAGGGGACGGGGACGGGCAGTGAGGAGGGGAGGGATCGGAGGAGGAAGGAGGTGGGAGGTGATGGTGGGTGGATGGATAGCAGGGGACCCCTGTAGGCGCTGTGCACCCGGCTGCCTGTCAAAGTTGTACGCGCTCTGTGGCACCATGTGGACAGTTCTGGCCCATGCAACATTTGCCGTTTCTTGCACGGACTTTTCACTTCCAGATTTAGGCTACAGGCTTGCAGAAAGCTTCTGAACATACAGTGACGACACAGAGCCAAAGAGACAGAGGGGCTAATGTAGCAATCTAAACTTCCCACTTCGTGATCTCATGATTTTTGTAAAGACTCGCCCCTTCAGCAACAAAGCCTGGTGCGTGCAGCTTGGCTACGTGTGAGATGAGGCGGAACATGGAGGACAGGAGATGCCCAGAGCCTTAACCTTGCAAGGCTCCCTGCCCAGCAGTATGTGTCAGGGTCAAGCAGAGCCACTTCCCTGCTGCTGCACAGGTTCTCCAGCTTTCCCTGCTCCTACACTAAGGTGCATCATAGCTGTGGCTGAACATCAGCCCATGGGAGAGCTCAAGCTGTATCCCAAGGCCTGCAGAAAAAGCAGCATCTCTGTTGCCCCAGCTGTATGGCTCTGGTGTTTGCTGCATGGAAAGCTTGCTTTCCAAAGGTGGATAGGAGAGCGATAGCAGCCTGGCCATTGCATCTTTTGAGCAGTTTAGTGATGTGTGAGAATGCTGTGCTATACATTTAGAGTTGAGTGTTGCAAGATTTCTTTGTCTAACATGTTGGTTAATTTGAAATTTTTGCAGGATGCACTAGTGGCAGTCGGTAGTAGCGAGGCCACAGTCTGCCACATGTGAACTGCAGGACCTTGTGCATAGGTCACAGCCTGGCAAACAAAGCAAGAGCAACCAAAATTCGGGATTTCAGCCTGTGACGGGGGAGACTCTGGGGCTTCGTGGGCAGCATTCAAGGGTCAGAGATCATCAGCCCCCTCCTGAGAGCAAGGAAGGACCCAGGGCACTGCATGTCTGTGTGAAATGGGATCCAGCTGCCCTGTTGCCTGGAGTGCCCTGGCTGGGGGCTGACAGCTCCTTGCAGTGGTGGTCTTTAGGGGTTGACAGCTGTATTTTTGACCCAGCTATAGTAGCTCATGGTTTCTAGCTCGGGAGACCTGTGAGTGCAGCAGCCCTGCATGCCCACTGGGAATCGGTGGGGTCTTGGGTTGACATACACAGAGTGGCAGCACATGTGCAGGTCCTTCCTGGGGGCTTTCTCAGTTCATGTTGCTGGTATAAGACTCTCAAACACAGGACTGGTGTCGTGCTGCTGTGCCACACAGGCAGCAATGCTGAGACTTCGGGATGCAGAGGGGAAAAGCCACCGGGGAGATGCTTGGCCCCTGTCAAGCCCTCCTTGCCCTCTGCAGCGCTTGCCCTGCCTGTAGCCCACCTCCTGCACCAGCCTGGGAGGGCTTGGGGATCTGGGAGCTGTGGTTGCAGGTGTGAACAGGAGCCCCAGTCCAAGTGCACGCTGAGAGACCAGCTGGCACCAGCACATGCTCAGCAGCTGCCCACGGGAATGCAAATAGAGGAGGTTGGAGGAAGGAGAGCCCCCTCCTCCCCAGCCCATGACAAGGGGCAACATGTTGCTCCTGGAATGACTCCCGGCCCCCTCAGCTGTGGAGCAGCAAGAGGAATTGGTTCCCGAGAAGCAATTAAGGGTTTGAGACCAGGCAGAGGCTTCCTGCAGTGTGAGACAGGCTGCCTGGGAAGTCCTGCTGCAGGTTGGAGATCTCTGAGCTGCTTCTCAGCTGACTGCGTAGCTGCTGTTCCTGCTTTGTTCATACATAAGGCCTGTTTTGGCTACCCAAGACAGTTAAGGCTTTTGGGGAGCACAGGTGTTCTTGGGTGGCTGGAGCAGGCACCAGCCTGCTCCCTGGAGCAGGGAAGGAAGAGGTTCATTGATGGGAGCAGTCTGGGCATGGACTGCTGTCATGGGAGGACTGGTGGGTCCCTTGTTGAGCCCAGACCACCCGATGGAGAACAGATCCCCTCTGGGTGCTGTAAACCTCAGTCTGAGCAAAGAAGAGGGGGGCTGAAATGCCCCCCCCATGGAAGGGAAAAGCAGAGGTCCCACAGTGGCACGGAAGGAGAAAGGAGCACCAGCATGGCTCAGAGGGGTGTTCAGAGTGGTTTTGACAAATTTTCCAGTTCACTCTATCTTCAAGTTGCAAGCAGAAATAAAAGGGAGGGGGGGGTTTACTCTGTGAGTGATTCCAATGGTGGCTTTTGCCTGGTTTCACAGGTTGCCCCATTCTTCCTTCACCTTCCAGACTCCTCTCCCTTCCTCTTCTCTCACTGACACATCCCACCTCCAGCCAGCCAGGCTGACCTGCTCCCACTCCCTGCACTGTGGAGCAGAAGGGTCTTACAAGCTGAAATCTCAAAAGTGTGAGGGTCAGGAAAGCCCTGAGAAGTAAAGTGAGTTCATTGTCACAGGAATTCTGCACAACCTCCTGAGCATCCCTTCCTTCCTTCCAGGGAAAGATTTTTGAATCGTTTGGTGAATTTAAATTTTTATGTCTAGTTTAAACTTTACTCATTTTTATTTGTGGCAAACCATAGCCTTCTGTGAATCTTTATCTTAGAACTATTTAGAGAATGTTCCAACATTTTGAGAATGAGAAATAAGTTTTCGAAAGCAGAAAGTGGTTTTGTTACTAGAGCTGGACATTTCTGTAGGAGGAGGCTTTTGGAAATAGGATGAAAATCAACATGTTATTCTAAGAATCACATATGAGAGACCTTTCAGAGTGCACTGAGGACACAGTGTGTTGTCATGACAAAGGGAAGAGCTTGACATGAAGAACTGTGGAGACCCCGATGGTCACTATGTGATGGATGGAGATGGGGAGAAACCACCAGAGACTGGTAGGGAGTGAAGGGGAGCCAGGCAAGGGGAGAGCTAGAAGAAAGACGGCACAGCTTTATGGTGATGAAATATCTGAGAAAATAAAAGGAGGAATATAAAGGAGGTCAGTGAGACAAATAAGCTGGGAAGGAGTGGTGAGGATATAATAAAACAGGAGAGACAAATGAATATGAGAAACACGCTGCCTGGAGAGTAGTTCGCTTCCCAGTGAAACATCCTGTAACTGAGCCTGGGGGAAGGGTTGTGCTGGTGGCTACTTGGAAACTTGCCTCTAGGGGAACTGCGGAGTTTGTGTGCTTGTTTGGGAGCAGAGAAGAGTCCTTGGACTTCAGCAGTGAGGGATGCGGTGCTCTGCCACTCCTCTGGCCAAGGTTGCTTACAGGCAGAGGTGACAGAAGGGAATACATTACGTTTAAATTGCATGTGGAGATCTGAAAGTGTTGCAGGGAACCAAGGTTTGAGCTCTCTAAATTTCAGACTTTCCGAAGCACCTGAGATACACAGCACATTCTGTTCTCCTAACTCTGTTGCAGGGAAGGAGGCTCCAGCAAAGCAATGGGGGAGTGGTAGCTTTGTAAGCTGCCCTGGCTGCAGCTTGGGAGCTATTCTGGCCCTGCCAGGAGCCTGCCAGCAACCTTCAGGAGGCTCTTGGAGTTGTGGCCTCTTTTACGTAGATTAATCACATGTTAATTCTGACACTTGAGACATCTCCATCTGAGCAGTCTAGACTCCATAAACAGTAGGGGCAAATAGGTGCTTCTGTAACACAAGTCATCTGATATTGAAATGCACATCTGAGAGTGATGGTTTGCACCCATGTGTGGTCTTCTCTCTGATAAGTACAAAAGGACTCTAAACAGATTAAATTGGACCTCTTACATCATTTTACCATAACTGACAAGTTCGCTCTGGATGATTTCAGAAACATACAGTCCACATTTTAATTCCCCTGGTCCTGAAATACCTAAGTGTTCCCCCCAGCTGCCAAATTCCTTGCTTGTCTTCAAAAGCACAGTTCCTTAAGTATGGTATTACCAAATTTCCTCACTGCAGCAAAACACAGCAATAGCATCGCAAGAAAGTGCCGTACGTTAAATAAAGCAGTGTGTACAGCTCCAGCAGCTGGAGTGGGCTCCATCATTTCAGAGGGCTGTAGGTTCTGTGGGAAAGGCATGGCAGAGTGTGTAACCTTACAGTATATAAGTATGCCTTATATTTGTTGTTTCTTTTGTGTTTTCCCTCTTAGCTTCCTGTAGCCGTCTGATAAATTCTGTGTTTTGCTACCTGAGATAGACATCTTATAGATTATAGCCAAGCCAGGCTTGTGCTTTCCAGTATTTTGACTCTTCCATCCTGGGCACCAGTGCTTTTGTTTATGTGCAATAGATTTCTTTTGTTTTACTGATACAAGGATATGTTTTTCCCTTCAGAAGTAGATACAGGTTTCTGGTATACTGTAGCAATAGACATTGCTTTGTGTGTGCCAGGCATTTGTATGCAAAGTAGTTTATGTGCTAAATGCTTTTATTTTTCCATTCTACTGTTCCAAAACAAAATACCACAGCGTAAATGGTGGCAGTGTGGTGCAGGTCTAGAAACAAACTGTGATGTTAACAAACTGTGATGTTAACAAACTGTGATGTTAACGTATCTCAGCCACTGTAGTTTGATACTACATCTGTCACCTAATGCACTCAGCTAGTAACTGTTTAAACTGAGCAGCTGCAAACATCTGCTACTAGGTTAACTCAGTGGAAAAAATGCATTTTCAGCATACTTGTTAGAACAGAACTGAACGTATCTCTCGGCTCGTGAGGGAGCTCTGCACCCAGCTCTTTCCTGACTCCAGCTCATCCACATGACTCTGGCAACACGGCTCTCCTGCTCTGCTCTCCGCCGTCTGGCACAGCTCTGACTTCTGTGCTTCTTCCCCTCCACCTCTGCTTACCCCAGCCGCTGGCTGCCGCTGAGCCCGGTGGCACCCACCATTCCCCAGTCTCGCTGTGCTTGTCAACAGCCACAAAAAAAAAGTCATCCGTGTCCCCATGTGGCACTTCTCCATGTCCCATCTTCTGAGCAACAGGATTTTTACAACCCGGTGCTCCTTGCCTTACTCAGGAAAGACAGCAGAGACTGGAATTTGACATAAACGGATGCAAAATGCATTCGCCATGCTTTGTTTTGAGGCTTAAAAAGAACAAGGATAAGCATAAAACAGCCTGCAGCAGGTGTGAGCTAGTGAAGCCCGGTCGGTCCGCAGCCTCTTGAGGCTTTGTGCGGATTCACCGAGACCCGACGCACGCACGCATGCCGGGTGCTTGGCTTCAGTGCAGCCCCACTGCCGCCTGGGGCCGTGTTGTGGCAGTGAAGCAAAGCACGCGGAGAAACACCCGGCCCTGACCCCGGAGCAGTCGCGTGCCCGGCGCTTTCCCCACTCCCAGCCTGAGCCCTGCGGGGCCGGCTCTACGGAGCCGCTGTGACGAGCACACGTGGGCTGCGGTGACACGGACCAGGCCCTCGGGCGCTGCCCCGCTGCTGCACAGACTGAAGTACGCACATGTGCTGCTTCCCTGCATACTCTGTATAATTCTTCTGAACTGATTTCTCCCAAACAGAGCCTTACACGTGTGGAGCTTGTGGAATCCAGTTCCAGTTTTATAACAATCTCCTGGAGCACATGCAGTCCCATGCAGGTAAGCTGGGCACCTCGACTCGCTTAAAGCGGAGAATTAAATTCTGCGCTGATGCCTGATGTTGACCCCGTTGTGTGTCAATGGCGCTTCCCGTGCTCACTGTTTCCAAAGCCCCAGTAATTTCACCTGCAGCAAAAAAAAGATACTCAAAGGCTGGAGCACATAGCAGCGGCTGCAACAGTGCGAGGCTCAGGGTGTATCACGAATATTACTCCTTTCCCTAGGAAGAGAGGAAGGACATGCACCATTCTAGCACATCAAACTGCTCATTCCCTTTACCCAAAGGTATCTAGGGAATGCTTATTTTGTAAGCATTAATGGTTCACTCCTACAGCAGCTGAAATCCCTCCTCCCACAAACAGGGTAGTTCTCACTGAGGCAAACAAAGCAAAAACACTTGCAGGGCAGCAGAGCCTTTGCCAACACAAGTCCTTTTCTGTGCTTGTGTCTCCTGGAATTCTGCAAAGGACTGAAGTGTGTTCTCAGAAGAATTTGCCATTTCAGCGGTTGTGTTCGTTTCCTTCTCAGCTATCTACAAAAGAAAATTCTGAGCAGTAGTAATGCAACTACTTTGTTTCTAAGCCACCTTTTTCGTTTTCTGTCTCAATACATAAGATTTTAGCATTTCAAAGCCAAAGCTGTTTCAAAGAGAGCATTCAGAATATTCGACAATGTAGAAAAAAGGATATTTTGGATATAAGCAGATTTTTTTTTCTTTCTCTTGATTGAAAATTCAAGTGAATTGACGCAGGTTTACAGATTAATTTACCTTTGATGGACCTATGTTCTCCAACAGACAGGTGCTTTGTTGAAGTATACATTCAGTGCTTGCATTTGTGCTCACTTCACAGGTAAGCCCTGAGTGATGTGGCAGGGAAGGACAGGTTGCTTGAGGAGAAGCATATGTCCTGTTCTGTAACAGTATTTTAATCAAAGTTCTTATTTTCTTCTGTGTTTTAGTTTTAGTCCTAATTTTAATGACAGTGTCGTTGAGTTCTTCGTGTGTGCTGTTCCTCAGTCAAGCTCAGTTCTTACTGGCAAATCTCAGTGCAGGCTCTGTGTGTTGTTCAGCAGCTGCTTTATTTATCATCTTTATAATGCTACAGATAGACATTTAGGGTGATTTGTGATAAGACAGTATGAGCTGAGTTTTACAGATGTCGTTTTCTGTTAGAGCATAAACTGGTTAGCGTGGAGTGCTTGGACGTTCTGTTACAATGAGGAGCAGCGACGCTCCGCTCAGGATAGGGGCTGCCGTCACTCCTTAGTGTTGGGATCTGTTCTTGCTGTTCATCAACAGCAATTTCTGCTTGCCTCCCTGCTGTGTCCTGACCATCCTCTTCCTTGTTCTGGTCTCTGCTAGGGAAATGCAGCATTGTGAGTTACAGCTCTTAGTGAGACTGAGGAGAGGAGCTGCAGAGGAGGGACCAAGGCTGAGGTGTCGGGGAGGAGAAGGGCAATTCGCTGGCAAGCTGTCAAAAAATTTAAGCTAATGCCATCTGCAGCTTCTTCCTCCTCTTTTCTTTACAAATGACCAGTGGCCTCTGGGCTTGCTCTGGGTTGCATTGGACACAGAACAGGGCCAGAGGGAGCAGGTATCTGTGATCTGAATCATGCATAGCGTCAGCAGAGATACACTTACATTAATGGATAAGTTCCCTCTCCCCAGCTCAGGGCTACTCCTGTCAAACTGTTTTCCCACCTTTCCCTGCTCTGGCTGTTTGTAAGACGCTGTGTTGTGCTTGGCTGCTTCCCCCTGAACGTCTCGCCCTTAAGTGCGTTCTCAAGGCCATTGCGCAAGCTGTCCCCTGGCAAGCAGCCGTCCCCGCTGCGGTGTCCCTGTGTGCAGTGCTTGCCGGGGCCTTGCCTCATCCTCTGGCAGAAGCAGCAGCTTTTCCTCCAGCCCTGTACAGCTGGAGGCGAACAGCATGGTACTTGCTACTGTGGGATGAGGGCAAAACAAAATGAAGAGGCGTGAGGGCTTCAGACTGCTTTGGTGGGTGGCCGGTTCTGGAAACTACTCAGGCAGAGCGGCGGCAGAGGCTACGCAGGGCGCGCAGTTACTCTGGACACAGATTTGTTGCCTTTTAGTCTGCCAGAGCCTGAGGATTGGCATATCCAAGAAGCAGCATCAGCACAACAGCTGCGCAATCTGGGGAGGCAGAAACCTTACCGGTCAGCAGCAATGGTGGCATAGGATCCGCATGCTGGGAACACTGGCGTAGTAGCCATTTGTAGCAGTCCATATGCCTGTGTTCAAGGAACATGTCATGACAGGGATGTGGAGATCCAAAAAGCCCATGAGTGTCAAATATTCCCTCAGCTGATGTGTTCGGGATCCAGTTTGGCTTACTGTGTCTGATGCAAAGGGCTAATCTCATGCTAAATGCGACACATCCGCTGAGCCCCTCTTGTAAGTGACTGAAGACAGGGAACATGCTGCTGGCTTCAAGGAGCAAGAGCAGGGACGTACTAGCTCTTGAGTCATTCAGAGGGCTGAGCCTGGAGGCTAGAAGGTAATAAGGAGAGATTATAGCTCCATAAAGCAGCTACACAATGAGAAGAAGCAATTAGAATGTAAATTGGAGCCTGAAAGGCAGAAATAGAACAGCAGAACATCAGGCAAAGGAATTTGTTCTGTAATTACACTGTACAATATACAGCTTTGACTCCCTTTAGGGTACTTTGTTCAGGTCGAGTGCTACCATATAATGCCCTTCCTACAATCTAGAGCTAAAAAAATAAAAGGACAACTAGGCTGAATGTGGATTAAAGGATTGGAGGCATGAAGTGAAATTAAAGAACTATGATCAGTGTAGTTCACAGACTGCTTGATAAGGAAGATGAGTCCAAAATGTATGAATCTAATTTATGCCACATTGAATGCCAGCGGATATTTGCACATAATAAATCCCCTATTACTGTAAAATAGATAAAGAGTTGGGGGGAGTAAATTCAGATGTTTTCTCCACCCACCCACACCTCACCAAGATAAGGAAGCCTTCATGTTGATAACACCTGAACCATGAACAAAGTTGGTAGCCAACATTCAGCATTTTCCTTTGCCTACCCACAGACATTTCAAGTTGAGGCCACTTGTGGCATTGGGTCAGGAGCAAATAGACTAGGCACATGCTGGGGGAAAAGGGATGTGTTTTATGTGATTGCTGGCATTCACTGGAGCACCTCCTGATCATTGTGTCTCTTCCACACATGCAAAGACCCACCTCTGGCTGCAGTCCTGAGCACGGCAGCGCTCCCCAACCACCAACCACCACGGTGCACCCTGCTTTCCCTGGGCACATGCATTCCTTGAGGCAGTCCCACATTCTACCCTGGTTGGGCTCTGGTTCTGCCATACCCTGGATTTCTCCTAGGTAGTGATCTAGTCTGAGTCCTGGCCTAATAGTAACTGTTCATCTGCAAGGTTTGTGAACACCCCAGCAGTTAACGTGCAGAGCTGCTCAAATTTGACAGGACTTGCTTGTGAGGAAGAGGGCACTGGAGTTTCATCATGTCATTGCTTGTCTCTAGATACTTGCTCGAGTCTCGTCTCTCCCAGGTCATTGCCATACGTGAAGGAGAGCACCTTTGCTCTCTCCTGTTTGTTCTGGTGGGCAGCCTGCAGCTCTGCCCAGCACCAGATGAACCTGGGCTGCAGGGCAAAGCCCACGCACCTACGTGTGCCTTAATAAAGCATCCCTCTAATTCATGTGCTGCTGTCTGGAGCACTGGGACAGGATTCATTTCACTGCATGCTGGTGTAGCTAGGCTACAGATGTTGCCATCTGAGTTGGTCTCTTTGGACTCCCTTTGTAATCAGTGGAGAAGTCATTGACTCCAGGTGAGTTCAGAGCATGTTGGATGTCATATTGCAAGACGCATCTCTTTCTGGCTGGGTGAATGAATCACACTCTAAGCCTGTTTTACACCACTGAGTGTAAAAGGAGCCCCAGAGGGGCCATCTTGAGGAGAGACATGTCTAATAGAGATGTCCAAAATTAAGTGAGATGAGTCCGGCTGTGATGAGTAAATGACCTGTTTTGTCTTCTTTGTTTTTAATTCCATCCTCCTGTTCAGCTTGATCATCAGTCTGTCCATCTTCCTCCTTGCTTTTCCACCTGTCTTCATTGTACACTTTAATATAGCTTCAGAGACTATTTCAGAGCACGATTTCGTAGTGAAGCATACTAACAACTAGAAAACTTCTTCTGGAGTGGGGGAAAGTTCTTGGGACACAGGAAAGGAAAGGAGATGGATATGATATGGAATTTCTTATCTTGTCTGCATTTCCTTGAAAAATCCCATCAGTTTGGCAGCCAAAGTGTTTAGCCCAGTCACATACAAGAAAATGGAGCATGAACGCCCCTAGCCACACCTTTGCAGCCATCAGGAGGAATGATCTTGGGTCACATTCCAGAAACTTTTTTTTTCTTTTTGTTTCCAGTCTGAGGCAGCAGTGAGTAACCTGAGAGAGACTGGCCTCTCTCTAGAGAGGGAAGAAAACATGTATGAGGATTGTAATAAGATCCTTAGATATAAAGGTATTGAGCATAACTTGAAAAAAGTAGTTCCAGTAGAGAAAAGGGGCGCCACTTGCAATGTGGAAAGTGAAACAATAAGGCAAAAGAAGGGTAAATGTTTCTTAACCCTGCTTTCGCTTTGAAAGCAAGCAAATTGCACAGGTCAGGCTGCACAAGGAGCATCTGTTCCTCCTAGTGTGCAGCTCTAGTTGGTTGAGAGACATTTCTCAAGCCGTGCTGGTAGCATCAATGTCACTGGTGCACAGAAAAAGTTATTGTCATTTCAGACACATTTTAGGAAGTGATGGGGGTGCAAGTCCAAAGTCAGTTTTCAAGGTTTCTGACAGTACTCTGCCATCCCTGAAAACTGCTTAATTACTACAGAGAATGTAGTAAATTGGTGTCACCTTAGTTAGGGAAACATAAGTAAATGCTAAGCAGATGGGTATTGTTTCCCCTTTGTGCTTTAAGCATTAGTATCTTGTGCTTCTAACACCTCCCTGTCTCTTGCCCCACAGCTGACAACGAGAACAATATTGCTTCTAGCCAGCCTAGATCACCTCTGGCTGTTGTTGAAGAAAAGTGGAAACCACAGCTCCAAAGAAATAACGCCAACAATAGTACGTAGCAGTGTTTGCTCTTCTGTCCTGGGCTTACTTGTTGGGTTTGAAGGGGTGACTGTCAGGGTGTGCAGCAGTGACTCAGGCATCACATAAAGCTCGTGTACTCCCCTGTCTGCACTTCATTCCATCTGTCATTCATGTACAGCCCTGCAGAGCGGAGCAGCCATCCCATTAGAGGACTGCTCGTATGCAAAAAGTATTGGGAACCCTGGGGAGGAAGTTTGTAAGGGGCATGCATTTGAGAATGTCTGGAAAAAGTTAACTTCTGATCCACGGTCAGACTTCCCAGCCTGGGGTTAAGAAATGACTCCATTTAGTGCGGTATGACATAGGCATAGCCTGTCGCTCCCTGTGCTGGCTGGCAGCCAGTGTCTGGCTTTGTCCCCAGTTCGTCCTGTGAGCTTGTGCTTCATGGGACATGGTAAAATACAGCCCTGTGGGAAAGTGTCTCCAAAGCACTTGAGCTGAGCAGCCTGGGGGAAGGGTGATAGAAAAACATGGTGCTTGTGTGTTCTGGTGTGCCAAAAATGACATTCATGTTGCCCAAAATCAGCCACAAAAAGTGGGGTTGCTGGAGATCGGAGGAAAAAACTGAAACTTGGGCTTCAGCACTGTTTGAGATGGTGGAGGAAGTTGTATGCTTCCCTCCTAAAACAGCTGGCTTAAAGAAAAGGCTTAAATCACAAAAATGGTAAGAAATTCAGCTTTCCAGACAGGCTAAGCCACATGAGCAGAGCTGTGACCACCAGCCCATAGAAAAGGATAGCAAATGGCACACGTGATTATAACTTATCTCGGCAGTTCTTAAATGAACCCTACAGAGATGCCATTGGTAAAACATTGGGTTGTGAATAGCCAGTGTGTGCTCTGTCTCAATCCCCACGCCAGGGAAAGCAAGCAGATAAGCTCTTAGCTGCTCTAAGCAAGTTGCTCAACGTACGCTGGCAGTACATCTGTCTAGAAACCCTTTGGGGAAGAAATGCAGAGTTGGAAACATCTCTGTCATCATCTGCACGTTTCACCTCCTTGGGTCAGTCTCAGCATTGTTTTTGACTTCCCCCTTGCTGTTGCAGAGGAGCAATTCTCATCTGGTGCTTTCTCTCCCTCCTTGTATTTCACTGCAGCATCTGCAAGTGGTTCAGTAGGGAACAGCGCGATCCCGGAGAAGGAGCGGCAGAACATTGCCGAGAGGCTCCTGAGGGTGATGTGCACTGACCTTGGGGCTCTGAGCGTGGTGAGCGGGAAGGAATTCATCAAGCTAGCACAGACCCTGGTGGACAGTGGAGCTCGCTATGGTGCCTTCTCAGTCACCGAAATCCTTGGCAATTTCAACACACTGGCTCTGAAGCATTTGCCTCGGATGTACAACCAAGTGAAGGTGAAAGTCACCTGCGCCCTGGGCAGCAACGCCTGCCTGGGCATCGGTGTCACTTGCCACTCGCAGAGCATCGGCCCCGATTCTTGCTACATCCTGACAGCTTATCAGGTGGAAGGCAACCACATCAAGAGTTATGTCCTGGGAATTAAGGGCGTAGATATTCGAGATAATGGTGATTTTATCCACCACTGGGTACAGAACGTGCTCTCAGAGTTTGTGATGTCAGAGATCAGGACGGTGTACGTCACAGACTGCAAAGTCAATTCCTCTGCGTTCTCCAAGGCAGGCATGTGCTTGCGTTGTTCGGCCTGTGCCTTGAACTCAGTAGTGCAGAGTGTGCTGAATAAGCGAACACTACAGGCTCGCAATATGCACGAAGTGATCGAGCTCCTGAATGTCTGTGAAGATTTGGCAGGATCCACAGGCCTCTCAAAGGAGACCTTTGGCTCCCTGGAGGAGACCTCTCCCCCACCCTGCTGGAACTCGGTCACCGACTCCCTGCTGCTTGTCCACGAGCGCTACGAGCAGATCTGCGAGTTCTACAGTAGGGCCAAGAAGATGAACCTCATCCAAAACCTGAACAAACACCTGCTCAGCAACCTGGCAGCCATTTTGGCGCCAGTGAAGCAGGCGGTGATTGAATTGAGCAACGAGAGCCGGCCCACCTTGCAGCTGGTACTGCCCACCTACGTCAAACTGGAGAAACTGTTCACTTCCAAAGCTAACGATGCTGGCGTAGTCAGCAAACTCTGCCACCTCTTCTTGGAAGCGCTGAAGGAGAACTTCAAAGTTCACTCAGCCCACAAGGTAGCCATGATCTTAGACCCTCAGCAGAAGCTGCGGCCTGTCCCACCATACCAGCACGAAGAGATCATTGGCAAGGTCTGTGAGTTGATTAATGAGGTGAAAGAGTCCTGGGCAGAAGAAACAGAATTTGAACCTTCAACCAAGAAGCCCCGGGCAGCAGGGGAAGCCACAGCAGCTCAGGAAGAAGATTGGTTCGGGAAAAATGAAGTCTATGATTATTTGCAAGAACCTCTCTTCCAGGCCACCCCTGACCTGTTTCAGTACTGGTCGTGTGTTACCCAAAAGCATACAAAACTAGCCAAGCTAGCCTTTTGGCTCTTAGCAGTGCCTGCTGTTGGTGCCAGAAGCGAATGTGTAAATATGTGTGAGCAGGCTCTCTTAATCAAAAGGAGACGGCTACTCAGTCCAGAAGACATGAACAAACTCATGTTTTTGAAGTCCAACATGCTTTAAGACTGTCTTTTAATTAAAACAAAACTTTAAAACACTGTTCCAAACAAAGAAAAAGAATTTTAAGTTCTAAACACTGTGGACCTCATTATGAATGCCCCTGGAAACCAAGTGCTTTTTTATATATATATAAAAATATAAATATATATAAAATTAAGTTTGAAAGGAAAGCTGAGCACGTGAGAGAGACAGCCCTCTGCCAGGAACGTGCTCCTTTCCATAGATAGTGTGTGGACTTGACAGACTTTCTAATGTTTTCAAGTGGGCAGACCAATGGGAGGCTGATGTTCTAAAGTCTTCAGGCAGCTGAGATCTAAAGTGACTTGAAGTTTCTTTTGTTTCTCCTCCACCCCACCTTTCCTCTTGTCCCCTGGGCCATCTTGCCATGGATAATCAGACTACATTGAACAGACCAGTTCTGCACTGGACTTTGCTCCTTTGAATAACTGTACACCTTGAGGGCATTTGTCTGCAGCCTTCTTGACATACGGTGCATGTTATCAGGGCAGCTGTGTTTTATGAACACCAGTATCTTTAGAAATCAGGAAGGGAGACTCTAAGATTGTTTTTCCTTTTTTTTTTTTTTTTAACTTTTCATATAGGGTTTTTCCAAAAAACAAAAGTTACTCTTCTGTCTCCAGTCCCAGTTTTGAGTTTAACTTGTTAGCTAGTGGTTATAAGTTTGATTTAAAACTAAGAGAAGTGATTCATGGCAGAAAATGTCTGTAATTGTTATGTTTCTTGGATTTTTTTTTTTTTTACAGCATACCTTCTTTTCTGAATTCCCAGTGTAAATTAGCTTCTCTGTGAATTCTGTACATCAGGGGTTCTCAAACTTGTTCGTAGAGTAGCCCATTTGTGATTAAAGAATATCCTTATGGGAGCCACAGCAGTTGCTTACATGGAAAAGCTAGAAACCAGGAAAACCAGGACAAGCAAGCAAGAGATGACAACACAGATGTCTGTGGGCCATCAGCAAGCTTGCTGGGGTCTGCCAGCTGCCATTGAGAACCCTTGTACCAAAACTTTTTGTAAACCTTCCCAGTACACACACTCAAAATAGCCTTCACAAGGCCAAGGACAAACCAAGGTGTATGATTTTTCAGGGGAACAAAGATCATCAGTTTTGTCAAACTCGGGTTTGAAGGAAGCTTAGAGAAGCGCATGGGCTCAAAGATCCTTCTGAATGTAAGTGCTCCTGATTGAGTGCAAAGAATATCTTCCCATTTTATTTGGAATGGTTTCCTCTAGTGGCACGAATGTCTTTTTAATACCTACAGTGCATTACACTACTTGTTATGTTGTTGAATCGTTCTGGCTTGGAAGGCCATGGGCCCCTAAACGTTCACACTTACTGGCTCACCCCGAATGCAATTAGAGATCACCGTAACGCAGAAACATCTCGGTCACTCTCCTGTCCACCAAGGCCAGTGCTCTGCTGTGTCTGGTGCCCGTAGGCACAGCTCAGGGCTGCCGGATGGGATCTCTGCAGGCTGTCGGATTTGGTGCCTCTTGTACAGTTCCCAACTTCTGGTGCCAAACTGTTAATTTTTCATCCCTGGGACTTGTATCCCAGAGGCAAATTGAAACAAATTCCTATTTTTGAAGCAGTCTCTCCTGCTTCCGGTAGTGTGCTCTGGAGCTGCAGCCACAGTGAGAGCGGAGCAGCATCAGAGGTGTGGGAGGACGGCGGGGCAGGGTCTGAGCAGGCAGGCTGGAGGCTGGAGCCCTCGAACAGCACAGGGGTGTTTCTGGTTGCTGGCGATGCAGTGGTAAGACTGGGGGCCCTTTTTGAAGTGCTGCTGTTGAACAGACGTTCAACCAAAATCCCACCTGCCCATCTCTGGTTGAATGAG
Source organism: Anseranas semipalmata (assembly GCA_013399115.1). Classification (NCBI taxonomy): domain Eukaryota; kingdom Metazoa; phylum Chordata; class Aves; order Anseriformes; family Anseranatidae; genus Anseranas; species Anseranas semipalmata. The sequence continues at coordinate 130,076 of VXAA01004004.1, read as the reverse complement.
AAGTTGCACGTCGCAGGACATGAGAAATGGCAAAGCCAGTCTGCTAGCTCGCAGCTCAGCCCACCCAGCCTCTCGGGCTTTGTGTTCAGATGCACAGGACCCAGGCACTAATGGACAGCTTCACTGCCATGGGGCTCAGACGGGGAACTGTGTGCATGTTGGAGACCTTCCCTAGATCAAGGTCACCGAGGACAGCTCTTTGTACCCAAGTGTCTCGCCCCAGGATGACTCTTGCCCTTTTCAGCCTGGAAATGGGACTTACTGTAGCCTGAGTACAGAGCTTGGGTTGACAGCACCTCTTGGCACTGTTAATGGCCTCAGGGCAAAACTAGTTCTCTCTTAAATCTGAGTTTTGCATATGGATAACTTAAAAGATGTAGTCCACGACCCCACTGGCAACCGTAGAGGTAGCAGCACATGAAGATGAGCAGCCAAGGCGGAGGCACTTGCAGATCCGATTTCTCTGGCAATGGCTTTTGCAGAGGTGTAGGTTGCAGGGCCAATGTTTCTTCTTGCTGGTTTTATTTTCTCCCATACAAATCCTGCCTGCCCAGCCATCAGCTGGGCCTGTGGTAACACATCTATTTGCGCTTGCAATGCAGGAGGAACCTGTAACAAACAAAAACTAAGCCTCAGACTAAAAAACAAAACAAAAAAAATCATCAGATGCAAGGTGTGCCAACTACGAAGTATTTGTGCCGTGCTGCAGGTCCTGCTGAAAAACACAAGGGATCCTGCAGCAAGAAAACTGGGCTGAAGGGACAAGTCCTAAGCAAGATTAGCTTTTGAGGCTGCATAGCTCAGCTGATGGGCAGAAGTAGGACAGGATTTGTGCTTCTTTTTCCAAATGGCATGCTACACCTTTTTGCCTGGTTTGCCTGAGACTCTAAGAGCCACTCGCAGGCTCTTCAACACTTGGGCAAATGTGTGACACCTTCATGTTCCTTTGAAAGAGAGTTCCAAACCCAGCACTTCTTTGCTGAGAGGGACAGGCTGGTGCCTTTGTGGGATCGGCCAACTCAGGTCATTGTGTTGTCTCTGCCTGCCAGGCGTTAGGGTGGGGAAGTGGCCAAAGCAGAAGTTAGCACAGGTTTAAAGCCCTGGAACTGAGAATGAGGTAAAATTGCAGTCATTTGTGCAAACGTTTGATGCCAGGCTGTGCACAGCAGTGAGCCGGACCCGGGCTGCACAACCAGGGCGTGCGGATGAAGAGGCCGCAGCCACCCCTAGCTCCCCTTCTCCTTTTTACAGCCTGGTTGTGGCACCGAATCTGGAGCTTGCCTGCTGTGATGACCAAAGAGAGGGACTGGCAGGCTCTCTCCCCGGCCAGACTAACTGTCATCTCCAAGGCAACTTCGGTTATCATTGCAGTGATGTCAAGATGGATCTAAGCAAACATACAGCAATGTCTGGCAGGTGAGATTCTCCCAAAGACTGAAAAACTCAACTAGCAGCTGTAAAAGCAAACCAAAACCTAAAGGACTAAAATGGAGCAATCTGGAAAGTCTGGGTGAGAAGAGAAGCTCGTTGACCAGCCCCCTTCTCCAGCAAGTCAGTGGAAGAAGCCGCAGCTTTTCATGAGACTTCAGCAAGGTCAGAGGGTGTTATGCTCAGAGGAACTTTTGGTGCTGTGCCTGCTCATGGGCTGACTTGTGTCTGATGTTCCTTTGCCTCCTTGAAGGGAGAGAAGCACATCTGGAGCACACAGATTTATTCTCAATGCCAAGTTTTTGCTCCTTTTTCTCCTTCCCTCTTTAGGACTCAGATTTGCATTCTAGGGAGCATAGATGCTTTACCAAGGTCTGAATTTTGGAAGCTCTTCATTTGCCAGGTTATTGGGATCAGCTCAGTGGTAGCTCTGTATAGAGCAGCAGTTGTGCTGTAAGGAGTACTGCCCATCCTGTGCTGGGAGGCAGGAGGCGAGAGGCTCTCCTGGGTTTGGCCAGAGCTTTCATGAGGTTCTGCTCCCTTTGGGCTGGGAAAAGCCCTCAGAATTGGGATCGTCCTATGCTAGGTCATGCTGGGAATTTGCCTTCTGCTTGTTCTGTTTCCTTTACTTGCACCTGAGAAAGTTGTTTGGAGAAAAAAAAATTAGTGTATGTGTCCTCCAGGCATTCATTCGTTTCTGCTGCTTTGTGCCTGACCTTGCAGATTTCTCTTTCAGACTTACACTTTACTCTGGGAGTGGTTGGGGTCTGCAGGTGGGGAGCAGACACCAACAGAAGATGAACTGTAAAGAATGAAGGGCATTCCAGTCCTGTCTGAAGATCCTTTTAATACACAACCGGGGAAGTAGGGTACAAAGGCGGAGCTCTTCAAAACAGAAAGTTGTTTCTGTGTGAGTACAGCAGTCAGGGTCAGTGGAGATCACGGAGCCCAGATCTGTCTCTGTCTCTTTCCCCGTGTCTCTAGCAGTAGATAGCAGTTGTGTTTGGCTTGCAAGATGGCTCGGTGTCTTGTGCCTGGGTCCATTTCAGATGGAAGTAAACTTTTCTTTCTGTCAGTTTTGTCTGTTCTAAGAAAACTGATTTGGTTGGTTTTGAACTAGTGCAATCTGGAAAACATGTTGTAAAAGCTCACTGTAGGCTCAGGGTTTGCCTAATTTAGACGTCTGCTAATTGCTGGGTAAAGCAGTCCAACTTTGAGATAAATTGGTTTAAGCATCCCTATGAACCACCTGCACTGGTTTAAGTGTGCTTGCTGGGTGTTCTCCCCTGCCGATCAGAATACATCCAGAAGCAGCTCAGGGAGTCATGACCCTTGTGTGAATTCTGCCAGTGGAGTTGTGGCAGGTATGTTCAAAGCTCGGGAATCACTGAAAACAGAGGGGAGATGCTTCTGAAAACTGTTGCGCTCTGAATTGAGGTATCTGGGTTATTACATGATTCAATGTGTTGTCTCAGGTTGGTTGGTTTGCTTTTCTCCAGCGGCTTGCAATAACACAGAAGGTTTAGTGTGAGAAGAAATTCCTACATATGTTTATGTTGGTGGATGAATCTGCTCAGCCTTACCCAGGACGAGGGATCATTTCCACCTTCTGGATCCCGCAGCAGGCGAGCCAGGACGTCGTGTCGCACAGGAGCGGGGTGACTGAGACATTGTGCTGCTCAGAGAACACTGCGTGCGTTCAAGACAGCACCAAGCTGCCGATAAATCGAAAGGCAGTAAAGGAGCAGCCAAAAGTTGTTCCGAGGCTGGGAGTGCTGCTTCGTGCTGAGGAAAGACTCGGGTCTCTAATTACACCTCTGCCTAAGGGAGGGGAGAGGAGCTCCTGTGAGCTCGCACAGGGGACAGGTTGTTCCCCGTGGAATAAATGGGAGTAATGGGATGAAAGCGAACAACAACAGCAACAAAAAAGGACACTAAAGGCAGATTCTGGGAAACGTTTTTATTGAGGAGAAATCTGTGATCTGGGAGGAGTCCGTTACGGGAATGTTTTTTGAGCCCTATCACATAAAGAGAGGCTGCACAGCTACATGGAGCTCCACGAGCACGAGGCTGCTTCGGACCTGACCGAGAGACAAGAGCCTGGATGGAGAGGAGAGGTCGGCAGCGGCTGCCTGTGGGGTGAGGCCAACAGCCGATGGGTCCGGAAGGGCTCAGAGAGCATCTTCCGCGCCCTCCCCGACACTGTGCGTGCATCCACCGGTTTCCTGAAGGAGGGACGGAGCTGACCGGCAGAGGGGCAGAGGAGGTGACACCAATTTGGAGAGCAAACGCCTTGTCAACCCTCGTAATGCCAAGGTGAAAGAATCAGGGGTGGGGGAGAGTATTAAACATTTTGCTGCTTCTGCTGTGCATTTTCTGAGCTACACCACGATCTTGAGTCCATGGGATCCATTGGGAATGCCCAGAAACATCGGCTGAGAGTCGAGGTGCTTTGTCAGATACTTCTGAAGATGTCGCCCTGTAGCAATAAGAGCTCCCTTTTCACAGCACGTGGGACCTGTCCCCATGCCACGGGCTGTCATCTTCCTGGGCTCTGGGAAATGTCACTGAACAAAGCAAACAACAAAACACGGAGGGGTAAAACCAAGCACAGCTCCAGGTTGAATGCCTCGTTAGTACTGTGGGATAGTTTCCTTATGCTAGGCCAGAAATGGTGAACCAATGAGAGTGTATTGCCCTGAAATTTAATTTTATATAGTGAATGTTTGCGGGGTGTCTGTTAATTTTTTTGTTTGTTTGTTTGGCTGGTTAGTTGGTTTTTTTTACTACTCCTGTTAGAGTCCTTTGTTTTATAACTTGACGGAAGAGTTTTGCTCACGTTAGACAACGGTGTATCCAGTAGCCCCTTTAGGGTTTAATGACCTGTAGGCAGCTGAGTTTGAATTTTTTAGAATAGCTTCTGAAATGAGTCACATAAATGGCTCATTCATGCACAACATCAACCACTGACTGAAAGGATTTTCTTTCTTCCCATCATCCTATTGTCTTGACAGTGGTCAGCGTGTCTTGGTACCCGGGTGAGCAGCGCAGCCTTAACGATAGGAATATTTTGCAGTGGAGTTGATGAGTACAGGCATGTCAAACCCTTGCTTTTTACAACCAAAGTTCCTTAAAAAGGCACTTCCAGCCTCATCAGCCTTGAATGCTTGTTTTCAGTCTTCTGGGGTTCTTGTGGCGGTCTCTGCAATGTGTGTGGATAGGATGTTTTTTTTTTTCCGCTGGGCTGGGAGGGTGGGAGGAGGGATTTTTTTTTCTTGCTATCCATGGAGAAGGACCTTTCCGCTCAAGGGAGGAGGTGTGTATTCTGGAAGGAGCAGCAGAGGAGCTGTTTTCCATGGTCCCTTTAAACTTATTGGGACTTTTTTTTTTTTTATTTTAAATTATTTAAAAGGAAAACTGATAATGGATGAGCTGAAACATTCGTGACAGGTGGCTAGCCAAGGCTGTCAGTCCAGGAGGAACTCACATCATCCAGACCTGAGGACTCCGGTCCACGCCGTAGCTAGAAAGTGTCATGCCGACAAACCAAACCGTCAGGAAATCCTTGTTTGCAGCCAGTCTGAAAAGAGAAGCTGTTCCTCGTTCGTATGTTCGTTTTTGGAAACCTCCTGCTGGGAGCTGAATTCTTGTTGTTTCACCAAGAAAACAATTAATGTTTTCCTTTCCCTCCTCACCCTCCCTCCCCTCAGTAACTTGTGTGCATTTCCTTCCTTTCTGTAGATGCAGATGTTCTAGGCAATACCACAGATGCACCTGCGTGTGTCTCTACCTGCGAGTGCAAGAATCTCATGTCATCTTAAAAAATACAAAAAAATATACAAAAAATATACAAAAAATATCTTTTTTAGGCCAGAGTTTTCTACAGGTATTAATGAATATTTTTCTTAATCCTTATAAGTTTTATGTGTTTAATATTTCTTAATACCGGTAGCATTAATTTATACTTTTGTAGCAACACAATATTTTTATAAACCGCCACCGCTGGCTTTGTCTTCATAATGGGGAAATGTGCGGGCAGCTGGCCCTGCACTGTACCATGTACTGTATTTAAAAGGTTATCTAATGTCACACTTGCTGTGTTAATAAACAAAACAAAACCTGTTTGAAGTCTCATGTATTGTTGGTGTGGATCGAATGACTCAATAGAGAGCAATATTGCACGGGGTTGAGTTGCTGATTTTCATTGTGATATATGAACGCTTGAGGCCAACTCAAGTTCTTCTGATTTTTTCTTTTTAGGATTTTATTTTGTTTTGTTTTGTTTTGTTTTGTTTTTTACAGCTAAATAAATTCAGTGCTGTTTGAAACTTAGACTGACGTCAAATGAAAAGGATTATTAAAGAAAAAAAAAATCAAGGTGTTTAAATGTTGCTGTTTTTACAAGTCTGTTGCTGTCTGAATGGAAATATTCCACAAGAGAGAGGAATAGTTCCACTTAGCTTCCAAACGAGCTGAGCACTCCAGGCCAGAGCTCAGTTATTTGGAGATATCTTAGAGACATGTTTCTGCAACATTCTTTTCAGAGTTGATGCCAAGGCAGAAGACAAACTGTAACTGTAAGAAAGCATCAGTTGCTTGAGGATTTTCATGTCAGTGTTGTATTTATGGTTTTACAATAAAACAACCTTTAGGAAAAAGGAAGTGTCTGGGGTTTTCTATTTTTCAAGCACATGTATGGGACCTCACTCAGTGCTGAGTGTCTCGGTGTGAAGAGGGAAAGGAAAACATGCACTAATGAGACTTAAATCTCAGCAGCGGTCTCTTTGATGGATAAAATTCTGCAGTGGCTTCTCCTTGCATCCCTTGTGCACCCAATTCGACCTGAAATATTTTCCAGAGCATCTTTTGTCCCAGGCGTGGTTGCCAGTGCAGCAAACCTGCTCGTCTCTCCCCAGCGAGACATTTATGTGTAGCAGAAAGTGAACCAAGATTATTTGGCCAGCTGGATGGGTTGTTTGGCACGTTGTAATGCAGTATTTGTGTTCACGCAGCCAGGACGGTTTCAGGTCAGCTGAATTTTATGCTGTCATAATTAGTCATAATTCACATGTGCCGTGTTCTTGTCCATTGTGATCAGAGACTTTCTCTTCTATCAGCGGATCCACCTGTGAACTTGATTTCACCCCAAGAGAAAAGAGGCATTCGGGCACCAAGCAGGCACTGAGCAGGCTCACTCTTCTCCGCAAGACAAGGCACATAGCGGCTACTTACACTGATACCCAAAACACCAAAGGGCACAGCAATCGCTGTGTAGAGGCTATGTCAGTCTTGACCTGATTCAAGGTGTCTCACAAAGATGTGGAGAATTGGGCTCACTCGGGCAGTTTTGCATGCAGGAGGGTGGCATTGCTGATGGTGTTTGTAGCTCCAAGACCCAACACCAAAGGAACCAGAAGTGACCAGAGAATTGTCCCACATGGAACAAGTACATAGAGCAGGGGTCAGAGGAGGAGCCCAAGCCTACTGCTGGCAGATCCAAGGCACGGTGCCTGTCACCCTTCAGGTATCCTTTTCTTTGAATTGTTTTGATATCCTTTGGGGTTATCTAACCTTGCCAGACAAAAAAAAAAAAAACAAAACAAAAAAAACAAAAAAAAAAACAACCAAAAAAACAAAAAAAAACGCTTGATAGTTAAGAAGTTTGTAGTTAATTTCTTTGTTAGGAAAGAAAGAAAAAAAAAAAGACATGGTACATGGTATGACAATAGGTCTGGCAATTAGGTAGAACTGTTTTGGCTGGTAGTCAAGTGTGAAGATAAGCCACAATAATAAATACAACTATCAGAATATAATAGTAAGAATGCCTGTAGCTTTGCAGTAACTTTGAAGTAGATGAGTGATTTCAGTTAACAGTAAGCTTAGATGCTCTCACATCCTATGAGTAAGGATTTGTTTGAAAATCTACATATGTGAAGTGGATAATGTATAGCCAAAAGGCTTAGCAGACTGGAGGACAGTGCTCCTTGGCTTGCCAGTGTCTCCCAGCACTAGATTGTCCTTTTTGCTAGACCCTTTTAAAAGGACAAATAAGATTGCAAATGGAAACGTAAGAGGCTTAAGGGAATCCTGTCTTATTTCCCAGTTCTCTAATTTCTGCCTTAATAGGAAACAACTACTTTACCCATAGCAAAGAAAGAAAGAGTAACTCAAAATTCAGGTTCCGTTGGTGGTGTCCCATAGTTTCCTCTAATTTCAGAAAAACTGATGAATCTAAGCTGATTAGACTCGCTCCCTCTACTCTGATCTTCAACAAGTTGCTTTCCTTGGAGTTTTGTTCATCCCAAGATCCTGTATGTGGGAGCACAGTGCAGAATGGGGAGCAACAGCCTGGGTGTGTTGCACAAGTGACCCAAACATGTGCTCCCTGTGTGTGTGGCTATGTGTCCCCATGGACGTGCACAGTACACCTTGCACTGCTCCACACACTGCAATGTCTGTGTCCCAGAAGCTGGAATTGCTGCCTCGCTGCTTCTCCATCTCCCTTCCCCTGCCCATTGCAGGAGCCAAGGGAGTTCCACAGCCCGGAGAGGAGAGCAGGGCAGCCCCGGAGATCAGGGCCAGGCTCAACCTGAGTCTGGATCATCAGGCAAGCTCATGGTAATGAGGCAGGACTGAGGACAAGCTGGGAAGTCGATCTGCAGCTCAGGGCCAGGATCAGGTCTGGTGAGGGTAACCAGGGTCAGACACAGCCCTGTGATCACAGGGCAGGCCAAGTTGGGAAGTCAGTCCATGGTCAGGGTTCAGATCAGCCATCAGGGTGCATCTGCAGCCCATGAGCTGACACCTCCTGCGGTGTCGCTTGGGACAGGGACCGATGGCCCAGAGCTGAGCTGGAATGGGGCTCCTTGGCCATGGGCAGGGGGTGGATGAAGGCCCCAGGTGGGGCTGCTCAGGACAGGCTTCTTAGTGCTCTCTTGTCCCTGAAGGATCAAGATGCCAGGTCAGGCAACGCTCCTTGTCCAAGCTCCTTGCTATCTCCTTACGCTCCTTGCTGGAGATTCCCCGTGGCTCCTGAAGCAGGACAGCATGGGCCAGCTGCAGGATCACTTCTCCCATGCAAGGGCACATACAGGGAAGTGTCTACACATGTAAGCACATGCAAAACTCATCTGAGTACAGGCACGTCCTTGGGTTTGTGCCACAGGTGAAAAATAACAAACTATGAACATGAGATCAGTTGTAAAAAAAATTTAATAGTGAAGTATTGCCAGTGCAATAGGCTGGTGTGAAGGGCAAAGGCACAGCTTGCACAGTGTTTTCCGGGGTGCTTGCCAGGGTGGGCTATGGACCCTGCGCTGGCAGAGTCTGTGATGGCATGTTCCTCCTCCCAGCCCCTGCTCTATGGGTTAAGGGTGAAGGACGAACCAGAAACCTCAGCAAAGTGCAGAATTCACAAGGCGCAAGCAAGCGCACAGCGCGCGAGGGCAGCAGCCACCAGCCTGCTTGGAAAGCTGCTTCATCCGAGCATTTGCTCTTGCTAGCTTGTGGCATTGAGTAGCTGCCAGAATCCTGCAAGCTACACAAGGCAGGCTCTTCCTACAGTGACTACAGGTTTCTTCGGGGTGTGCAGCAAAGCAGAATTTAGCCCTTTAATTTAAAACATTTAGGCACAAAACACAAGAGAGTCTGGACCAGTATTAGCCAGATTTGCAGCCAGGTTTCCATGTGTTAACTTAATTTCTGGTCACGGTGACAATAAGTAACAGCTGTGGTCTTGCCATGAGATACAAATTTTTACAGCCGGCTGGGCATCCATGGCATTGCTGGAATCCAGGGGTTACCAGTGCAGGATCTTATTCACATCCTTGATGTGCGAAGATGTTCTCAAAATGATTTGGTCACTGGGATAGTCCCTCTGCTTCCCAACTAGGTGCATGAGGAATTCACCCATGCAGAGCTCAGTAGGCTCGAGGAAGCTCACAGGTCTGGTGAGGGCATAGTGGGCAGTTAAACCCATGCCGCCCAGCCTGCTGTCAGATAGCAGATAGCAAATGTCTGTGGGCTTTGTAATCACACCTCTGGTGCCATACAGACATTGGCCAAAGCTTCCCTAGAGAGCTGGAGCCTGCCCCAGCCAACGTGACGGTGCAGAAGCAACAACAGGCATGGCTGGGAAAGGAAACTTCAGGCAATAAAAGGCCATGTGGAAAGTGTTTCACTTAACTACACAAAGTGATGACAGCAGCGAGAGCCAAAGATGTTTTAGAGGGAGTTCCGTCAGTCTTAAGTTCACGCTCAGAACATACATGACAGCAGAGGTACAGCAGCAAGCATTACAGCCTTAGGGCTTTGATGCCTTGAGCACAGAGGGTAAAAAGGGGAGCACCAGTGCTCAGGCTCTCTTCCCTGTGCCAGTGAGAACACTCATTGCTTTGATCACGTCTGCGCAGCACCACTGCCCACCAGGAGCCACCTGAGACCTTCTGGCCATCTTCTGCAGAGGACAGTGAGGTCCTCACCAGTCCAGGCTCTCCTTCTGCACCGGGTGCCGCGTGCTCTTCTCGCTGTAGAACTGCGCGTACCAGCGCCTGTGCTTCTGGATGCTCGCGTCCTCTCTGACCAGCAGCGGCTTGGGCAGGTACTGTTTGTTATTCCAGATGGCTATGTCTCGCTCAAACTGGGGGGAGAAGGATGGTGAGGAAACTGGCTGAGCAATTTTGTGCATGCTATCTGTACACTAGGTTTATTTTTTAGATTTTTCTCCCAAATGGCTGGTGTGGGACTGCTCGTGCTATTTTGAATTTGCAGCACCATTGCTCTCTGTCTGTAGTTAGCAGACTTTAGCCCATCATAGTTCCCAAACGAGAAGCCACTTTCAGCTTAGACTGTCCCTGTCATGGAATATACTGGAAAACAAATGGAGGTTGTGAAGGTAGGAGCAGCTCCACCTGAGATTTTTGATTTGTTGGGTAGCTCCAGCCAACCAGGGCATTATAAATTAAGCACCTGTGTCTTAAATTCCACTCAGACACGCATGCAGTGAGATTTATGGAGTTTCCCTTTGCAAAGAAGTCTCTGCAGAAATAAGTGCTGCTCATTCACATTAATAAGAATGCAAAATATTAACCCATCATTTAAACAAGATGAGCTAGCACAGCTAAGTTTGATTTGGGGTAGGTTTTTGGCAGCTGAAAATCATCTTTTGGCAATTTATACTGTGGTGCCAGTAAAACTCTCTGGTCAGACCAAACAGTTTCCAAGCTTTAACCCCTGACCGAAAGGAATGACATGAACTATTCCGCCTGCTTGAGAGGGAGTTACAGGGATGACGGAGTCAGACTTTTCTTGGTAGTGCCACCTGGCACAATGAGCAACAGCCATGGATTTCAGGTTGAGAAGGTCCAAATGGACATTAAAAATAAAAATCAACACTGTGGGTAGAGCAATAGTGGAATGGGTCACCCAGAGAGCTGGAGAGATGGGGACAGTCTCCAAAGGAGGAGGCTTTCAAGGCTCAGCTAGACAAATCCGTGCCTGACCAGAACTTGGCCATAGTCTTGCCCCAGCTGGGACTGAAGACATCCAGAAGAGTCCCCACCCCACCACCCCCCCTTTTATGAATTCCTTTTGTAAGGACCTGGAAAAACTCTGTCAGGAGGGGCAAGAGTTACCAAATCTCATGATAATTTAACAGCAGGGGTATTTCTTGGCACAGTTCTCACTGAAGGAGTTAGGATGATCTTAAAGTACCACCCTGGGATGCTGGAAATCTGGATGCAGTTATTAGTTCTCTCAAAGACTTCCTGCAATCTGGGAGAGGTTCCTACCCCTTGTGCCCCAGTTCCCCATCCACAGGAGAGGGCTAGCCTCTCTCTGCCATCCTCAATAGATGAGCTACTGCCGGGACCCTCTTTACTAAACCTTGAGTTTAGTTCTTTGGGCTCCTAAAGCTGAAGGATCTTGCCAAGCACTGAAAGAATCTTGCCCAAGGCTCCCACATATCTCTGAGCCCACGTGGGCACCTGCTTCACGCAACATCCAGCAAGCTCCAGGGGACCAACTTTGGCTGCTCTTCCTCAGAGGCCTTACCTGTATGCACTCTGCTCTCAGGATGAACTTGGGGATTATGGCTGGCACATTCTTCTGGTAGTAGATTTTGTGGACCACGTTCTGCAGGAGAGGCTCCAGTGGTGTCACGGTCTGCAGGATTACCCCGTGGCCCAGGAAAGCATGCTCAAAGATGAGGAAAACCAGCCCTGGCCCCACCTGCAGAGCAAGAGAGCACCCCCGTGGTCCAGCTGTCGGAACAGCAACTCCGATAGGAGCCCTTGATAGGAAAGGCTGATCAGGGTGAGCAGGGACTCATCCTTTTGGCTAACAAAGCCCTTCAGCTTGGGGGGCTGATGTCACCTGGCTCTCAGATCCAGCAGGAAGGGGTAGTTCAGTAACGCACGCAAGGTCCCACCCCTGCTGATAGCAGCTTTCATTTGTGAGACCTGAAACCACCCTGCCCTACCCGGTTACGCAGCTCGCGCCCACTGCTATTAGCACAACCTCCTGCCCTTGGCCTCTGGAAGCTACCTCACCGCGTTTGACCAGACGGGCCCTCTGGGCAGATAGGAAATATGGCCTCGTAAGTAAAAGTGACCGGTTAGGGTGCAAGGGCAGCTGGGCCAGGCACTGCGTCCGTGGCTCCCCGAGCCGTCTGCCTTCCCTGCTATCCATGCAGGGGGGTTCACGGCGCGTGGGACGTACCTGCCTGGCTGAAACCGTCAAATCCAGCAAGGAGAAGCGCTTCCCGAACACGGTCGCGGTGTGTTGGATCAGCATCCGGGAGCAGTGCTGGTTGGGCTCCGGCTCTGGCTGCCACTCGGCCTGGGGGGGTGGAGAAGGAACGGCTCAGACCGAGAGCCAGGGGTCAGGAGCGTGGGCTGAGGGGAGGTAACAGCGAGATGGCGATGAGAGGGGGCTGTGAAGGCTGCCTAGATCTAAGCACGGCTGAGGGTGTGTGGCTAAAACCGCTGAGAGGCAGAAGAGACTTGACCTGAAGACTGGGCAATGCGGCAGAGGAGATGAGGCAGGACTCAGGCACTGAGGCACAAAGGGGACCTGGCCTCAAGGGCTTCAACCTACTGGTGGCTACGAGGGGAAGTGGGGTCCTACCTTCCAGACGTGCTTCATAAAGTCCCACAGCTTGGACTTGGTGTATCTCAGATCCGAGCCACTCAGAATAGCTGGTCCATGGACAAAAGCCAGGTGAGCCGTGTCAGCTGCGTTCTCAGGGATTTCCTGCCGTTGGGAACAATTTGTCACTGACGAGAGCTGACTTGGGTGCAAGCTGCCTGTCTGTAGCAGCAGGGCCGCAATAGCAGCGGTGTGATGGCAGCACAGCCCGGGGCGATGCTCCCAGTACCCCACCACGCAGCGCGAGGATGAGGCAACCCAGGGAGCGAAGGAAGGGCCTCAGCACTCGCTGACCTGGGACCAGTTCTTAACGCATGTGTGGCAATAATATAAATGTGCAGCTAGAACATCCAGAGTTAATATTAAGCTCAAAGTAATCTGATCACGGTAACTTCTGCAGCCACACATGCTGGGACTCCGAACAAGTCCTTCCTCTGGCCCTGGAACAATTGTAAGGAATGAAGCATTTTTGTGTTTGTGCTCCTAGACTGGATTTGACATATTTTTAAACCAGTTTAAACCTTTAAACCCTACCAGCCTGCCCACATCATGTCACTTGTTGAGGTTTTAATTGCTTCGTTACTTGAGTAGACCAGCTTTCCACCAGCTTGGCGAGTAGCACAGACCGGCCCCAGCATAGACCCGTGTACAGGGGCTCGCTTCTGCTTAGTGCCACAAAACATCTCCCTTTTCCGGCCTCATTTCCACCAGGAGACAAGAGAAGCAGCAGCCATTTCATTCTGCTTGGCACATTTGTCAGGATACGATGGTGATTATGAAGATTAACAGCAAAATAACCGTGCATTTCCATTTCTGTCATCGATGAGTTGAAAAGCCTCCTGACACTAAGTGCTGCAATTCTCGCGGAATCTTTTTTAAATTACATCAGTTATAAGTCAAAGCAAATTAACAGATTCCCTTTAAGTACCCAGGACAGCTGTTCTCTCTCAAACAGCCCATGATCTACATTTGGGGAACATATGCCGCGTTCTTGGTATAGGGCGCAGTGATGCGTTTCTAGGCCTGGGCTCTGCCAGCAGCAGTGGCTGCCTGGTGGCACGGGGTTAGCTGGGAGGAGATGCCCACAAAGGGGTCAGCTGGGAGGAGACGTCCCTGAACTGCACTGCAGGACAGGACCCAGCCCCGGCCGTGCCCCAGGCGCTGCCCGCTCCTACCTGGATGTGTGCTTCCACGAAGTGCTCCGTCTGCCCCCGAAACACCCACTCCTCGGCGGCAATCTGCGGCTGCTGGGGCACAGCCCACGTCGGGCTGGTCCCCTCACAGTGGTACCAGAGCAGCAGCATCCCGTTCGCCTCGCAGCACGGCCAGGTCCGGACCTTGGCGAAATCTGGCACTGCGGGGAAAGAAAGGAATCGGATAAACGTGGCTTTCCTGGGCGCTGAAGGTCACCTAGTCCTGGACTATGGCTCAGAGCTCATCTTTAGGGGCAGTATTAATGTGGCACAGGCTCCCTGGTGATGTTTGCCACCCTTCAGGCTGCTGAAGAAGGACAACAGCCCCTGAAGTTCACAGAAGAGTGCTTGCTTTAACGTGTCTCATTTCAGGTCAGTATCTTGCAGGAGGTGGCAGGGCTGGCTGGCTGCTTTCACTACTCAGAACCATTCAAACAAGTAAAAGTCTGCTGCATCAATGAACCCTCTTCAAGTTTCAATGAGCTAAAAAGCAATGGTTTTAGCTATAAAGGGACAGAGAGTAAAATCAGCTTTACCCCCTGAGTTCAAGTCATGCTGTTACAATGCAGCGATACCATGGGTCACTTTAAGAATAGATCTGCACTCTTTCCAGCCTTCCTGGTGAAATGACTTTTGGTATTTATATTTACCCAATTGTCAGAAAACTTAACTTCTACTCAATGGGAAGGCTTTTGCCTTCATTATTTTTTTTCTAGTTTGCAAACGAGCACAGATGACAGAGCTTCCTTATTATTCAGGCGTGTACAGCCACTCGGGAGGCTAAACGGGAGAAATTGTTTCTCTGTCAATCAATGAATGTCAGAGGAGGCAAGAGGAGACCATCGGCACCACTTATGATTGCAAAACCTGTCTTTTCGGGTGGGATTCATCTCGCTGAAGGGGGCTTCACCGGCCCCATGCGGACACCCGGTGCCACGCCAGGCTCTGCGGCTCTCCTGCCCGGCTGCAGGCCCCTGCCAGCCCGGTGCCACCGCTGCCGGCCCGGTGCCAGAGGAGCTGCCCCTCGGGGCTCTCCGAACTGCCCCCGGTGGCTTTTTCACCTGTTTAAATCAACCCAACCCATTCGGGCTATACTGGGAGCAGGGCAGCTCTTGGCAGTTTTGTTCTTTTAATGACGACCAGTAACCATGATTCTGAATAAAGCAGTTGCATATGAAACAATGCATTTTGGCAAGCATTTGTGTATGTCCAGAATATTCTTTCTCATTTTATAATGAAACACATCTTTGCTCATTACTTGGAATCAAATTTTCATTCTAATATATGGGAAAAAATACAGTATTGATTTCTTTTTTCTGAAAAACAAAAACAAAAACCTGCTGTTTGGTGCAATCTAGAAACTGTTTATCTTATCACATAGGGATATAATGTTTTTTCCACTTCAGGAAAAATAGTCTGTTTAGTAGAAAGACTGAATTTTGCTGCTAATCAATATTTTCATCGCTATCCCAATCAATCCAATCATAGAAAGTTGACCTTCTCAATGAAATAGTTAGGAAGTACAATCCAAAGAAGAATTCAAGGTAAATCTGCTGGTTTCAGCTACATTTAGAATTGGTGATTTATTTTAATTAATGCAACCAGATCAAGTAATTGTTACATGTGAACTTTAAGTAAGACATTCTTGTACACAATGACCACAAACTAAAACAAAATATCTAAAAGGTGGGCATATGTTAAAAGCCTTCCTGGATTCTAATGAAAAGTTCCCCTTAATCCTCAAAATAGCTAAAATTGAGTTATTACGAAGACTGCTGTTCCCTACTGACATAGTTTTTAGGAGGATGCCCAGGACACTGACACTGCTGCAGGTGCTTTCTGCAGCCGTGGGAGAGGTTCACCTTTTTCGGCATACGGGATGATGGTGCATTTTCCATCTTCTCCTCGGAACTGCCAGCCGTGAAAGGGGCACTCGATGCAATCGCCCACGACGCGCCCGCCGACGGCGAGGTTAGCGCCAAGGTGAGGGCAGTAAGCATCCACCACGTGGGCCTGGCCATCCTGGGTGCGAAACGCGGCGAGCTGTTCTCCTGCAGAAAGAGGAGGTTATGGGCCGGTCTGTAAAAACTGCATCCCTGGACGAGGGGGGCAGGTAAGGCAGGTGCTGCTCGGCCCCCCCGAAGGAGCACGGCAGGGGGCTGCGCGTCCAGCCACGAGATGGCACCAGGCTGCTGCCAGCGCCGGGGCTGCTGTGCAGAAGCACAGTTTCGTCTCTAAACCCGCGTGGCTCTGACCCTCAGCCCTGCTTTTTTGGGGCTGTCAGAGCCTGTTTCAGCTGCAGGACAAAGGTGCCTCCATAGAAATGTGTGAAGGTGTAGGATGCTTCCCCTGCAAAGGGGGCTCCCCGCAGAGCAGAGCAATGGCTGTGCACAAAGAGAACCCCGTTCCTGTCCCTTTGCTCACGAGGTCTAGAGGAGAGCGTTGGCTCCTGAATTTCAGGAGAATTTAGCTGAAAGGAGAAGCCCTTTACCTGTTTGCTCTTGACCTCCAAGAGCTGCATGCACCGCAGCTCCGCAGGGAATCCCTTCCCCAGGCAGGGATGGCTGAGCCAGAGCACTGCCACCTCCCCGGCAGAGGGGAGATTTCTGGCTGAGCAAAAGCCAGCTCCTGCCACGGTCTGCTCCGTGCAAGGACGGATGGAGCCAGCGCTGGCAAAGCTGCGGCTGCATTGCCCTGGCACCCAGCCTTGCTTTGCTCCACAGCTGGGCCAGGTTCCTTCTGCTCTCCGAAGCAATGTGAGGTTTGTCTTGCTGGGATCTGTCTCTGCTCACCAGGATTGCATTCACCCTCCCTGCCCCCAGGGCAGCACCCTGGTAGCTCAACAAAAAACTCTTTAAAAGTTTGCCCTGGCTTCTGGAGAAACAGATTGTGCCCGTGCTGTAGCTGTAGGTCTGTTTGTGGCACTGCTCTGCCCAGCTGTGCAAGGGAGCCACGACTGTGTTGCGTGCCATGCTGTCACCTAAATGAGAGCTGTGCCAGGGAGTCAATGCCAGGTGCTTTCCTGGCACAGCGTGAGCTGCTCCCGGGCGGCTGCACACCTCGGTGCTGTGGCACCATGCGGCTAACAGGAGAGGGGCTGCTCGTGGGGCCCTGGCCTGAAAGCAAAGCTCGACCTGTCCCCTGCATCCCCTTGAGTCATATCCTGGCTTGTCTGGGGGCTCAGAAGCACTCTGGGGGCTGTTCATATGGATGCAGCCAGTGAGTTAAAGGCCAGGGTCCTCTCTTCCATACTGTGCTCCAGGCTAGGCATGTGTTAACCCGTCCATTTATGAAATCTGATTGTTACAGCAGATGTTGTTACTCAGAGCTCACATAGTAAGAAATAAGACCAAACTAAAGGCCAAAGACCAAACCAAACTTTGTGAGCCAGGTAAGTCCATATTTTCCCAGACAGCCCCACTGATGACAAGTGACACACTGTGAGTTATCATACACAAGGCTACTTCCCTTGTTTTTTGTGGTCTGGGCAAAGAAAATGAAACTGAAAACTTCAAACTTCCCCAGCCTTCAAACCTAGGGAAGATTATTTCTGCTACCTGGCAGAAAAGTGCAGTTTTACTGCAGTGCCTGGAGGGGCCTCCTTTTCCAGGACGCCTGGCACTGCTCTCCCTGCCGCCTTGCTGGAAGGCGCTGGTACATCTGCTGGCAGCATGCACGGGGTTGAGGAGGTGCCCGAGGTGCGGGTCCTTCCCTCTGCCCCAGGTAACAGGCAGACATTCCTCAGCATCAGCATTTTCTCCTGTGACCAACCCACCTCTTTGCCTGACCTGAGTTTCAGAGTGAAGGGGGCAAAGCAGGGAGGGGTTCCTGCCCGTGCAGCAGTTGGAGGTGACGCAGGGTCGCCGGGAGCAGCAGCGTAGGAGCAGTGCTGGGTTCATCAGAGCAGGGCACGGGAAGCCTGGGCTCCTGGGGGGTCCCAGCCACGGGTCTCGGGGAGCAGCCCTGCAGCCTGGTGCTTTGCCCTGGAAGGTGCCACCTCTAGAGCTTCCCTTCTTAGAGCCAGTCTGGAGCTCATTTGCCTTGAAGATCTGAAGAGGTGCCTATGACCGGAGCCTTGCTGGGCTGTCTGGAAAGCTCACCTGGGACTTCTGAGCTAGCACTGCTCTCGTCTCCAGCCTTTGCACTCCGGAGCCAGCAGAGCCAGAGGAGAAGCTGACCTTTGCTTCAGCTTGTGCATCAAATCTGATGTCTCCCCATGTGGGAGGACCATATCCTGGCCTAAGATATACTAAGAAACTCTGTTGGAGATGAATATCTACAGCTTTAACAGCCACACACAGGCACAGATGTTTTCCTGTGAAATTAATCTATTTTCTTTATGGAAAATAAACGGCAGTTGTGGCAGGGGTAGCACATGGCACATAAAGAGCCCCAGGGCCACCGTGCTGTTCTTGGCTGGGGAGGCAGAAGCTGGGAGAGAGCCCAGAGGACACGCTCGGGGGCTTTCCTGCCCGGGAGCCTCCCGTGGGCTCTGAGCAGCTGCACTGCAGCAAGCCCGGGCAGCAGAGCTGCAGGGCAGAGCAGCCCTCAGGAGAGACGGGGGCTTTCCTGTGTGCTCTGTGCTCTGTTTCGGAAGGTGTCTGGTCCCCAAGGCTGGGTCTCACAAGGACCAAGTCAAGTGATTTTTTTTCCTTCATCTCCTCTTGCTCACTTCCTCTGGAGCAGAGCCACATTTCCAGGCTACGCTCAGAGACTCTATCCAAAATAAATTCACAAACTCGGAAGCTATGGGTTGTTTAACTCTCTTATTTA
This sequence comes from Anseranas semipalmata, assembly GCA_013399115.1. NCBI lineage: Eukaryota > Metazoa > Chordata > Aves > Anseriformes > Anseranatidae > Anseranas > Anseranas semipalmata. Next base: position 111,537 of record VXAA01004004.1, on the reverse strand, counting down.
CTGATAGTCCTCCTGGCACCAGTACACTACCATCATGCTGCAACATGAAATGATTTCACCTGCACATTTTAGCCAGACCTGGAGGAGTTGGGTGCCAGGGGCCAGGCTTCAGCCAGACAATGAAGGGAGTCCTAATGTAACCAACAGGCTAGTAGGGGCTCTCCAGGAGGTGCATATTGAATTGGATAGTTCCCATTATACAAAAAAAGCAAAACATCACAGGAAAAGATGGCTCTTGAAAACAGATTTAAGAAAGCCCAACACCTTCACCACCAAATGTGAGGGATTTCAATGCAGAAACATCCCTTCTAATGAAGAAGGCACCCAAACAAGTCCCAGACCATCTTCAAGGCAAAAGGACCCCGGACTCTTCTGGATGTGGCTGTGAGACCTGATCTCCCCCAGGACAGGGGGAGCTGTGGGCACAGAAGTGCCTGGGAGGGGAACCCAGGCAGCGAGGTGCCCTGGTATCCCAGAAGAAGCCCAGAGGGGTGCCCTGCACATGACAGCGAGCCTGTGCCATGATGTCCCAGCTGGGATACCTGGTGCCTGTGCAAAAAACGAGGCTGTGCCACGCTTGGTGCACTCATGTGGGTGCTGGCTGCGGTGCGCCGGAAAGGTTGCCCAGACAGAGATGTCCCAGTGCCACAGCAGAGACCCCAGGCAGGGATGCTCGGGTAGGGATGTCCTGCACACTGGCAAGGGGTTGGGGCAGGGACCCAGCGTGGGTGCTGGCTGGGATGGCCCAGTGCCCTGGCAGGATGCCCAGGCAGGGGTGCCCAGCACCCTGGTGAGGATGCCCAGGTGAGGGTGTCCCAGTGCCCCCAAGGAGATGCCCGGGCAGGGATGTCCCTGTGCCCAAGCAGGGACGCCTGGGCAGGGATGCCCCGATTCCCCAGTGGAGTGGAGATGCCGTCTGGGATGCCCTGGAGGGGATGCCCTGGAGGGGATGCCCCGGTGCTGTGGGGTGGTCCCGGTACCCCGGTGGAGACACCCGGGGCAGGGACGCCCTGGAGGCCCGGCAGGGATGCCGGCTGGGCCACGCCAGTGCCCTGCGGAGACACCTAGGCAGTGGTGCCCCCATTCCCCGGCGGGGATGCCCGGACGGGGACACGGCGCTGTCCCGGCGGGGACACCGTCGGGGATGCTCTGCACCCCGGCCAGCATCCCGGGGCCGCTCCTCCCTCGTGGCCGGGCCCGGAGGACGGGGACACCCGTCGGGGACTCACCGAGCAGGGCGAGGCTGCGGACGGCGCCGGGGGGCAGCTGCGCGGAGTCGAGGACGCGGTCCCAGCCGTTGGGGTACGGCGGGGGCCGGGCTCCGGGGCGCCGGGAGCGGCGGGCAGCGAACGCGGGGGCCCGCAGGTCGCCCACCCCCCCGGGGCCGCG
>VXAA01004004.1:99995-110065 GCA_013399115.1 Anseranas semipalmata | reverse complement strand
GGGGGTAGCGCGGGGCCCTGGGGGCTGCGAGATGCACAGCAAAGAATCACAGAATCGTGGAAAGGTTTGGGTTGGAAGGGACCTTAAAGACCACCCGGTGCCACCCAGGGACACCTCCCACCAGCCCAGGCTGCACAAAGCCCCATCCAGCCTGGCCTTGGGCATTTCCAGGGATGGGGCATCCACAGCTTCTCTGGGCAGCCTGTGCCAGTGCCTCACTGCCCTCATTGTGAAGAATTTCTTTGTTTCCAAATTCTCCAGTTTGGGTTGTTCCCAGAAACAACCTGAAGAACCCACCATAGTACTAAGTAATTGAAAAGGGAAATGCACACAGAAACGGGGCATCCAGCTGAAGCAAAATCAGCGACCAAAAGGGTGAATTCAGACAGGTTGAATGGCTTGAAGACCTTTTACTGAAGGTTCAGGTAAATGTATATGACCTATTGGAAACCTTTTCTAGAGGATAATGCCAGTGTAGTTTTGCAGGAGACTGAACACACCAGATAGAAGTAAACAGACGTCCCTAAGAGACGGACAGGCTGCAAGTCCTGTCTGAACAAGGAAAAGGAAGAACAAGTGAAATATCTAGTAGGGCAGGTCAAAGAGGGATTTGCAAGAGTGACTTTCTAAGGGTATAAAAGCACATAATAAATACATCCACTGCACTAAAACAGAGACTCGATGGCAGTTTGGGGAATGGCAGACCAATGAGTCTATACACTGCAGTGAAGGGGTTCTCAGGCACAGGAACGAGTATGCTCCATTGAGTATGCTCCATTGAGGAAGAGTCAACAGCGTGTTTGTAAAGAAAATTCATGTCTCACCAATAGACCTGAGGACGCAACAAACAGCTGAACAAGGTCGTGCTTGTTCACTTGGACCTTCAAGACACTTTCTCTAAGGTCTGCTGCAAAAGGCCCTTAAATAAGCCTGAAATAAAAGGGGCAGAATTGGCTTTGCTTTTGTAATTGGTGAGAAGATAGGAAACAAGGAAAAGGAATAAATGCTCAGCTGTTACAACAGAGAGTGGGGATCTGTGTTTGTATCTGCCTATTCATGAAGAACCTGGGAAACAGGATAAACACAAGTCTACATCACTTGATTAAGATCGTTCTAATTTATTCACTACAGTAAAATGTAAAGTTGACTATGAACTACAACATAAGCCTTACAAATCTGTCAGTGACTGGCGGGCAAACAGCAGTGTCTGCCATTGAAATGGAATGCACATGGCAAAGACCCACAGGACACTTTAATTGGCACTTGGAAAGAGGTCTGCGCGTTACTTGGTCTCTGAATACATCTGCTCACTGTTCCACTCAGCTCAAAAAGACAAATGCAATGTTAGGAATAATTAGTACTAATGCTTTTGTAGACGTGATGATCTAAGCATATAAGAAAGGCAAGGTCCATAGAGGACAATAATATTTCCTGTTAGATGTGCTGATACATCTGGAAAAATAGTTGATAAGCTTTCAGGCACAATAGCCCTCCTTCAAATAATTAGGACATTAATTGGGAACAGAGCAAAAAAACTTCTGCACGTTTAGTCAACTGCAAGGTGTGTGTAATGGTGGCCACCTCATCTTGCATGGAGTAAACCTAGAGGAGATACCGAGAAAGGAGGAAACAGGGAATGGCAGCCATGGGAGGCATGAATAGAACAAGTAGACTTGAAGTCTTGAAAAGCAGAAGGCAAACTGAAAACACCCATTATCAGTCCCTGAACTAGATGGATCTCAATCTAGCACTTTCTGTTTAAGCTCATATTTCACCTTTTTCCAAGTTTGAAGGAATTTATGAGTGAGCAGAACTGGGTCCAGCAGGAGGGAAGTCGGAAAACAAAAGGACAAATGGGAGACAGGGGGAGCCCCAGGGTGGGACACACAAAGCTCCCGCAGCAGAGCAGCTGGGCACAGCTGGGGGGCACCATGGGAACCTCTGCTTCCACGCACTGGGGCCGGGAACAGAAGGGAAACAGCCCTTGATGAATGAAGGCTGCCCAGCAGTTCCGAGCATTACGGACTGAGCACAAGAGTCATTTATAGGTGGACTTAAAGGGTCCAGGAGAGGATTCCCGAGTGGCGTGATGGCAGAAGCACCCCGGAGCTTCTGGAGTAAGACAGAACCTCTGTGCCCATGCAGGGCGTGAGGCTCTGCCTTGTGTCCTCCTGCTTCCCGGGGTGCCTGGCTCTTGGGTGGGGGACAAGCAGTATTGGGATGAAACAGCTCTCACTGGAGGGGAAAAACAAGTTCAGTGCAGAGATTTCCCTTTCTTTCTTAGCTTCTCCTGAAAAGCTGAGCAAAGAACTGCAAGGGATCATCCCAAGGGATCTGGGGTATGGAAGAGGAAGAAGCTGGGACATATGGGTCCAAGTGGCAGTAAATATTTCTGTAAATGATGTAAACTAAGTAAACATTGGTGAGGTAATTGTGGCTCTGGTAGGTTATTATCTTTGTATTTATTTTTAGGATATATTGAGAATCTTTTGACTCGTACACAGCAACCTTAGCTATGCTAAAACATTTGTTTGGGGTTTGAAGTAGTTCCTATGGTGCTGAATGCCTTGCACCATATACAAAGCCCCGATTCTACATGCTTCTGAGTTTGCTGAACTACCCAGCTCAGGCTGAAATCCTCCGGTCCCTAGGTTTGATACATAAGTGAACAGTGGTTATGGTAGAGAGGATTCCTCTGCTTCCAGAGATTGAAAACACGAAGTTTAGCTCCATTAAAAAAAAAAAAAAAAAAAGTAAAGGAAGAATGTGGTGTTTGGCTAATATTAGAAATCTTTATATTGGCTTGGACTTTCTAGCAGGTTTCTGCATTAGAGCAGAGCTGGGGCTTGATGTGGTGACCAAAATAGGAAGAAAAGAGCAATTCACGGGATTGCAGGAGGGGAATGAAGCCTTGGAGAACTGGGATGACTCTCAATGACATTTTTCATCTGATAAGGGTTCTACCTACGTTTTCATCTTTCCAGGAGGCCTACCTTGAGACTGTGTCTCGCTTTCCAGGTGCACTGTGCTGTGAGTGCATTACATGAGCTCACCTTAAGAGGAGGAGATGAGGAAAACACTGCTTTCTTCAAAACTGGTGCTGGTTAACCTTGTCTCATCATGGCTTTTTATTTTTTATTTTTCTTAGGCTGGTTTCATAATCAAACAAAACCTGTGCAATCAATCTATCTGTCCTTGGCAACAAGCTTTTGATCTCCTTGCAAATATATCATCACCCATGACAGGAGGGCTCAGCTCTCAAGAGAGGCATGTCTGCTGTCATGTTCCTGTGCTCTGGAGTTTGTGTTGGAGCCCTAACCCACTAATTATCTGTTCTGGCGCACGGAGGAGCACACCCAGGCTTCACGCTCCAGCCTGCCAGCTGGCTCTGGGGTGAGGCACATCAAGTGCGGCAGAAAGTCTCGTGCCACTCCGCTTCTGCTCCTACTTGCCATGTTGACACAATTGGGCCAGCTCTGGCTTTGTCTGGCTTGCTCAGTATCCTCCAAAGCTATTCCTGAGGCTGTATGCCTCACATTTATTATGCCTGGTGTCTTTAAAAGTCACATAGGGCAGGTTGGAAAGCAGCCCTCTCATTTTTCTGTTTTTCTGTTTTTTCCAAGGGAAGGAGCATTCACATGGGAGTTGCATGGGGTGGGAAGCCCCTGGAGCTAGTTAAACATTCACAAAGATGTGAAAATTTCCCAGCAATAGCATGAAGCCAAAAGTACTGAGGTGTCCTAGGCAGATCCATGCCATAGAATCACAGAGTCAGAGAATGGTTTGAGTTGGAAGGGACCTTTGAAGATGATGTGGTCCAACCCCCCTGGCACGGGCAGGGACACCTTCCACTAGATCAGGTGCTCAAAGGCCTGTCCATCCTGACTTTGAACACTTCCAGTGATGGGACATCCACAACTTCTCTGGGCTAGTTTCAGTGTCTCACTGCCCTCTTCATAAAAAATGTCTTCCTGATGTCTAATCTAAATCTACCCTCTTTCAGCTTAAAACCATTACCCCTTGTCCTATCACTACAGCCCTGGTAAAAAGTCTTTCTACACCTTTCTTGTAAGTCCGCTTCATCTTTTGAAAGGCTGCAATGAGGTCTCCCCAGCGCCTTTTCTTCTCCAGGCTGAACAGCCCCAACTCTTTCAGCCTTTCTTCATGGGAGAGGTGTGGGAGCACCACAGAGCTGGCCCCCAGGATGCGAGGGGAGCTCTGAGCACCGTGACGAGCTCCTGGGAGGGGGCCAGAAGGCTCAGGGGTGCAGGTAAAGGGGCTCTGCTGAGGAGATGTGTGTCGCCTTCTCCCAAAGGCAGGCCTCAGGGGTGCGGAGGTGGGAACTGTTGCACATTTCTGCACCCATCACTGTGAAGACAATGTCCTGCTTTGAGGACAGGTGGCTCTGGATAGGTTACAAGTTCCAGAGTGCCCCATTTGTCATTGACACATTTTATCTTCCCTCTTCTCAGCTTCATCCCAGCCCAAAATGGCTGGGTATGTCCAGAGGTCTCACCCTCCATTTGACAAGGCACAACAAGGTGGCACCTCTGCCTACATAAAGCCTGTCACCTCCTGGAGTCACACCTGCCTGGAGAACCTTGTACAGTCCTTGTAGGGAATTTTGGCCCTCCAGCATGCCTCCAGCTTCTTCGGATGGTCAGACCATCTCCATGTGGATAAGGTGCTGCACAGGTACGCATCGCTGAATCTTGCAATGAGCAGGACTGCAGGTTATTGGTGCAACAGCAGCCTCTGGTGTCTCAGTGTCTCCAGAGAGTTCCTGGAGACAAAGGAAGCAAATTTGACAGCCCCAGATGACAGTGCTACCTTGTTAAGCAAGGCAGCCACATCCTGATGGCAAGCTTCACCACAGACACCCAAGCTGTTGGACTGAGCTTCTCACCAGCAGAGCTGATGGCCCTGAGATGGGCCTCCATGGGTCCCATCCAACTCATTGGCAGCAAGGGCAGGAGCTTGTGAATGGCAGAGGGGCTGATTCATGAGTTCAGAGAGGAGAGCAAGGGGCTGTCTGAGCTGGACCCCTTATAGAGAGGTTGTGGAGGTGCTTGCAGAGTGACAGGGTGTGCACGTGTGGTGGCTGGGGTTCCCCAGTGTGTTCCGTGTCCAGACACTTGTCACCATGTTACCTGTGGTGACTGTGTAACCACGTTACCTGGGCCCAGGCTCCAGCATCCTCTATGGTGAAGATGTGCAGGAAGCCCCCAGCAGCGACCGCTCTGCCTGAGCTCCTTCCCAGCCTCTGCTATGCAGCAGCCCCAGGGAGCTGGGAGTCCCTGGGGGTGGTCATCCCGCCTCCTGGGACATGGTGTGCAGGTGGCTGAAGCACAGACACCTCTTGGCTTGTTTTCCAGCAGAAAATTGGGATTTGTCAAAATGAAAATTTCCCTACCAACCATTTCAAACATGTGAATGCTGCTTTTCCCTTAGAAAATTTTTCCACTGGAATTTCCTACCTGCTCCTACTTCACATTTGACTGTGCATATCTGTGCAATCAGTCTCTTCTGAATTCACAGACACTGTTCTTGTGTTTCTCACCATCTTTGCCTCTGGCCATTGGTGTTTTGTGTCCCAGCCTCCTTCCAGTCACCCGACTATCTCCCTGCCCACGCAGAAACCTGCAGCTTCTTCACATGGTGACAGGACTGCAGAGGTGATACATGCTGTGCTCAGGAAGGTGGCAAAGGTCCATGGAGCCCTAGGTCCTGTGTCCTGCAGGGAGAGCTGAGCAAAGCCAACAAGGATGCGCACCGCAAGCAGGGCAGTTCTGTGCTGAGCCTGAGCTGGGGCAGGGACCGTGCTGCCTGGCAGCCCCACAGAGTTGCAGAGTAGGCTCGGCTGGGGCCCTCTTGGCTGAGGAAGCAGGTAGGGAGAGCACAAGACCTGCTTAGTGACCGCACTTCATCCACGACATTGTCTGGAAGAGGCGTGGAGACAGAGGCAGAACGTACAACAGCAACAGCTCAACCCAAATGGCTGCTCTGACACTTTCACCTTGGTCTCCATCCCAGTGCTCCCTGCAGCCCCCACCACAGAAACAACACCGTCGGGCATGCCACTCTCTATGCAGATGCTGGCTATCGCCTGCCAGTCTGGCTGGATGGCAGGTGCGGTGGCGGGATTGTCCTCCCACCGCATCCCAGCTGCTCAGCCACATCCCGGTCCCCAGTGGGCTGCTGGGGGAGGATGCTCTGCCAGCCCCTGGTGGGCAGCGAGGAGCTGCAAGCGGTTCCTGCAGCCCTTCCTCGCCCATCATCCCTGCCCGCTGTCTGCCATCACGACGGGGTTACTGCCATTCTCCAGCCCCAGCCATCCTCGTTTCCCCTGCCTGCAGGGTACCCAGGGCATGGGATTCCCCAGTGGCATCCAGATGCCCAAGCAATAGGAACAGGAGGTGTGATGAAGGCTGCAGCCATGGAATGGAGACCGTGCAGAGAGGGGAGGGTTGGGCACCAGAAAAGCCTTGTTCCAAATTCACCATCCTGCCTGCCCCAGGTGCGTTGGAGTGTTGAAGGAGTGACTGTGGAAGCAGCTCCTCCAGGGCTGAGAGCCCGGGGAGAGCGCCGGGCAGTGGGGTCTGTCTGCTGGTGGGTGGCAGCTGACTCCGCAGGCAGCATGCTGTGACTTCAGCTGCTGCACCTCCTCTATAGCATGAGGAGTTTTTCCTCCAAATAGCTTCTGGAGACCTTTTCTCCAGTTTTTCAGCCTCTTTGTAAAGAATGCAGTCTCCGCATCTGCAGGCAGTATTCCCATCGGGGTTCCCCTGTGCTTTGTACAGAGGTTCAAGCCATCGCCTGCTGCTGCTCTGACCCCCCAGGGGCTCATCCAAGGACAACACTGGCTCTTTTTGTCTTTGAAACTCGTGTTCAGTGACCCCCTGGTCAGTACTGGAGGCCCCTCTCCAGCCAGTGTTAGTCCTGTCCCAAGGGCAGAACCAATAATGCCTGCTTCTACTTGCACGGCTTTGTACTGCCTTAAAATGTTTCAGTACACTCAGTTTGTGAAACAATCCAAATTATTTGACACCATTATTTGGTATTTCATGGATTTATCAGCCGCAATTGCTTCCAGAGCAGTGGCAAAAATAACGAAGTATCAACCACATCCCAGATCCTGTCATGCCTTTAGGAACACCTACTGCCAGCTGCAGTTCTTCACTGCTCCTAGAGAGCTGCCATAGGCCACGCAGTAGGAGCTTTACTTAGTTTTACACATTAACTTAACCACTCCTACGTCTTGCAGCTGTACGCAAAAGGCATTACCACAGCCTGTGTTACAGCCGTGCAGTTACTGCTACCAATTAAATTTTAACTTTCTCAAAAGAGGAATTTATGTTTGGCAGCTCCATCATAACTGGCAAGACTTGTATATTCCTAACGCTTGATTTCCTCATTTATGAAATTTCATATTATCTTTTCCACCACTGGGACTGATGCCTTACTCTAAGGCAGACGAAATTCCAGCTGGGTTCGGTGCTGCTCTCGTGCAGACTCTCAGTTTTATGGGGGTTTATTCTGGCCAGGGGAGGACTTGCATCATTTGCAAGCAATGGGACACCACACAGACATCAGTCCCGTACTCGTGCCCACCTCCCCTGCATCCAGAAGGTGCCAGACAAAAGGAGCAGGATCATACTATGCACACGCTAATCGCTAACAGGCAACTGTTAATTGCTTGCACCAAACCATGGCTAAGAAGGTTGCCATGGCATGCCAGGAGGAAGCCACAGGAAAAGCAAAGAGAATGGTCTTTGCTATGGAGTCCTCACATGGATCAGCTGGTGGATGCAGTTGTACCTGCCTTTTACACAGCTTCCACCCTGCGAAAACCCTGCGTGCACCCCTTGCCTTCAGATGATTAAAGAGCCCGAGGACACAACAAGAGTGGAAGTCGTGTGGTGACAACGTCTGTGCTGGCTGAGCCTTGCTGCTGGAGCTTGTGATCTAGGCTGTTCCTGGTGCCAGGACAACACGGCCCGGTGGGAGGCATGACCTGAGAGGGAAGCAGGCATTTCTCAGATCTCTGCAACTGTGCCAGGAACAACGGTCTCTGGAGGGAAAAAATGAATGGAGACACATTGGTTCAACCCTGGCTTCCGAGTACGATCATCCTAGACTCATGGGTGACACAGGAGGGGATCAGCAACTGTGCTGCTTCTTCTCCCTACCTGGAAGTCCAGATATTAAGGAGGGAAGACCTTTTGTGCTGCAATGTGAGTGAGCCAAAAAATGTTTCAAAAAATGAAGATGTGATTTCAAAAATTCAAAATGTGTCTTTTTCTGTTGCCTTCTCTGCTAAGTCCCCTGCTGTGGCCAAGGGAACATTTATTACTCTACTGCCATCACACCAACCAGGGCGAGGGTCCGTATAGCCCATGCCAAAATAGTTGCTTCCCAAACAACCTACAGCAAATGTACGTGGTAAGCAGAGGAGGGAATAAAGTCGAATGTGTGCAGTCCGTCAGTATGGATGCAACTGTGCTTACCTGCATGCTCTGTCCCTCCAAGAGCCCTCGGGCCCCTCGGGGTGGGCAGAGCCACACGAGCGCTGCAAGGCCCCCATCTCCGCGCGTGGAGGAGCAGAGCAACACAGTGACGCCAAGAAGGGCAACGTGCGCTTGGATGTCTGTGCCGAGAGCACAGCAGGATTGGTGTGGAGCTCGTTGCAAAGCACTGCAAGAGTTAAGACGAGGTGGGGCCATTTTCCTTCCCTCACCGAGTGCGTCATGACTGCCATGGGCTTCACCGCTTTCCCAAGCTCTTGGAGCTTCTCTGCGAGGGTCCCCGAGCTGGAAGGTGCCGTGCAGCACAGCAGCCCCTCGCACACCGCGACCCTGCGGCGTTACACAACGGCCATTTTGCTTCTGCAGCTTCTTGCGAGCGCATGTGGGCAACGTGGGACACAGGCAAAATGGTTTCCATGGCAACTTGCACTTCAGAGATGCCAGTGAGAAAATTTGCGTTGGGGGAGAAAATTCTGCTTCAACTCACGTTGCAGGCGAGCACAGAGGTGGGCTGCGGCAATACCCTCGAAATGGCTGATGTAAAAATATCGCTGGTGATTTTTCTTCTGCAGTGCTCAGTCTGCTCTCTTGGCTGGCACACAGTGGGCTGGCTGATGGCATTTGTCCCATGCAGTTACAAAGCAACACCCTGTCGCTATCTGCAACCCCTTTGTTTTTTTCCAAAAGGGCCAAATTGACAGCTTTGGCATGCAATGTGCTGTTCCTGGAACTGGAGAGAGGTGGTCCAGGAGTGAGACTCAATCCCTTTCAGCCATGGAGCTGGACTGTCCTCCAGATGTTGGCCACCAGCTTCTGTGGCTCCGTTTCCTTTGAGGGAGGCTAATGGTAGCCACGGGGCAGACAGATGAAGAGAACCCCAAGAAGTCTCTTCAGCAGACAAATCTTTAAATAACAGCCCAGATGTAATGGAGTGAATTTAATGGAAAAAGACTGCCTAGTTGCCCTGTGTGGTAAAGCCTGGGAGAGTGATGGCTCTGTCTGGAGGGACAGAGTAAAGACACTGTCCAGGTGAGTGTCTGCTTAACCCCTCTGCCCCAGAGGTGTGTTGGCCAAGGGAGGGTTCTCCAGCACTAGAATGAACACAGACCTTGATGACATTCATGTTGTGGGCTGGGAAAGCATGTCAGAGGTGCTGTGTAACTGGGAATAATCGCTCTGAAGAACAAATCCAGAAGACCTTGTTCTACTGAAAATGCGGTGTGATTGTATCTCCTGAATTAACAGGGGTACTCACATCCCTGAGTGGATGGTGCAGCAGAAAAGATGCAGAAGAAGGAGCCGGACCCCCAGCAGACGCTCTCCACTGCAGGCGGAGGCTCAGCTCCACCTGAGCTCTGCCCACAACACCGAACACCCCTTGCACCAGCAACCCTCCCGTGGGGTGCAGGAGCTGGACCCCAGCCCTGGAGTCCCGGGGGCTCCTGCAGCCTCCCCAGGGCTGGCTCCCTCTGTCCCTCTGTCCCCCTCCCGCGCACCCGGGTGGCCAGCAGGGGACGGAGCAGGACAGAGCTGGGGTCGGGGGGG
>VXAA01004004.1:67518-99228 GCA_013399115.1 Anseranas semipalmata | reverse complement strand
CACGCGGGCTCACGCGCACAGCGAGCGGGCGTGCAGGCACGCAGCCGGCAGCACACGCGTGCACACGCGCGCGGCAACATGCATCCACGCGTGCACCCCACGCCGCGTGCTCGCGAGGGAACACGAGGAGCTGCGCGCACACGCCGGGCGCACGCGTGGCGTACGCGCGCTGTGTGCGGGCAGCGGGAGCAGCACGCGTGCACATGCACTGTGTGCACTCACATATCGCCGTGGGAGTGCCCACGGGCCGTGCTGCATGCGTACACGCGTGCCATGTGCACACGTGCATCGTTGTGCAAACATGGGCACACACTGCATGTCTACACTCGTGTCAGCGTGCAGGCACACCGGTTCACACACGCTATGCCATGTGCATACACACATGCGTGTGCACACTGCACCGGGTGCATGTACATGCATACTGCCATGCAAACACGCCCCACTCCGTGCTGCAAGCACACGCGCACACAAAATACTGCGTGCACACACCCACCTGCACACACCCACGGGACATACACTTGAAGGACTGTGCACCACAGCTGCACCCGCCCATCACACGCAGCACCACTGCTCCCCCAGCACCGCACCATGCGTGAAGCAGCCACACAAGGACACCCCATCACACACATGAGCATGGCACACACCTAGAGATCGCAAATACACACAGAGCACACACACGCAGCTTGCAGCCACACCGGAGGTGCACACACACACACACACACACACTCCCCTTGCGTGTGCTCTGGGGGCTGAGCCCAGCATTCCCCCCACTTGGGGTGGGGGGTGGGCAGACAGGCACCTAGAAACCTGCCCCCACCTCAGACACACTCGTGCACATGCAAGAGTTGCCTATGGAGCCGTGCTTAGGTGCACAGGCACGCACACAAAGCGTGTGAATACCCATACCACAGGGACCCACGCACACGGACATGCGTAAATGCATGCACGCCCCAGCATGCAGAAAGCCAGCAAGGAGGGAGGGAGCTGGAGGAGCCAGTGGAGCAGAGCTGACAGGGTCACGGCTTCCTAAGGATGGAGGATGGCTAGAGACATCCCCAGGGATGCCGGCAGCGCCAGGCAGGGAGTGCAGCGCAGGCTGTCCAAGAGGACAGGGACATCCACAACAACCACAGCAGCGACAGGGCTCGGTCGGGTCCCCCGCAGGGATGGGGCTCCATTTCAGCAACGCAGCTGATGGATGCCCGTGTCCAGGCCACCTCTAAGCCTCGTCCCCATGGCAAACCCCACAGGCGGGCGCAGCTGCTGCGCTGCAATGCAGAGGTGCTGGGGTCAGGGTGCTGGGGTGGCCACGCCACCCCAATGGTCCGGCTACTCCTGGCCCCGCAGCCCCGGCATGGGGCACAGCCGCCCCCGTCCCAGCTGGCTGGCACTGTGCTCGAGCAGGGGGCTGCAAGGCAGAGGAGGGGCTGGGTGCCCGTCCCACAAAATGGCTCCTCTCGGTCAGCTGTGTGCAGCGCGGCGCAGCCCTCTCCTCCTTGCCTCTCCCCCCAAGCCCGGTCCTGCCCAAAGACCTGTCCCCAAGCCTGTGTCCCATCCCTGCCGGCACAGCCCCCTTGCCCACCCCTGATGTTGGCTGGGCACCAGGCACCCCCTCTCCTGCCTCCCCCTTGTGTTCTCCCCAGCCTTCCCCAGCAATCCCTCTCTTCTCCCATGGTAGGGTCTCCAAAGCCTGCCCCAGCTCTCTCTGCATTCTCAGCCTGCTCCCCCCCCAGTGCTGGGGAGGATCTGCCTTTGTCCCACCCACCCAGTCCCCAGACCCTTCCCCAGGCATGCTTCATCCTCCTCTCCCGTCCCACCAAGCCGTCCCTCCAGCCTGGGTGCACAAAACATCCTGGGGCTCGGGCAGATGCTTGGGGGAGGGAAGAAGTGCTATCTCCTCCTGGACATCAAAGTGCTTGCACTGATTCGCCCCAGCTGGAGACCTGTCACCAACTGGGGACATTCCTGGTGCTGCGAAAGTGCATTATTGTAACAAAGGGTCCCCCAGGGACTACACAGCTCCTTCCCCCTCGTTTGACACAAACCAGGATCCTTCTGGAGACTGAAATCCCAGCCCTCTCGAACAGCAGGATCTCGCTGGCATCCTCCTTCCCCATTTCGGCACAACCCCATCCCCTGCACCCCATCACCCAGGCACGCTGCGGGCAGATCCCGCTCTCCCCGCCCGAGAGCCGATGCCCCTGTCACCCCCCCTGTCTCTCTCTTTTCTTGGCGTGCTCGGGGCCAGATGGCTGATTTGCTCTGTGGCTCTGCGCTCTTCCTCCTGCTCCGAGTCCCAGCTGACCACTTTGTTCATAATAGTCCTCGGAGGGGAATTACAACCGAGTATTAAATGTGTGGTTAAAGAAATCGCATTACACAGTGTGACTGTAAGGGAGATGCTTCCCTTTAATCTGTAATCCATGAAAGTTATTAGTTTAGCCGAACAGCTCGGCGCGCCGTTTCCATTAAGACACAACCCTCAGCAGACCCATCCCCTCCGAGCTGCGGCAGGCTCGCAGCACCCCGCGCCGTGCCCTCGCTCCCCAGCGCAGTCGTTGCTTTGCTGCTGCTGATTTTTTGAATGCTGCTGTCATGCTAACGTGGGGCTGTTTAACGTTGCAGAAAAGGAAAATCACACTCGATGACCGATGTGCTCCTGTGAAATAATGTTTGTGTCATGTATCCTGTCCTGCAGGTCTATGCAATATTAGTTAGTCACCCTCCTGCTCCCAACGATCACCTAACACCAACACCCGTATCATACACAGCTGGCTTCTACAGGATCCCTGTCATTGGTCTGACAACACGCATGTCTATATATTCTGATAAGGTAACTGATGCATGTTTCTAGTCTAGTACCTCATACATGTGGTGTAAATCAAGAGTGCCATCAGGAGGGTTAATGATGTTAAACACTACCTATGTGTCTGTCAATCCATCCATCCTCTCCAGTTAAACCTGCAGCTTCTTCCCTCTCTCACATCCCCAGTACATCATTTTTTCGCAGCTGCCAGTGTTGACCTACATAGTGCGGGATGATTTTGGCAGCGTTTCTCTGCCAGGCTGCTGGGCTCACTGCTCTTCAGCCAAGCCAAATGCTCACACTCGTTCCTGCCCTGCTTGCTAGCAGCAGCCAGGGGGTCCTGGGTGCTCCCCGGGTGTGGGGGGACATGCAGAGGGGCGAGAGGTTTATGTGTTATTGGCAGGGGAGCTAGAAGAATTGGCGAACAAGTTATCCCAAGGCTGATGCACCATCCCTGGAAGTGCTCAAGGCCAGGTTGGATGGGGCTTTGGGCAGCCTGGTCTGGTGGGAGGTGTCCCTGCCCATGGCAGGGGGTTGGAACTGGGTGGTCTTTAAGGTCCCTTCCAACCCAAACCATTCCATGGTTCTATGATTCAGTCTGGGCAGCACTCAAGAAAGATTCAGATTCCAGTATCAAACCATCCTCTGCTGTCCCTGTGGAAATATGGGGATCTTGACACTGGATGTGGTCCTGCTGTGCAGGGTCTGGGGCCATGCCCTGGCCAGTGTGCTGAGATGCTGCCCTGGCCAACACTTCTGCTGCGTGCTGTCAGCTCACAGCCCCGCTGCAAAGTCATGGCATGGTTAGTGGGAGCAAAAGCAGCAGCTGAGCGGGGCCAGGCTGTCCGGGTGTCATCACAGCCATGGACCAGGGCAGCCTTGGTGGAGGGTTTTGTTCGGGTGCACGAGCTTAGTGCGTGACAGCAGGCCTGCTTCAGAGCACGAATCATCAGCCTTTGCTTGGAAAATGTGAATATTCACGAATGCAAATGTTCAGTGCAAAAATAGTCACTCTGCCCACGTGCTAAACAAAGCCAAATTTCAGGAGAGGAGGAGCAAAGGCTCCCAGAGATCCAGTCGGCAGGGATGCTCTGCAGGAGCAGCAGCAGGGCTTGGTAAAACCACAGCAGGACGGGCAGCAAGCCAAGGCCATGGCAGTGCCAGGGGCTGGGGACCTGCATGCCCTGCCAGGGTCCCGTCAGGCACAGTGGGAAGGGAAGGGAAGGGGTGATGCCAGAGCGGGCAGACCGAGGAAGCAGGCAGCCAGGATGTGCAGGGGGATTTGGTTCGTGCTACTGTGGGATGGGAATGGGTTGGATCAGCAATGCCACCCGATCAGCTGCCACTTCCAGAGTGTGACCTTGTGCTGAATTCGCATGCTCACCCTGAGAGGGCGGGAGCTTCCCAAGCAGACATCCTCAGCCATCTTTTCCTATTTAAAACATGTTTTCCAAAAAAAAAGTGACTAATAAATACCACCTGGCTCACCAAAGAGCCGGAGGGGGACCCAAGGCAGCGGCAGGGAGATGCTCCCTGAGTACCTGGGGTGCTGGGCAGGCGCTGGCTGTGGGTGCCCCACACTGGGCACATCTCACCCCACTGGGTGGAGAGAGGAGCAAGGAGGTTGAATATTGGTCTGGCAGGAGCTTGAGGGGATGGCAAAGGTGGCAGGGGAGTGGAGCACAGAAGAGCAAAGGGAAAGATGAAGGCATGGGGCGGGGTGGCACAAAGCTCTGCACACCCCATGCAGGGCAGGCTGGCGCAGCTCTGGGACATTCGCCTGCTTCCCTTTTTGGTTTTCAGCGATCAGCTTGCTATTTTGTTTTAATTCAGGAAATTACATCTTTTGGCTTAGTTTCTATGGAAACAAGCTTGCACGATCACTTTGTGTGCATTCTCCTGATTGGTTTTGAAGGCATCAGCCAATTTTAGCTAAATTTCACAGGGGGTTGAAGTCTCAGAGTTAATTATGGTCCTCCCAAGGTTAAACTGCTTGAGAGGGGAGGCGTGGGCCTCAGCAAGACAGACTTGCCCATTACCTTTTGATGCTCTCAGAGCATCTCCAGTCAAGCGCAGCGCTCCACGAGCTGCAGCCAGCCTTTTGGCGAAGATACCTGAGGGAAGCAAGCTTTAGTGCTCCCAGTATTCAAAGAACTGTTTGTTCCAGAAATGGGATTGCAGCCGGCTCGGCAGCCTTTGTTTGGCCTCCTTGTGCATACATCTTATGAAACCATTCCCCGTTCCTTCACCAAGGCTCCACGTGGACTGAGCATTGCAAAAAACCGCGCTCAGAGCTGCTGATGGTGGGCCCCTGCATGGACAGGCTGGGTTATTGCTGTGGTACTTCTGCTCCCCGTGTGTCACTGGGGGCATTTACATCTCCTTTACACCTCACCCAGAAAAACAAAATGCTGTTGACATCTGGACGCTGACATCTTTCTGTAGAGGCAGTGGGGCAGGGGATCAGGGGCAGCTCTTAACTGAGACCTGCTCTGCTGCTGGAGGAGATGGAGAATGGAGCTTACGCGGCCTGCACGGGGAGAGGCATTTTAATGTCCAGCGCCTGGTCCTGGTAGTTGAGATGAGGTCTGCCTCTGTCTGCAGCCTGGATCTGGGGATGGCTTTTCTCTCTGGTTCCTTGTCTCCATGCCCTTGCAAGGGGTTATTGCTCACCAAGAGAGTTTTTTTGTTGTTGTTGTTACTGTAAGTGATGCTCAGCAGCATCAATGTGAATCAAGGTGAGAAGCTGCACTGCAAGTGGGGAGAAAACCAATTCCCCTCAACCTCAGTCAGGGTGTCAGGGTCAGGACTGCAGCAAGAAGTGATGTGAGAGGCTGGTTAACATCAGGTAGAGACATTTGCTCCAGGAGGGGCTTTCCCAGCAGTGCAGCCATCAATCAGCAGGGGTGGCTGCAGCAGATGATGGTCTCTGGGAGCTGGAGCCAATGCTGGTGGCAGTGCTGGAGCCCACTCACCCCAATCCCCAGCCTCCGAGGGTTGAAGCTAGGAGGAGACCAGAGCAGCCCCATCACTCCTGAAGGACAGCCTGTCCATGCAATGCAGAGGAAAGGAGGATAATGCGTTTGCACCTGAGCTCGCCATACACCTGGCCCCACTAAACCCCTCCCAGTGCACGCCTGAGCTATTGCAGAGTTATTTCAGCTTCCTCCCACGCCTGCAGCTATCAGGCGGGGTCTCAGCGGGGTGCACAGGTTGAGCAGAGCAGGCAGCGCAGCAGCCCAGGACCCTTCCACGGAGGCACTGGCCAAGGCTTTTTAGTACCCAGCTGATGGTTTTTGCATAATTATTAGGACCTTCATATACTGGGTTTTCTATCAGTCTCCTTGAAATTGCCCAAACAGCCCAGTTTTGGGGTGGGTTGTTGAGAGGGGGGACACATGATGCCGATAGGTTTTCAGACAAGAGCATATTGTTTCCTGAAGCGTGCAGGAAAAATGACTGTACCAGCAAAGGGCAGGGAGCTGTGATGAGCCTTTAGGTAGAGAGAGGTAAAGAAGACCACAACCCTTTCACTCGTGGACCTGTACATGGTCCTTATGTGGCCACACTTGTAGTACCTGATGGCCCCACAGCCATGCCTGCGCTCCCTGTGTGCAGACACACACCCCTGTGTCTTCTCGTCCTTTGCTTTCTTCATACGTACTCATGCCAACAAAGTCAGCAGCACTAATAACGTGCAGTTCCTACGAGTCTGGCCCCAGCACATGTCCCCAGCCTTGCACCCACAATCGCTCCTAGTGCATTTGGGTTTCTGCTGGGTTGAGTCTGCTTTGAAGCCTGGATTCAGTCCAAGCCAGCATTTTTTCCCCATAAGCAGAGCTAAGTGAAGAAGCGCAGGGCTGAGCACCCAGGTTTCGGCAGGAGACAGGACGGTATTGCAGAAAGCTGCTCCTCGGCAGGGCTTGCTGCGAGTGATTCCCATGCGCCCATCCCAGCCGCCCCGTGCCCAGCAGGCACACTCCAAAGGCAGCAAACGGCGTGAATCCTGCAAAATGTCTTACAAGGCGAGCTGCTGGCTGGTAATGAGGAGCATTTTTGCTACGTGCCCGATCTGAGGGGAGTGGGTTATGAGCCACGACAGCTCAGAGCTAAAGCACATGCAGCAGTACTTCAGGGATAGTGCTGGTGAGCGCTGCAGCTGGAATGAGTGAGCATACTGTGCTGGCTGTATCACAGAGGCGCCATTAAAAAGCAGGTGTTTATAATAGTTATTTGCAGAAAAATGGGCTAACTATGATGGATCGATCATTGCAGCCACACAGCTTGCAGTACACCATGTGTCCCACCCTATGGCCAGGAAATCTCGGTGCTGGGTTTCAGAGGGATTTGCTGGGGACCAGTGGGAAGTCATGGTGTATGCTGTGGTATAGGTTATCAAATGACACAAAATCTGATCCCCAATGGCCTCTGCATATCACTAGTTGGGACTTGTTAACCATTGGGAGAATTTACTCTCATTTCTCCACCAACCTTTGGGCCCTGCAGAGAAACTCAGGAGTCCCAGGTTCTTCAAAAGCAGAGTGCAAAAATGGGATTGCTCATCCTGAAATCCTGACTCAGCATTTGCAATTAGTTTTTCTTCAGTATCCTACTTAAAAATTACAGTTCTGTAATCTGAGAGCTGAGCTACCATCATAGCAAGCCCATGGCCCTTTTGACACTGCCTCAGAAAGGAAATTTGCCTGAACCTACACCAAGTACTGGGTGCCCCTGGCCTGAGGTGTGGAGCTGGACCTGGAAATGCCTGGGAGTCTCCACTGACTCCAAAGAGAGCTTGAACACCGTGCTTGCATGGAGACCACGTTTCTCCTCCCACTCTTTGTCCCTTTTGGGCTTTTTCCTGATCCCATTGATCAGTGCTGGGCTTACAGGGCAAGCTGTATTTCTCCTGCTCTTCATGTGGCTGGGAATGTTTGTATCAGTCGTACAAAGCTGCACCTCCATGGCACTCATTATGGCTCTCCTGGTTCATTTTCTCCTTCAGTTAAATAGCCACAGCTCTTCCCCGTCTCCCATAATTAGGAAATGTTTCCAGCGCTTTGGTATTTTGCTGCTGTCTCCATTATTTCTGTGCTTTGGGCCAGGGTAGTGGAGCAGCCCTGCTGTCCCGGAGATGTCCCAGTGCACGGAGACGTGGCCAGGACAGGAGCTGTGCACTGTTTTTGGTGCATTGCGTGGTTTGGTTGGACTTTATCACCATGCTGTGCATGAGGAAAAGGCACTGGCTGGTCTGCCTGCTCCTCCCACACAGGTCCATGGTGTATATGATGCCTTCTCCCTTCCAGCCTGAGTTGCCATGGCAGAGGCAGGACATCTGTGACCCATGCTGGGTCCCTGGATGAGCAGCTCTGGACAAGCCCTGGTTGGTCCAGGGGATGATCTCAGCCTAAAAAGGGAAATACTATGGTGCTTTCCTTTCTGTCCTCTCCTGCTTAGACCTCTGCTTCCCTCCAGTGTATAGCTGGTTTGTCGAGCAGCATCCATGCTGAGCATAAGCACTTCCATTTTCTAATATCTGACTCTAGGGCCTTTTGGAGAAGCTGCATTTTTTGAAACCTCTCTGTCAGCTACAGCTTTTGGTCCAAGTGCTCCCCAAAGAGCGCAGTACTTAATTAGGCTGGAATCGCTATTGCTCAATCATCCAACCATAATGATGTCTTTAACCAAATCAGATAGGTTAGCTGGGGCAGGATTCCAGTGCTGACTCCTCCTGTGTGCTGCTGCAGAACAAGCTGACCTAGAAACAGTCCAACAGCAAATTATAAAACGGCTTTTTTGATCTTTTCTCCCGATGAATGACTGCTATATACCTGTGTATATAGTAGGCACCTGCAGCTGCTCCTTTCTGCGCTCCAAAGGCAATTTGTTTTCTTTTTGATGCCCATAGCTCCGTAATATTTTTGGATAACCAAGAGCAAAGGCTATATTTGCACTGAGTGTTTCTGACAGTTCGTTCCTGGATAGGTTTTTCTTCACCATGCATTTATGGGCCACAAAGCAAAAAACCCTCTCTCCCATGTGCTGGATTGACCACAGAAAAGCATGAAATCGTAGCCAGGGTTTGCTTCTCAGCCGAAAGAAAGGAGTGCAGGAACCAGCTAAAGGTGTGCAGCCCCAAGGACTACCCAAAATTGCTGCTTTGCCTCTTTGGCCTTGTGTTCCCAGCCCTGCCCGGTCCCCCATATGCACCCTGGCAGATGACCCACACCAGTCTATGTTTAGCTCTTGTTCTTCCTTGCAGAGCATCCACCTGTCCTTTTTGCGCACGGTCCCACCATACTCTCACCAGGCCAACGTCTGGTTTGAGATGATGAGAGTCTTCAACTGGAATCACATCATCCTGATAGTCAGCGACGACCACGAAGGTCGTGCTGCACAAAAGAAGCTGGAGACCCTCTTGGAGGAGAGAGAGTCCAAGGTCAGTTCCTGAACATTGTCTTGTAGCTTTGTTTAAGCAACAACAACAAAACTAGAAGTCTCGGGCTGTTGTATGTATGTAGATTTCTGTATGTAAAACACCTTTTCTTTCCATTGTAACATGGCTAACATGCTTAAAGCATCAACAGTGTCTGACTAGTACCTGACAGAACTTTGTACTTTATTCATTTCACTTGCTTTGCCATGGTCAAAATCTCCTACATGTAAATCAACTACAAAATGAAGGGAAGGATAACCTGGAGCTCTGCAAATGCCTCGCCCAAGAGTCCCACCTAAGGAGAGGACCAGTCGCTCAGCTTAGGGAAGCACCTGCCCCACTTACAGCTGCCCAGGGGCCCCTCCAGACCCAGCAGTACCAAACCAACCCAGAGCGCAGCTTCTGAATTGGCTAACTGGAGCTCACCTTAGTGGCTTAGGAGGGGCGAGGGCGGCCGGCGCGTTGATGCACAAAGGTGTAACGCACCCTCTCTATAAAGCTGTCAGCTCCGAGGTGTTAGGCTGATGCCCCCGTTCCCATCTCCATTGAAGCACACGCTAAACGCTGCTTTCCTGACGCCTCATGCTGTCACCAGAGCGTGGCTGGGGCTGGTGGAAGCAGCTGTATCGAGGAGGTGCGTGGCACCTGCACGCAGGGAGGGAGGCAGGGGAGGTCCCCGAGCCGGCTAGAAATTTGGCAGGACAACCACAGACCTGCTGCCATCGACCAATGGGACCGAGCAAGCGTTCAAGCCAAGCAGGGGAGGACAACACAGGGAGCTGGTTGGCTGCAGTGGCTCAAAGGCAGGCACCTACCTGGAAAGCAAGGAACCTCCTGCCCCATGGGGTGAAGTCCCAGCACGCCCTCTTGCTCAGGGCAGTGCTAGGTCCTCTTTGGGTGGGCAGAGTCCGAGCCCATCTCTGAGTCTCCAGCAGCGCCGGGCAGGCACCCGTTCCTGCCTGCTCCCTCCTGGCTCATGGGCAGGGGCCACAGTCTGCTCTTCTCCAGCCCCACCAGTGGCCACTGGACATTTGGCAGTCGGCTGCTGGGGAGATGTGGTTGTAGGCACCTCTTGTGCTTGGAGCTGGCACCTGAGCTGAGACCAGCCAGAGCAACCTGCCACTGCTCTTCCTCACCTCTTCTCAAGCCACTGAAGGAACCACTGGTGCAGAGGTGTGGGCTGGCACAAACCGTGCTGACCAACAGGCTTTTGGTTTTGGCACTGGACTCCAGGAAGTTCCACCCTCGCTGCAGCCCGGGCCATCGTGAGACACTGGCCACTGACCGAGCTGGGATCCTCCTGCCTCCAGAGGCATCTCCCTGTTGGATCACAGCAGGACGGCGTTCCTCCCCAAGGCCTCTTTCCAGCACGGTGTCCCTCACTCAGGGAGAGCTGTGGAAGGGTTGTTCCTGCTGTCAGTCTGTCATCCCTTATCTTGCATCTTTTGGTTTCCACCTTCTGTTTTCCTGCAGCTCCCATGCGTCCTCTCTTGCTGCTCCCTCTCATGCCTCCACTCTGTTTGCTCTGTGCAGTGCTCCCAGGCACAGGGCGTATTTCTTCTTTGTCTGCCCATTGTATGGGAAAGCCATTGAGATCTTGGGTTTGAAAGGTAGGGGAGAGACAGTCTGTCCTCAGATCTGCCTTGCATTGGAACTGAATCTGTGACATGTCTTGGTATCTCCTGGCAGCCATGGGGCTACTCCAGATGCCCTGGCTGTCCTCCAGACTGGGACTTGTGCTCCGTGGTGGTAGGTCACGGCATCTTTCCTTTGGGGTCTGCCACAAACTCTTGTTTGTCTTTCCCCTGAGGAGCTTGCTCTGGTCAAACTGGCTGGTCTGGCTGGTTTGGAAGGTGGTAGCTACTCCCGTCAGGGCTTTTCCTCTCTTCCTTGAGCCTCTTTTCCTCTCTTTTCTTGACCTCTTCAAGGCCTGGATTGCAGCCCTGAGGACCTGGGAGATTTGCTGTGAGTGAGAGGTTCACCTGTGCCCTAGCATGGCTTGTCTCCAGCATCTGCATCAGCCCTGGGTATTGCTCAGGTGGCGATTTGTACTTCAGGAAGGCACTCGGAGCCCAGCACTTGGCCAGGCTGGCCAGCCCTGGTGCACCCCACGTGCTAGCCTTGCCTGAGGTGTCTGCAGTAACTCTTCACCTGGGGCTGCTGCTTCATCCCTGGCTGAGCCGTACAGCTCTGCTGTGCCCACCAACCACCAGTGCTGCTTGGGGTTGGGTAGGAGGCATCAGACGCTGTGAAAATCAGAGTTTGTCCAAGTCAGAGGTGGCAGGTCCCTGGTGTGCCAGCTCCCTTCCCCTGGGACAGTGGTGTACATGCAAGTGGTAATTTTTAAGTGAATGGTGGAGAACATTGTGGAAAGTGAATTTTGAATTTGTGGGTCCCTGTGTGAAACATGGGCTGAGGAGCAGGGCAGTGCTGCGGGACCACACAGAAAAAGTGGAAAGAGAGGAGATGCTACTGGTCATTACAATAGGGATGGGGACAGGGAGAGGCAGAGGTGATCAGATGCCATCAGGTCCAGATGTGCTGGACCCAAGACTCTGCTTCGCTTTGCTGACAAGCTTCAGTCTGTGTGCCAGCACATCCCAGGCACATGAGGTCATCTGTGTCTGGAGGCTGCAAAATGGATGACCAAGTTTCCAGCTAAATTGATGGTGTCGGAGGGTAAGTGGCCAATATCTCTTCATTGGAGAGTATTCATGCTGTCCTGCTGCTGCAGCTCTGCTCTCCTCCGAGGCGGTGTTCCTCCCAGTCTCGCTGCAATCTGAGCAGACTCAAAGAAGCAGTTGCAGAAATTCCCACTGTGGACGCCATCTGAAGTCAAGGCAGACCCAGGCTTGGAGCAGATTTTGCCTTCTCAGATTCTTTTCCTTGCAAGAATCCGACTTCTTAGAGCAGTGAAAAGCCTGCCAGGCTGTGCCCAAGGAGAAGAGAGGAAAGATCACACAACTGCACAGACAGGACACCTGGCAGAGCGTCCTGCCGAAGACTGGCCCAAGCACTCGGGAAGAAACAAGCTGTTTAGTCTGGAAAGCAAGATGCAGAGGTAAAACCTGGCTGCCTAAGGAACAACCTGGGAAATTGAACCCTTGCATTACAGGAGTGCAAAGGGTCAGGTTCCTGGCAGGAATCAGTTGCCATAAGATGCTGCAAAATGGAGATTGGAATAGAGCAGTGTCCCGTACCCCACACATGCAGGTCAGGGGTGCCCAGCTGGGGTGGGAAGGGGCCGAGAAGAAGGGGTCAGATTCTGTCCCACCAAAAGCTGCCAAGCGCTGTTCTGCAGGCACTGTCAGGTTGACATCGGCAGGACCACAGGGCTGCTCCCAGGATGATGTGTGGGGTTCTGTGTGCGCTGCTGGGGGTCAAGGCCCCTGAGAGCCGAGGCCATCAGCCCCCAGCACACCACCTGGAGGAGAAGAACCTCCAGAAGCAGGTGTCATGCCCCTGGTCCCTCGGGGGCCGTGCAGCAGGAGCTCAGGCAGGAGGCAGGGGAGAAGCAGGCTCCCTGCTCCGGTCCGTTACCCGCAGGGCCAGCCCACGCTGGGCCACCTGCCCCAGCCCGGGTGCGATGCCCCGGCTGGTGGCACGAGCAGGGCACCCCAGCAGCCCCGCGGGGCGACAGGAAGCAGGCACCCGAGGCCACCCGCGTGCCACAGAGCCACCAGGTGCCCCCCGAGCACCAGATAAAAGCTACAGTGTCATCCCATGGTCACCATTGCTTCATATTGCCACGCTTTGAGCCAACACGGGACGTAGCAAGCTTTTTTCATTCTCTTTTGGATGGCAACAGAGCTCCCAAAAGCTGCTCCCTCCTTGCAGGAGGTGAGAAGTTCAGCTGAGGCTCCTCACTTGCTGTGAACTCTCTTAGGGCGAACAGGATTGTAATGGTGATAGTAACGGTAGCAATGCTAGCGCTATTGTTTGTAACAGTTTGCGTTTATCCAGCACTTTCCGTACACAACATTTTGTCCTTTACTTCCACAGTAATTCCATGGAATTCCCACCACTTAGGCCCTTAGAGATGCGTAGATTGTTTCTGAGCTTAAGATAAAAATTTCTTGCTGAAGAATTCCCCAGTCCCACAAGGGAAATGCAACTGCACCGCGACAGCTGTGACACTCAGGCTTGCTCTAACCGGTACGGCTTTGCACCCTGGCGCTCCCGCGAGAGCTGAGGCACTCTCTCCTGATAGTGGTTTTTGCGAGCTCCAGCGTTATAGAGACCCTTTAGCAAACAGTGGAGGAGGAGGTGGATGTTGGATTGCTTTACTACACGTCATTTTCAACTGTTTATAATATTCTTCTGTGTCTACATATTTTCTCTGTGCACATTATTCATCAGAGTAAAAAAAGGAACTATGAAAACCTCGACCAACTTTCCTATGACAACAAGCGAGGACCCAAGGTATATATGCATGGAAATGCACGCCGCCCACCAACCTAACTAGCAAATGAAAAATAGCCACAGCCACCAGAAAAAAAAATAAATAAAAGAAAAAAGAGAAAGAGAAAGAGAAAAAAGAAAAGAGAAAGAAAGAAAAATAAAAGATCCATGACTATGTTTCTTGGTAGCACGTTTTTATGTTGAGATAGCTTGGTTTGGACTTGAGAATGGAAACCTAGCCAGCTGACCCTGGAAGGATTTCTTTTTGAGACATGCATGTGAACCAGTAATTAACTTGCAAGTTTTTTTTTTTTTTGGAAAGTTGAACCAACCCCCTTTCCTCCCCAAAGGAAACGGTTCCTTGGTGTAAGTTGCTCACTTTTACTCCCAAAGGTTAACCCTGTGCAATGTTTTTTTCATTTCCCATGTTTTTGAAAAACAACACTTGTTTGAGTTTTCAATTGCATTTCAAAGCCTTTTTCTCTTTCCTGTACAATGCACGCCTCTTTTTGGGTCTTGACTGACTTCAGTTTGCATGCACAGTGCAAAAAAAAAAATAAAAAATAAAAAAACAACCAAAAAGCCAAAACCTTAAAAGAGAAAGAAAGGAAGGAAGGAAAGAAAGAAAAGAAAGAAAAGAAAAGAAAAAAGAAAAAAATAGCTGTAACCAACCTTATTTAGCAGACTTTTGTGCAGTTTAATGAATTTTCTTGACCCTTTTCTAGATAGCATGGCTCTCACAAGCAGTCCTCAGTCTCCTGCACTAACCACCTTTGCTCACACTAATCGCAGGCTGAGAAAGTGCTTCAGTTTGACCCCGGGACCAAAAATGTGACGTCGCTGCTGCTGGAGGCTAAGGAGCTGGAGGCTCGCGTCATCATCCTCTCTGCCAGGTAAGGCCCTCAGAGCCCTCCCTCCTCTACCCTGCTCCCTCTTCCTTGCTCCCCCCTTGCAATGCTGCCCAGCACTGGAGTCCGTGCATATCTGGGGCACGTTGTCCTTTCTGAGGAGCATGGGAGAAAGTCCACATAAAGCCCCGTGTCCCAGGGAGGTAGCAGATATTGCACTGGGTGCGCGGCCATCCAGAGGACTTCCAGTCATGGTCATGATGGAGGTGGCTGGATGTCCTGCAAGGTGTTAGCAGCTGCAGGAGCAGCGGTAGTTACCAGTGATGTATCCTGAGCCCCCTGTGAAGGAGGGGGTCTTGTTGGTTATAGACGGTGGGTGATAAGGAATGGGCCAGATTTACTGGGTGCTGTGGGATTAGATGATGCTGGGAGAAAAGTTCCCATTGCATCAAGCAATTACTCGCTGCCCAGGAGAACCAGTGGGCAGAGGGCATCAGAGGAGGCTGCCTGGGGATCCCAGGGGTGCAAGACAGGGTGAATGGGGCCGTCCGGCACCTGGAGCCACATTGCTGTTCCCTTCTTCTCATTTCAGCGAGGATGATGCAGCAACGGTGTACAGATCAGCGGCCATGCTCAATATGACGGGCTCCGGCTACGTGTGGCTGGTGGGGGAACGGGAGATATCAGGCAATGCCCTGCGCTACGCCCCTGATGGTAGGCACCCACTCCGCTGTTGGCCAGGCTTTGAGGAGCCTGCCTGGGGCTGGGATGAGTGGTCCAGGGAAATGTGATGCCATGGTGGTCCCAAGCGAGTGGCAGGTCCCACACAATGCTCTCCTTTGCCCACATGGGTGGCAGCAGCCTTGGCCATGCTGCCGTGCCCCACGTCCAGCTGGCTGGGGCTTTGCAGGCTGACCATCACCTGGGGGAAAGGCTCGGGCGGTGGGGTGGGGATGGAGCACCGGGTGTCCATGGTCCGCGCTGCTGTCCCCTGTCCCGCTGTGGCAGGCAGGACGGTGCCAGCCCAGTGCCGCTGCAGCCGCTTGCCCTGCTGCTCCCACGTGAAGCTCAGACAGCTCCCCCACTGCATCCGGAGGGCCCTCAGCCCCATAACCGTGTGCTCGCTGGCCGCAAGCCCTGCCTGTGGGAGCAACGCCGGTGCCTGGCAGGGCTGACCTGCTCCTCTGCTCGTGGCAGGAGTCATCGGCTTGCAGCTCATCAATGGGAAGAATGAGTCAGCCCACATCAGCGACGCTGTCGCGGTGGTGGCCCAGGCCGTGCACGACTTGTTTGAGAAGGAGAACATCACCGACCCGCCACGGGGCTGCGTGGGCAACACCAACATCTGGAAGACGGGGCCCCTTTTCAAGAGGTATTTGGGGAAGGGTGGGTTCTGTGTTCCCAGGGGAAGGGTCCTGGTAGGTGAAGGAGCTGGAAAAGGTGGGAGCGTGTGGAAAAGGTGCAGGAGGGCAGCATGGTCGCTTTGTTCAGAGCATCTGTCTGTACAGCATCTGGCACAGGACTGTCTGCGCTCTCCTGCATGGTGCAATGTGCGAGCTACTTCTGTCCTAGAAAAGTAGCCAGAACATGGGCTCAGGCACTGGCCCCCAGTTTGTCCAGGATGTTAGGGCACCATCCTGGTGCCTGGCACCAGTTCGGTCCATGCCATCCCATGCTCTCCTAGGCAATCATTGGGCAGCTGGGATCAGCTGGGGATGACTCCTGGAAGAATGCTCTCCTCAGGTCTGGAACTTAATGGTGTGGGTGGGAGAGGGGAGAAATAGGGTTTTCTGCCAAAACAGGGTAGGGGGAGATGTCTGTCAGATCAGAGCTCAGTGCTGTAGGCACGTTTCTTGCTGGATGTTTCAGGGCTGCTGGCAGGGCTTGGGGACACGAGATGTCCATGCATGGGGCAGGCTGCTATCTGCTGTAGCAAATCCTGGTGCCATGTTTTCGGGTGGTGAGGTCTCAGCAGACCAGGGCATGTGGTGCAGGATCAGAGCACGCGTGTGTTGATCTCACTGCTGTGGGCGGTGTGATGGCAGATGCTGCATGAGGTCCCCAGAACCTGATCTTTGTGCTGCATGGTGTTTTGTGCTGCATCTCCGCAGATACCGGAGCCACAAGGGCCTCTTCTGCAGGCTGGATCTGGATAAAGCAGCAATCCCCTCTGCACATGGCTCCCGTGCAGGAGCGCTGCTCTCTGCAGCATGCAGCCTGGCACCTTGTTTCAGCAGTGGGGTCCTGTGCTGGAGGTTGCACTCTGCAGACGTGATCGTGGTGTTCTGCAGGATGCTCTTGCTGTACATCTTGGTTCTGTTGAGTGTGGGACCTGCAGAGTCTGAAGCTTATTTTAGAAAGATTCCCAGTGTCCTCTGCAGTGACACAATCTTTGGCATGAGCCATTTGATGTTGTTCTCTATGGCGTGCTGCAAGTGGCCCAGTCCATTCTGTGTTTTCTCTGTCGTCTTTCCAGGGTTTGGGGGGCTGGTTCTCCCCTTGGTGGTGCATGTGCATGCCTGGGGCATTACCCAGGTTGTGATGGGCAGCTGCTGTACAGAAGCAGCAGGAACTGTGGCATGGATGCAGCTCCCAAGGGACCTCCAGAGGAAGGTCTCCTTGGGTGCTGTGGTATAGAAGTATGGGCAAAATCATTCCTGTTCTGGTGGACTGTTCTGGTGGAAAAGAGGTGACAGTGACAGCAGGTATTGTAGTGCAGCATTTGGGAAATGTGACTCCTCAGACTGACTTCATCCACCAGGAACAGATGCCCACCGAGCTATGAACTGGTCATAGGTAGCCTTGACTGGACTTCTGTAGGGTAATGGGCATTTGAGACACATCAGGCAACTGAGAGAAAGCATTTGCCTTGAATCCTTCTTAGATCTCCCAATGGCCACAGCAGGTTTTCTATGTTGGCCCCACTGTGTTTCTCTTCATAGGGTGCTAATGTCCTCCAAGTACTCGGAGGGTGTCACCGGTCGGGTAGAATTCAATGAGGATGGGGACAGGAAGTTTGCCAACTACAGCATCATGAACCTGCAGAACCGCAAACTGGTCCAGGTTGGGATTTACAATGGCAGCCACGTACGTACAGGCCTGGACAGCTTGGGTGGGAGGGGGTGTACCGGTGTGTCTACCCATGGCCTCATGTCTGCCTCTTCCTCTGGGACTGATCACAGGTCTTGACCAATGACCGGAAGATTATCTGGCCAGGGGGAGAAACTGAGAAACCTCAAGGCTATCAGATGTCGACCAAATTGAAGGTAACAGCAAATGACAGTAGGGGCTGTGGTTTCATCCACCTCCCACTCCTGCTGCTGTCTCTGCAGCTGCTAGCACCTGGCATCTCAGAGCGGTTGTAGCAGAGCAACTTAGACACGGTACTGGAGGGCGTTCAGAGCTAGAGCACAACTTCCATCTGGAGACAAACTGCATAGGTGGAACCCTTTGGTTTGGAAGGAGGCAGCTGGAAAGGGGATATGAGACAGAACAACAGAGAAGGGGTGGAGGGAGAAGGTGTTCACCATTCCTCATGGCTTGGGAGCCAGAGGGCACCCGTCACGGGTTTGAGCAAATACAGTGATAGGCTCCTTTGATCAACAGGTGGTTCAGCACTGGAGCCCTTTGCTGCTGGACAATGCAGAGGCCAGAAAGAAACAGGTTCAAAAGGAGATTAAACAAGCTAATGGAGCGTAGGTGGGCTGATAGCTGCAGTGCTAGGCTCAGGAAATCCCTGAACAGCTGATGGCCAGAAGCTGGAGGTGACACTGGGAGAAGGTCCCTCCACTCTTGCTCTGCTGCTCCTGTCCTTCTCTTAAGCGTCCCTCTGCAGCCTCTTTGGTGGCTGTATCCTGGGTGAGCTTGTTGCTACTGTTCATTGCTGTCTAGGCATGGCAAATCACACACTCCTGCTGGCTGTGAGCCCATATCCCTGCAGTGGCAGTGCAGAGGCATAGGAATGCTGCTTTACTAAGAAGGTCCAGGACAGGGCTGAAAGACCTGCAGTAGCTTGTGGCAACACGGCAGTGGCTGGAGCACAGGCCAGGGCACTAATTCTGGCTGTGCAGTGACTCTCAGCCTCTGCTAGGGCGAGGGGTGAGAAAGGCTTTGAGAACAAGGAAAAAGTGGAGGGAGGATGCTGGCTTGGCTGGTCCTCATCTTGGTGACAAAGCAAGCAAATGTGTCCCCATGTCAAAGCCAGGTCCTGCTGCTGGGCTGAGTGGTCTCATGAGCAGAGATGGCAGCTGAGGGTGGCACCACGGCATTGTGGCCATGCTTGCATGGAGAGGGCAGCCCCACTCCCCACCCGGCTGGAGATAGCTCTGGAGGGGGATGGAGACAAGCAGGCGCTCGTACTTCCCCCGCAGATCGTGACGATCCACCAAGAGCCCTTTGTGTATGTGAAGCCCACGCAAGCAGATGGGACGTGCAGGGAGGAATTCACCATCAATGGCGACCCAGTCAAAAAGGTCTTTTGCACGGGGCCCAACGAGACCATCCCAGGTAACTCCACCTGGCGGTGAGCACAGCGGCTTCCCCAGCCGACTCGGGCGGTGTTGTGACCCCAGCAGATGACTTTCCTGCTGTCTCGCTTCTGTGTGGGCTCCAAGGCTGTTTTGAGGGATTGCACCCCATGTTTCTGTCTCATGACTTGGCCTTATTCCCTTTGCCTTGATCTCAAGCAGAAGCACCAAGCAAGAACGCCGAGGCACCTGCTGCACTGGTGTTAACACCGGTTTCAAACCATTTTGCTAGGGAAAGCCTGCTTCAGGATTAGGAGCGAGCATCTGGTGGGGGGGGGTGTGAGCTGCCCAGCAGTGCCAGGCTTGCCCAAATCCCCCTGAAGTGCATCCCCTCGGCCCATCGCATTGTCCTCCGCAAAACTCCCCACAGCCCCGCACCATGTCCAGGCCATGTTCAACCTGACAGGGCCACGCTGGCTCTGCTCCCATGCGGCCTGCATGCGCCAGCCCCCTCCGTCCCCTGCCGTGGGTCAGTGGCACCAGCTCAGCCCCCCTATGTGGGGCACGACATCTGATCGAGCCCCCTTCGCCCCCAGCTTGCCTCCCTCCCACGCTGCTCCTTCCCTCGCACCTGCGGGCAATGGAGGCGGTGGGAGAAGGTGCTCAAGGCAGGTGGGCCTACGCAACATGGTTACGCCTGTATGAAACCAAAGCCGTACAGGTGGCTGCTCCCCCTGGGGACAACCATGGGTCCTGCACGGGGTCCCTGCCAGAGGGCTGCCTCCACTCGTCCCCCCCCTTTTCTCTCGCCCACAGGCCGCCCCACCGTGGCACTGTGTTGTTACGGCTTCTGCATCGACCTGCTCATCCGCCTGGCGGGGGTGATGAACTTCACCTATGAGGTTCACCTGGTGGCTGATGGTAAATTTGGTACCCAAGAACGGGTAAGTCTGGGCAGCTTGGGATATCTCCTTGCCCATATCTTGTGTCGAAACACGGCCAAGCTGTCCTCCCAGGCAGAGCTGGCCGGCGGGGATGGGTGTCAGGGCGAGGGGCTGATCCCACACCGGCTGTCCGGCAGGTTAACAACAGCAACAAGAAGGAGTGGAACGGGATGATGGGGGAGCTGCTGAGCGGCCAGGCGGACATGATTGTGGCTCCCCTCACCATCAACAACGAGCGGGCACAGTACATCGAGTTCTCCAAGCCCTTCAAGTACCAGGGTCTCACCATCCTTGTGAAGAAGGTACAGGCTGGGCTGAGCTGGTTGTAGGAGGTTCTGGGCAGGCAGGGTGCAGGCTCGGTGGGTGCCAACACTGTTCGCCTCTCTCCCGTGTGCTAGGAAATCCCCCGCAGCACGCTGGACTCGTTCATGCAGCCCTTCCAGAGCACGCTTTGGCTGCTGGTGGGGCTCTCTGTGCACGTGGTGGCAGTGATGCTGTACCTCTTAGATCGATTCAGGTGAGTGCACTGTGGGTCACCCAAGGGCTGGAGGTGGCAGGGAGGTGTCCCCCAGGTGCTCTTTCTGGCCTGGAGACGAGCGTGCTGGGACCAGTACCAGCGTGAGGCAGGCAGGGCTGCAGATCAGCAGAGGGGAGAAGCAAGGCTGCAGGAGGGACAGAGGGCTGTGGAGCCAGCCAAGGAGGCATGGCGAAGAGCCGTTTGGGGCACAAGAGTGGTCTGTAAGGATCAGAGCTGGAGGGCTACATAAGGATGCTTAGGGCATGGGGGAGAGCCTGGAGAACCAGGATAAGGGACACCAGATGAGCTCTTGGTCTTGTTTTCCAGCCCATTTGGCCGGTTCAAAGTGAACAGCGAGGAGGAAGAGGAAGACGCCCTGACACTCTCCTCGGCCATGTGGTTCTCCTGGGGAGTCCTACTGAACTCCGGCATCGGAGAAGGTGTGTCGAGGCAGGCAGCGGTGCTGCTCTGCGCTGCAGTCCTGGCATGGACCCGGTGGGACACTGGGCTGAGGGAGAGCCCATGCCCCCTCCCATGTCCTCCTGCCTGTGCCCTGGAGGACCAGCTGGGGAATGGTACAGCCCTCGTCCCCTGAGCCTTTGCTTGGGGGGGGGATTTGGTGGTGCTGGGATGGCACACTCGTGGCACTGCTCATGCAGACAATCCTGCCATCTCTTGCCACCAGTGATGGGAAGTAGGTCTTTCCTGGGCTGCTTCTCTTTCCTGGGGTTACCCATCCATCAGGGTGCAATGCATCGTGCACAGGAGCTGGGTTTTTCTTGGTTTGGGCAATGCAGGAGCCCTCAAACAGGGCACATCTGCAGCTGCCATCTGTCTTGCATGGGGTGGACACAGCTTTGATGACCAAGTCAAGCCCTTGTTGTGCCAATCTGAGCTCTCTTCTCTCCCTCCAGGTGCTCCCCGGAGTTTCTCTGCCCGTATTCTTGGCATGGTGTGGGCTGGCTTCGCTATGATCATTGTGGCTTCCTACACTGCCAACCTGGCTGCCTTCCTGGTGCTGGACCGGCCTGAGGAGAGAATTACGGGCATCAACGACCCCCGGGTAATGATCCTTTGCTTCATTTTCCCTTCCCTGCCCATCTCTGGGCAGACGCAGATGCCTCCAGTGGGTACCTCCTGGTTCATGTAGTGTGGCTGGCAGCACCCGGGGCCCTGCTTAACGCGGCTGGGGGGCTGTGCCTGGGGCTGAGCCCCTGCACTGGGTGGGGATGGGCAGACACAGGCAGGGATCAGCAGGGAAAAGCTTTGTCCAGAAACAGCACGAGCCCAGCCAAACTGCCTGCCAGTTCCTGGAGAGCCTGCACTAACCAACGAGGAAACGATTCATTATGGATGAGTTATAGCTAATGAAATTGTCCCTGCGGTGCAGTCAATACTCTCAGCAGATACCAGCATGCCTCAAACTCATTTCCTACTCTGGCAAGGACACAGCCACAGCCTATCAATCTGGGCAAGCAGGAATGCACCCCGCAGAACTGCCAGCCCACAACATCCCGCGCCCCACTGCATCCTCTGCCCATGGTACTGTCAGCCCCATGGCATCCGGGAGCCTCCTGCATCTTCAGCACTGCAGTGTCCCTGTCCCATCCCCTGCCCACGGCTGTGGTCCTGGAGCATCCCTAGCCCCACAGCATCCTGAGCCCCACAGCATCCACTGCCCCATGGCATCTTCAGCTCCACTCGAGGAAATCAAGGTCTTCCCTGGGAAACAGGTCCCTGAAGGGGATAGGAAATCAGGAAACACAGCTTTGGGGGTGAGCCGGTTTGGTTGATGTAGGACAAGAAATAGGAGCCCTGCCCTTGCCTTTCAGCTGCGCAACCCCTCTGATAAGTTCATTTACGCCACGGTGAAGCAGAGCTCGGTGGACATCTACTTCCGACGGCAGGTGGAGCTGAGCACCATGTACCGGCACATGGAGAAGCACAACTACGAGAGCGCTGCCGAAGCCATCCAGGCTGTGCGGGACAAGTGAGTGGGACCAGCACCTTGCCTGGCTGTGCTGGGGAGGGCCTGGGGATGTGGGGCTGGGGGAAGAAAGCAGGGCTGATGCCAGCCTGGGGGAGCTGCTGCTGAAATGTGACTGGGTGGGACCTGTGCGGACCCAGTGCGTGCCAGGTGTCCGGGTGGAGAGCACAAGGGCTGCGTGGGGAAAGGCACGGTCAGAGCCCTGGCCCTGGCCTCCCTTTCTGGCATCTGCAGTTGCTTCTGTGCCAGACCGGGTGGCTTCAAACCCTGTTTCAAAATTTTGCTCCTCCAAAATTTTGCCCATCCTTTGCCAGGAGTGGGATGCTGATCCCCATGCACAGGGCTTAAGTTAGGGCTGGGAGCCCCCTCGCTGCTCCCATGGTGGCTGCAGACAAGCTGGGCTGCCCACCCTTACCTGTGTGTCCTCTCTCGGTGTCCAGCAAGCTCCACGCATTCATCTGGGACTCGGCGGTGCTGGAGTTCGAAGCCTCCCAGAAGTGCGACCTGGTGACGACGGGGGAGCTTTTCTTCCGCTCTGGCTTCGGGATCGGGATGCGCAAGGACAGCCCGTGGAAGCAGAACGTCTCCCTGGCCATCCTCAAGTCCGTACACAGCTTCAGCCCCCAAACGCTGCATGTGCTAGCACGCCAGTAGCCCCACGCCAGGCACTGCCACCCACCCGCTGCGGGGACACTTCTCCCTGCGAGCTCAGCCTGGCTGACAGCATCACGCTGCTCTGCCTTCGTCTCCCTGGGGTTATTCCTTCCACTCCATTCCTGTTAGGCGGAGATGCTTCAGGTCCCCTCCCAAGTCTAAGTAAGGCTCTTCTATCAGCATGAGCCTGCAGTATGGCTGCCACAAAGCATCTGGTATCACGGAAAAAAGGGGATTTCCCTGTGTTAGTTTGGAAATGCCACACTCATTGCAGAGAGGGGAATGTGGTGATGGAGGAAGAGGCAGCTGGGAACCTGCGAGTGGAGGGAGGGGAAGATGCAAGATTAATTGTACAGGGTCAGGAGCCACCAGGGTCCTGGCCTGAACGTGGAGATGAAAGCTGTGGACGAGGGGATGGGCAGGGTGTGGAAACCACCCGCAGGACCCAGGGTAACCTAGGGAGGCCTGGGACCCCGCCTGTGGGGTGGCCGTACTGAAGGGCTGGGTGGCAGTGGGACGGGTGGGATTTGGGACTGCAAAGCCTGGAGAGGCACCAGGAGCCCTCGGGGCCCTTCTGGGAGAGGATGTGGAAGCCCAGGGCTGCAGGTGGCCTGGGACAGCGGTGGGGTGTAGGGATGTGCCAGGAACAGGAGGCAGGGTCGCACAGGGGGCCCGTGGTGGGACGGGTGCTCTGTACCCACCTCCATCCCCACACTGTGACACCAGGTTGTTCCAGCCCTTGCAGCAGGGATCTGCCCGGCGTCCCCTTGCCGTACGTGCACACGTGTGCACACATACGCACCTTGCCAGGCGTGCACGCACCAGTGTGCACACATGGCACCCGTAGACGTGCTTGTAGGCTGCGGCCAAGTGCAGAGCCCTAGGATGGAGGGCGTGGAGAGAGCCTGAAGCCAGCCCCTGTGCCCCGGCCGCCGGCGCCTGGTCTCCTGTGACTGTCCTGTCTCCTTGTGCTTTCAGGTCCCACGAGAACGGCTTCATGGAGGATTTGGACAAGACTTGGGTGAGGTATCAGGAGTGTGATTCCCGTAGCAATGCCCCAGCAACACTCACCTTTGAAAATATGGCAGGTTTGTTCTGCAAACCTCTTTCTTCCTGTTCGCTGGGTAGCCTGCTTTCGCTCAAGACATTCTCCTCTCCTGAGCTCTCCTCCCGGGCCAAAGCTCTGCTTCTTCTGGGTTTGTGCTTTCCTAGCGCTGGGAGGCTGCTGTGGTGGGCTCCCATCCCACCTTGTCCGAAACAGCTCCGCGAAGCTTCCTCCACCATCCCCGGGGTGGCCTCCTCATCGGTGGGGTGGCTGCCGTGCCCATCACTCCTGTCCCTCCACTCTGGCCCAGCCACGGCTGTCGGGGTGCAATCGGTGCAGAGGGAGGGGAGCAGCGCCCTGGGAAGGGGCGAGCAGCACAGGGGCGAGCAGGGACCCTGCTGCAGGAGGGAGCTGGCGTGGGGCAGCCAGCCAGCCCTGAGGAGCGTGTGCTGGTCCTGGGCAGGGGCAGAGGGCAGGGGGGATGCTAATTGATGCAGTGATTTTTTCTCCTTGGCCCCTCTTTGCAAAGATTGAGTTCTCCCAGGCGGACGCTCTTTCCCCAGCCAGTGTGGCAATGCAGGGTTAGGGGTGTCCAAAGGGACACCACACTTGCTGGCACCAGCGAGGATGAGGTGGAGCAGTTTGCTCCATTCCTTGGGACGCCGGGTGTGGTGCCACCTCCCCGTCCCCAGATATCAGCCCCGAGGGTCACGACCGCCCAAGGACAGCGTAGAGAGCTCAGCGTGCGCTGTGCTTCCCGATGCCCCAAACGGCAGCACCAGAGCTGGGGTTTGCTGCTACAAACAGCCCTGGGAACAGGGTCTGCCCCGGTGCATGATGCAGCACCCAGCACCCCATGCCCGCCCCAAGCATCCCTGCAGCAGCGCGGTGCCCAACCGAGAGGAGCTCGAAGGACGCCCCGTGCCCCGCCACCTCCCTGCCCATCACCGTGGGTGCCCCTCCGGGACTGCGGGGGGGTGGCGGGCGTCGGGGGGCCGGGGTTGGCAGATGCTGCTGGTGCTGAGCGTGATGCAGAGGAAATGAAGTGTCGTGGTGCGATTCCCACTGCCCCCTGTAACTTTCCTGCTTATTTCAGGTGTGTTTATGCTGGTGGCTGGAGGTATTGTTGCCGGGATATTTTTAATATTCATAGAAATAGCTTACAAAAGGCATAAGGACGCGCGGAGGAAGCAGATGCAGCTGGCGTTTGCGGCCGTTAATGTGTGGAGGAAAAACCTGCAGGTAGGACAAACCGTTTTTAGAGCAAATCTCCAACAGGTGCGTTTTCCATTCCTTCACCAAATCAGTGAATGCAGAGCTGTGGATTAGCATGGGGCCCCCCGTCCCCCGCCCCGCACCTAGTAACTCCACCGGGTGCTACTGGGCCGCTAGCGAGCTGTAGGGCCTTGCTTGTCCCCAGGGCCACCCCTGGCCGATGCCACCTCCCCTGGGAGGTGTTGTGCCCAGCTCTGTCCGGGACAGAGACCTGGTCCAAATGCCCTGCTTTGTCCTTGGCGGTGCTGGGGATGGGGACCTTGCTCTGCTGGGGACTGTGTGGTGGAGACACATCTTGTCACAGCCGGACCAGCAGTGCCGGAGGCTCCTTTTGCAGGCTTTCTGATCCGTGCCGGCCACGCTCACCAGCAGAGGAGGGGAAGGTTCACCTGCAGCCGCCAAGCATCCATTCCCCGCGGTCCTGAGCATCCCTTCCCTGCGGTCCTGAGCATCCCTCCCCTGCGGTCCTGAGCATCCCTGCCCCAAAGTCCCCGAGCATCCCTTCCCCAGGCCCCTGTGCATCCCTGCCCCGCGGTCCCATGCTGCCCAGGCGGAGAAACGCTCTGGGGATGGAGGCGGTTTCCAATGCCTCCTCCTCCCGACCTGCTCCCGGGGCTGTGGTGCCCCCGCCGCACCCGGACCGGTTCCATAAAAGAGGCGGTGCGTGCTCTTGTCATCTGGGGACAAGGACATCTCCCCCCAGCTTCTCCCATCCCTGAAGCGCCCTGGGTGAGGGGAGCCCGAGGGGGCGGTGGTGCCTGATGGTGACACCGAGCCCCGGGCACGTCCCCGAGCCTCCCCCCGCCCTCGCCTCGCTGCACCCCCAGCTCAGGGACCACCTGGGTGCTCTCCGTGAACCATCCGGGCTGCGTCCCGCCCTTGGGGAAGCAAACCGGCGTTCCAAGAGAGGCACCCTTCGGGTGACTGAGGGACGCTGCCGCTTGCGGGGCCGCCACCCAAGGGACAGAGCCCCCCAGCTGTGGGGTCACCGGCCGAGCGCAGCGTGGGGGCCCCGCGGAGCGGCGGGGGCACGGGGGGGGATGCTGGGGGACGCCACCTTCCCGAGAGCAGCGAGGGGAGCACGAGGCCGGGCTGCTACATCCTGAGAGCTCGCTGGGTTCAGTTCACTGATACGAGTTTCGGAAAAGCCATTTCTTTTTTTTTATTTATTTATTCTTATTATTATTTTTTTCCTTTGCTTCCAAAAAGCAGCAGCACCGACGGGGTTAAGGCTGCTGGGACAGAGCACACTAGTCGCACTGCCATTTTTCACTTGCCAACCTTCTAGAAAATACTGCACTGGGTCCTTGGGCAGAGTCTGTGGGACTGTGAGCAAAGCATGCTGCCCTGTGGGGATAAACAGCCTCATGGTAAAGAGCCGTTTGACATTGTAAGACTTTTCCACAGGAGGAAACGTCAGAGCACTAGTATCTGGTACATTGCTAGAAGGTAGGCAAGTGGAAAGATTTATTTGTTAAAACAAACAAACAAAAATAATGGTTTTTGGGATCACAGTTTTGCCATGGCTATTTCCTGAGATGCCATGGAAGAAA
This sequence comes from Anseranas semipalmata, assembly GCA_013399115.1. Classification (NCBI taxonomy): domain Eukaryota; kingdom Metazoa; phylum Chordata; class Aves; order Anseriformes; family Anseranatidae; genus Anseranas; species Anseranas semipalmata. The sequence goes on along the minus strand of VXAA01004004.1, from coordinate 72,296 downwards.
AAGACATTTCATTCCATTCATCTTGCTTTCCTTTCCGTTTGTGCATGTCCGCAAAAGAGAGAACTGAGAAGGAGGAGCAAATGTATCCCCGAGCATGCTCTACGCACCAGCGGGATACATTTTGGTTACCCCCGTGCGGTAGCAGAGCCAGACCTGGTCACTCCGTCCCCCGTCGGCAAGGTCACACTCATTGGCACGAAAGCAATTGGGGAGGAATCGTTGTCAGCGCCCGCCGCCGAGCGCGGCCGGTCCCCACGGCTCGCTGCCCCCGCACCGTGGCGGCTGGTGCTCCCAGCCTGCGCCAACCAGGTCCGACTCGCTAACACCAATGGCTACATTTTTCAGTTCTGTTTCTCTTTGAGTTCATCCCGACCCCGATGACATCATAGCGCTAACGCTTTGCTTCCTCCCTTTCTTTTCCTTTTCTTTTTTGTTTTTTTTATTTTCCTTTTCTTTTTCTTCCAGTTTCCTTTTTCGTTTTTTTTTTTTTTTAACTGGTTTTCCTTTGGAAAAAAAAAAAAAAAACACAAACACCAACAACCACATTCGGCTTTGCACAAACGCGTCATTTAAATTTTGGAATACCTTTTTTACGGAATATTCATACAATGACTTCTCTTTCAATGCAGTCCTCTCTCTCTCTTGTGGCGCTAGGATTCAGCCTCAGAAAAGGCCCTGAGCCGTTTTTTTTAGCGTAGGAGCAGCATCTCACCTCTCGGTCTAGGCAGGCTGGCGGTGGAAGCGAGGGGCAGGGCCAGGCAGAGCATCCCCAGGTGCTCCCGAGGAAGCGAGGTCAGCGCTGCAGGCTGCCGGCAGACACCCAGGAGACGCAGGGCTGCTCCCCAGAGGGGTTCCAGCGCTCCCGACGCGAGGCCGGCCCCGTAGCCGTAGCAGTGTGGCGGCCGCGCTGTACCTGCGGGTCACAGAGGCCCTTGGAGGACTGGGAGTGACATCTCCAGTAGCTTTCTCACCCAAATGAAGGACATGACACGGGGCAGTATTCAAGTAGATTTAGCGTTTCCAACAGCACACTAGAGATCTAATCACTTATACATATTCATTTTAGGATAGAAAAAGTGGTAGAGCAGAACCTGACCCTAAAAAGAAAGCCACTTTTAGGTCCATCACCTCCACCCTGGCCTCCAGCTTCAAGAGACGTAGGTCCTCCAAGGATACGGTAAGAGGAAGAAGAACAATTCTGCCCTCTCTCTTTCTCTCTCTTTCTCTCTTCTGCCATCCCATCGACTGCCACACACCCATCCCGAAGCTGCCAGTGTACATGCATAGCTCATGTTCGTCACCAGTCAGTCAGTCAGTCAGTGAGTCAGTCATCCCGTGTTCCTGAAAGGATGCTGGGATCCTGGAGGGCAGGCAGGAGGTGGTTTGGAGTCCTGTGATGAGTTGGGAGATGCAACCGAGTTTTTGTTTTGTTTCTGTTTTCTTTTTGCCTGGATGATTTCTGATGTTCCTCTCTGTGCTTTGCTCACCGTACCGGTGCTGACCTCTTGAAACCGATGACATTTTTTTTTTGTTTTGTTTTCTGTTCCTGAGTGTTCCTGTACCTGTTTGTCATTGTATGCCTAAAAACGATCACCCTGGTTTAATTTGGGCACCGTGTCACCTCACCGAGAGCCATGCGTGTCACATTCTCTACATGTGATTTTTGTTTGTGACTATTAGCATTTGGGACGTAGTCCTCGGCGCAGGAGTGACAGCTCTCTCTGGTTATCGTCGGCAGCGAAGCCGCTCTAAAAAAGAGACACCAAGGCTTGAAAGAGGAGGTTGTTAAAGACCCAGCCTGGTTCAAACCTGGGCTTCCCACCTCGCAGTAACGCTGCTCGCACATAACCAGAGAACGTTTCCAAATAGCTGCCTCTAAAGCCAGCCGTTTCCCAATGTGCAAACGTGTCTGCTCGTGCTGGAGCTTCAGACACGCCAGCGTCAGGTTGGGCTGTTGGTCTGTCGGACTGAGCCGGTGTCCCTCTGCATGTTGCCGTCTGTCGTACGACACTCTGCACTGTGGCTACNCCCGGCCGCAGGCTCGCGGGGGGGAGCGGCGCGCGATGTCGCAGGGGGGTCTCCGGCCACGGCGCTGCAGGGAGGCGGCTGCGTTTGGCACCAGGGCAGGCTCCGTCCCCAGCACCCCTGGGACGCGGCCCCGGGGACAGCTGAGCCCTCCGCCGGGCTTGGCTGCCACCGTCTCGCACAAAGTGCTCCCCTCGCTGTCACGGGCGGGTCCCATGCTCTCCTCACTTGTCCCTGTACCCACCGGGGAAGACAAGCACCCTTGTCGCCTCCCATGCTGCCCCATGCTCCTGGGGTGGCACCTTGTCCTGGTGGTGCCCCAGCATCTCGGGTTCCCCCGCTCCACTGCCCTGGGGACCAGACCCCTGAGCAGCTCCACAGGGAGCTTGGAGGAGGCTTGGAGGAGGGTCTGCATGGCCGGACCCCGACCCGGCGAGAGGAGGCAGAGGTGGGGCGGGCGGAGCGGTGAGGAGGAGGTGGGGAGTGAGAAGAACCAGGAGGAGGAGGGACTGGTGGGGAGAAAAGCCTGCAGGGACAGCTGGCAGGGGGGCCCTCAGTGTGACTGAAGTAGACCCCACGTTTTGTTGTCTCCAAGGTTTAGTAAACCAAGGGGACCTGGCCTGGGAGAGTAGGAGCAAGTGAAGTGGGCGCCTGGGGAGACCGGTGCCCACCACAGGCACGTGACCAGCGCCAGGAGAGGGGACCCCATGTCCTGGCTGTGGCTCTGCCCTCTCCTGGGTGCTAAGGGCTGGTGCCTGCCCACTCCCTCAGCAGCAATGGGGCACCCCAGTACCTCCTCCATCACCCCGTTCCCTCCCCAGGGATGTGTCCTGGGCCTCATCCTGCTCTGTGGCGCAGCATCCATGGCCCCATGCCACCCCACTACACAGGGATAGGAGCACCCTGAGCTGGCCAGGTCCAGGGGCAATCTACACCAGAGGCTCCAGAAGATGGCACCCTGCTCTGGCAGCAGCTGCAGCTGTGGGGCAGCTATGGGGAGTGATGCCCCACTGTCTAGGAGCCCCTTGCAGTCTTCTGCGTGACACGGGGTGACATGGCTGGGGCCCCGGAAAATGTTCCCAAGGGGGACAGGCTAGCTGGGCCAAGAACAGGCCAGCAGGACCAACATCCAAGCCAACGGGGACAAGACCGAGGCTAGCTGGTCCAAGATCTGGCTATTGCAGGAGGCCCACAGTGGAGCAAGCTTTGTGGCGATGTCGGGCAGGCCCGCTGGTTGCTCCATGGGGTGAGCAACCAGCAGGAGGGTGCTGTCACCAGCTCATGTCGCAGCCTGCCATTTGGTGCCCCCAGCTTCGATGCAGCAGCCCTGGCTCAGAGACCCCAATGCCCTCCTGCTGTGGAAGGCCCCATGAGTATGTAGCATGCGGGGACACGTTGCCTGGGGTCCTTGTAAAGACGAGAAAGCAGTGAGGTGCTCTGTTTTGTGACGCTTGGCAGAGCTGCGGGCCCACACCAGGTCTCAGTTGGGCAAGGCTTGAGAGCCCATGGGGCTGGAAGGCCAGGCTGACCCCAGCCCCATGGGCTCTCCTGGCCAGCAAGCGAAAGATGCAAACCTGGTGGCCTTGCTTCTTCCCTTTTCGTTGTCGGGAGTTTTAAAAATGGATTCTGCTCTGCAGCCCTGCAGAATGGTCCCTCAGGAGTGCCAGAGAGACAGGCTGGCACCATGGAGCCAAGACAGCCCTGGGAAGCTACCACCCCACTCTGAACGTCCTAGCGCCCACCATCACCCGAGCTGCACAGCCTCTCCGCGGCACATCATCCCCACCGCCCCAGGAGGAGATGCATGTGTTCCCCATAGGCAGCTCCTGCAACTCGAATAGCACTCGCAGAGCTGACGTACTGCCATCCATCGCAGCCACCCACGCTACTGCAACCCCACAGAAGCCATGTGAGACGCATAAACCACACAGACACCTTCCGAGCCGGCACATTCCGTACAGACACGTAACGAGACGCACAGATCCCTTAGCCCCCACTGCAGACGTCATCAGCCCCCGCAGTCCCACTGCCAGCCCGCGGGCCCCCAGGCACAGCACGACACACGTCCCACGTCACCGCCAAGCGAGGGCCCCGCGAGCGTGGGGATGATGCCAGAGCTGGTCGAGAAGCAAGGGGGTTCATGGAAAAGGTCACCTTTTCAGTGAAAGATCAGCCATCCCAGAACCAAGTGCTTTTTGGCTGAAAAAGAACCTAGTTTTTGGCCCCAAACAACCAAAAGTAGGCCAAAGACAACTTTTTTTTTTTTTTTAAAGGAAAGCTGACATTTTCTACAGCAAGATTGCATTTAGCTGGAATCCTAATATTTAACTGAAAAAAAAAAAAAAGAAACCCAAAATTCTTCCAGAAAATCTTCCACCAGCCAGGGACTACCATTATAAGCCCAGATTAGGTTGAAGTCATTTTTAAAGACATATTAAGTTCTTGTCTATATTTTCTTCCTGGTGTCATTTAAAGTTTTTGGTGCCTTCACTTCACTTCCATACCTTAACATGTTTGAGTCTCTTCTACGGTTAATATTGATTAATTTCTTGGCTTTATAATGTTTGGTTTGGGGATAATTGCACCATCCCTGTAACATCATTTACCCTAAATTACTGATATGTGCTTCTAGCATTAGTTCTACTTTAACATAGTTTTGATATGACTATTTTCTTGCTTTTTTTTTCTTTTTTCTTTTTTCTTTCTTTTTTTTTTTAATATTAAAAACTGCATGCATGAACTCTACACAAAAA
>VXAA01004004.1:49906-66160 GCA_013399115.1 Anseranas semipalmata | reverse complement strand
CGCGTGGGGGGGGGGGGTTTTTTTTTTTTTTTTTTTTTTTTTTCCTGGCTGGTTGAGGGGTGTTTCTGCTCTCCCCGCTTGGTTGCTGGTGGGAGCGCGGCTGGGGAGGTCTCTCCTTGGGGGTGTTGGCTGAGCCCCCACTGCGAGGAGCACAGAACCCCAAATCCAGGCCACATCTCCAGCACAGACTGCATTCTCACGTTAGCAAGTGATGCTGCAGCTAGTCCCAAATCAACCACATGGCACGGTTCCTCACCTGCACGGAAGAATAGTGAGAGCAGAGGCACTCGAGCAAGGAGGTGCAATGCCCTGGCCTCAAAGCACAGCTTGAGCTGGCACCAGCCAGACCCTCCAACCACAGGCTTGGCTGTGGGCTGGGCTGGTGGGTCACAGCTCTCTCTTGTGGCTGTCCCTGCACAGGGACGGGCCAGCTCTGCAGGCGCCACGGCTGCCACATGCTGCGCCGTGCTCCTGGGTGTCCTCCCCATCCGGCCATAGGGTGCTTGGAGAGCGTCTGCAAGGACCTCTGCACAAGCCTGCGCTGGGCAGGGGACCTCAGCCAGCAGCAGGCCTGGGGCCGTTGCATCACCCCCAAGAGATATCCCGTAGGGACACAGGGGGTGCGAGGAGATGCGGGGGCGAGTGCCAGGACTGCCTAACACTTCTCTCTCCTTGTCTGTGTATTTGTGTGTTGCAGCAATACCATCCCACCGACATCACCGGCCAGCTCAACCTCTCCGACCCCTCCGTCAGCACTGTGGTGTGACCTTCTCCCCGAGGGCCATCAGTCCTTGCCCGACACAGCGAGAAGGCACAGCCAGGATTGCCTTTCATGGGACACTGATGGGTTCTCCTGGGTGAGACGGGAGGAAAGCATCCTTCATCCATACACAGTGACTTCATTGTATATCTCCCTCCCTCCCTAGGCCTGCTGCCATACTCATGCCCCAAAATGCACGGCGGAACCAGGACAGGGTTTGGACTTCACTGTACAGAGATAATCGCTTCCAACCAGTGCTGTTGTTGACCAGTATTGCCACTGACTGGCTACATGCAAGGGGAAAGGACTTGGAAGGCACATGGTGCCTGCTCTCCCACACTAGCAGGTGCTTCGCTTTGCAGGCTCTGGGTTCTCTGCACGTGCACAGCTCTCGGACCACCCGGGGATGTGCTCATGGAGCAGCCCACGTGGTTCGGCAAGCTGGGGACGTGTTCCTGCCGTGCCATGATCCACCACCTCCCACCAGGGTTGGGAGATGTGTGCTCTGCTCCTGGCCAGGTGATGAGCCCCCCCGGTCCTCCCCTCCATCGGCCCTTGCTCAAAGCCCTGGCACTACTAAACCTGTGTGCTCTGGAGCTCACAGCCAAGATCCTGGCTCCCCACATCTCCTGCACACCAGACATCCCCAGGGCCTGGCCATGGCCGGCACGTAGCTCTCACACTGTGGCTGTCCTGGCCAGGAGACACCGCAAACCAGATCCCGGCTCAGGAGAAGGCAACTGAACAAGACTGCCTGAAGCACTCCTCCCGCAGGCACCCGTACCGTGTGCCAGCCCCCCCAGCTCCCTCCGGGCAGGTGCTGCGAACGGCTGTGGACCCTCCAGCACCCGGGGAGCACCGGGCAGGCTGGGGATGAGCAGCTGCAGCATGTGCACGGGCTGCATCGCATCCCACGAAGGCAGAAAACCCGCCCGCAACGTGGTACCAAGCCCCAGCCGAGCAGATGGGGTAGAAGGGGCCAGCAGGATTTTCGGACGGCAGCTGGGGTCTGTGAGCATCGTCCCACTGACTGCAGTGGCTCCATCAAGTTCATCTCGCTCCAGCTGAGAAATCGAGCCCATTCAACTTTATACGTCAGTGTAACATTAATACCAAGTTTTTGCAAGAGCTCAGTAAAGTCTAGACTGGATTGCGGGGTGGTTTATTGCCTCCTTCTGTCCCTGCCTCCCGGCAGAGCTGGGGGGGAGCCCTGTGCTGAATCAGGGCCTCGCCCAGCGCTGCTGAGGGGCTCGCGAGCAGGGAAGGTGGAGGGACGTGGAGGGACGGAGCAGAGAGAGGGCTGGGAGCTGCAGGGAGGGCCCGGAGGAGCGGGGCACTGCTATTCTGGGATGCGGGGACAGATGGACAGAATGGGGCCAGACCCGGGCAGAAACCACCCAAGTGCCGGTCCCTCACAGGCTGGCTCGCACCCATCTCCATCCTGAGGAAAACTGGGGTGAGGACGCTGAGGACGCGTGTCCCTGGCCACCCCCGCATGGTGACAGCAGCCATCTCCTCGCTGTGCCACTGGCTCCCACAGGAGCCTCTTCCCGCTCCCACGTGCTCAGCATGGGGACGAGCAGGGTGATGGGCACAGCAGCAGCCCCACGTCCCCATCCCCTCCAAGGCTTTTCCTTTGTAATGCCATACAGCCCCCAAGAAGCTTCTGACATCACCTGTGACATCATTCTCTACCAGCTTTGCCTCCCTTTCTTCTGTAGGGCTTGAGTTGTCCCCGGGTCCCCAGTCTGTGGCCACAATGGCCACTGCAGGTTTGGGCCCCCAGGGTGGGTGACTGTCCCCCGGGAGGAGCAGGGAGGAGGAGCAGGGCTCAGGTGACCATGGAGGACGACAGGTGAGGCCCTAGCTCCAAATGGGAAGCCCAGGCCTCCTTGAGGAGGCCCCCACACACACTGGGCTGGTCTCCGTCTTGGAAATAAAAATGAGAGCAAGCCACAACCAAGATGATATTTGATTTATTCTCTGTAGGATTTATTTAACCTCTGCCAAGAGCTTGCCAATGGATGCATTGACCACATCCCTGGCTTGTCCCACAGTGCTTGCACGGGCAGGAGATCATTTCTATGCCACTGGAGCTACCGGGGGGAGGCTGATGTCCACGGCTATCTCATTATGGCTCTTATTGCCTTGCAGTGTGTAGGAACTCATGCCAGAACAGGCTGTTTCTCCTCCTTGGGAGTTTCCCCATTCGTCCCAGCTTGTACTTTCCTTTGCCACGTAGAGGCTCTGGAGTGCCCCCAAAGCACCCAGAGATCCTCAAATGCACGAAAAGGTCCATGGAGAGCTCTGGGACACACCAAAAGGCCTTCTGGAGACACAGAAAGCCAAACAGATGACATCTGGGTGCACCAAAGGCCAAACCAAGGGACATGGGGAGCACATGAGAGAATGCTGAGGCTGCTTGGGTCACCGAGTGCTGGGTGGAGGGTGCTGGGGACACCAAAAGGCACAGGGAGGCTTTGGGGCACCAAAAGGCACGCACAGAGTCCTGGGGTGCACCAAAAGGCGGGGGGAGGCAAATGGCGCTCCCTGAAATGCACACAAAGGCCCTGGGGAGCAAAGGGGCAGGAGGGGCTGAGCCAGAGGAAAAGGATCAGCAGCCCCCTGGGAAGGGGCTGTGCAGGTCTGAGTGCGGCCCAAGGGACCCTCCCGAGACAGGGAGAGGTGCTGGGGGCAGCGGGACAGAGCTCGGGACAGAGCTCGGCACCAGCTTGGGGGCCCCGGGGAGGAGCAGGAGCACTCTGCAGGAGCAGAGCATCCTCTCACTGCTCCGCAGGGAAACCTTCAGCAGCTGGGTGCAGGCACCGGAGAAGGGCACGGACCATGGCCTGGCCAGGGCAAAGCCCCTGCAGCGCCTGGTGGCCCTGCCTCAGTGTCCCCTGCAGGTGAGGGGTCTCCTCCAGAAGTGGGGTTCCCTGCGCAGGTGCTGGTAAACAACCACGACGGAGCCCATCAAGGTGCAGAAGACGATGCTGGCCAGGAAGGAGAGCAGCCCGATGAGCAGGAAGGTGGCGTAGTGCTGGGCGGACAGTGGGGTCTGCTGGCACGGCCAGAAGGAGTCGTTGCTGAAGGCCATGATCGGGTACGTGTTCAGCTGCTCTGGGAACACACACTGGAGCGAGCTCTTCTCTGGAAGAGAAAAGCAGTGGTGGTGGGCACAGGGGGCAGCTGGGGCAAGGCAGGCGGGTGCCAGGGACAGGAGGGATGGCAGGTCTGTGTGGGACAGAGGGGACCAGGGCAGGAGGACAGGGACTGTGGGGCCAGGTTGGCCAAGGTAGCCCAGGGCAGGGCACAAAGAAGGGGAGCAGCAAGGGTCCAGCACTCACTCGTGTCCTGCGCTTTGGGGAGTGGGATGGGACGGGGGGGGGGGCGCGGTGCTGGGCAGCACAGGAGGGGGCAGGACAGGAGGGGGCAGGCCAGGTGGTGGGGCTGGCTCCCTGGGGACAGGCATGGGCTGCGGTGAGCAGCCAGCCTGGAGATGCCACAGAAAACCTCACCAGTGCAGGCGAGGGGCACAGGAGTGGGTGGCAGCAAAGGGAAAGACCTTGCCGGTGGAGCTGCTTCTCACCGAGGCTCCCAGGGGAAGAAATGCAGGATCAGTCCCATGCTCATGAAGGCACCGGGAAGGGGCTGAAGGCTCTGAGTTGTGGCCAAGTCACGGGTGATGCCCAGCCCGCAGGTGCCCATTGCCCATCACCCCTCCCCGGGGCAGGACTGGTGCCACTGCTGGGGGCAGTGCTGGGCACTGTTGCCCAATCTGCCTCTCCAGGCAATCCCTGCTGGTGACCAGGGACCAGCCACCAGCCACTGGAGGGTGGCACCAGGGACAAGACCCGGGGACAAATCCACCCAAGCAGGGCTGGCTTCTGGGGAACCTTGCCACACCCCCAGGGACCCCAGCCCCATGGACCCATGGCCTGGCAGCTGATGGGGGTGACCAGTGAGGATGGAGAGGGTGGGAGCTTGGGGACACTGTCCCCTGGGCACTCACCTGGCACTTTTTCCCTGTTGTGACCAAGCCAGCTCCAGAGGGGCAGGATGTTGCAGGAGCACACCCAGGGGTTCCCGTGCAGGAAGAGTTCCTGGAGCCCGGGCAAGGTGCGCAGCACACCTGCCCCCAGCTCCTCCAGCCTGTTGTTGCCCAGGTTGAGCGTGGACAGGCTGCCGAGGGGCAGGAAGGTCTCGGGGCTCAGCACAGCCAGGTAGTTGTTGCTGAGGTCCAGCTCCTGCAGTGCCCCGAGCCCCACCAGCGCCTGCCTGTGGATCATCCCCAGGTGGTTATGGGGCAGGCTGAGCCGCAGCAGCACCGGCACGGAGGTGAAGGCGCGCGCCCTGAGCACGGCGATGAAGTTGTAGCCGAGCCAGAGGGTGCTGGCGTTGGTGGGCAGGCGCGGCGGCACCTCGTCCAGGGCGCGCTGGCGGCAGTCCACGTCCCCTGCCCAGCAGTGGCAGGCGGGGGGACACGCGGGTGCGGGCAGCGGGCGCAGGAGGAGCAGGAGGGCCAGCACGGTGCTGGGGCCCCTCCATGCGCCCATGGCCACCCGCCTGCACGGCGAGGGCTCCCCAGTCCCCAGCATCGGGGTTCCCCCAAGGGCAGGATGCCCAGCGCCCCTCGCCTCGCCCAGCCACGCGTCCTTGCCCGGCACCCTTGGGTGCGGTGAACGGGCGGATGCGCACGGCTCCCGGTAGCTGTGTGCATTCCCCACCGCGCGTTCTGCGGGGTGGAGCTGCATTTTTCTTAGGAAATATTTTTGCAGTGATGCCTGCCCTGGCAAGGTGCGGCCGTGCCCTCGTCCCTCCCCCTGCCAGGCGCTGCTCCAGCCAGGTAAGCAGCCAGCTCCGCACAGCCCGCGATTAACTGCTTGTGTGTGCTGCAGGCTGGGGAGGTGGAAAAAAAACCTCTCCTGGCCTCCATCCTCCCCACGGGGCATCCCGCCAGAGGACCCAGGGCCGTGTAGCTGGCTGGGATGGGACAACAAAGCTTCAGTCATGTCATCAGCAGGTCTAATGCCACCATCTGCGCTGGCCTTGCCATGCCCAGAGGTCCTCAGTGGGGAGCCCTTGGCTGGGCTCTGCTTGCCCCTGGCAGGAGACCACAAGCCACAGCAAGGTGACGAGGGTTGGGATGTGGCCCCCACCCGAGAAGGCACAAGGAAGGTGACAGTGCCAGGCTGCTGCCACCCAAAACATGTTCACCCTGGCCTCGGCATGGCAGCGCCGGCACCAGAGGGCTCAAAGTCTGCCTCCACCCTGTTTACACCTGCTCCAGTTTCAAAGCCCCGCAGCAGGAGCTGCAGAGTGGAGGTTCCAGCTCCCGGCACCCCCTCCCTGTCAGGGCTCCAGGGACCCCAGGGGACCAGAGGACCCCATCCCACCCAGCCCAGAGATGGAGCAGGGATGCTTTTGTGGCTCCTTTGTCATTTGAGACCCCGGGGCACCCCCTGCCACCTCTGCCACACAGTGAATGGGCTGGGGGACAGCAAAATAGCACGTGCCTGTGTCCCCAGCCAGATCCCGGATGTCCCCAGACCCGGGGCAGGAGCAGCAGACAGACTGGTTTATTAATAGCCTCCAGAGGAGCTTTGCTTTGTTTATCTACCCTGCAGCAAACTCGGTTTGCTGCATTAATCCCCATCTGGAAATAATTCAGAGCGCTCCTCCGGCCCAGCCCAGCCCAGCCTGGCAGGGCACAGACACGCTCCACAGGGCACTGCAGCCCCAGCTCACCTGCAGCACCCTGGGCTGTGTGGGGACCCAAATTTTCAGGGACCCGGTGCGCTCACAGGTGCATGGCCCACTGCCCACTTTTGAAGTGCAAAAATCACCAAGGAAAAACAAAAGTGCTCTGAAAAGCAAGGTCGTTCCCTGCTTTTGTGCTCGGAGAGCCCAGGAGGCTGGGAAGCATCTCAGCGCTCTTCTCTCGTTGCCACCCTGCTGCACACCCTGCTGGCACGTGGCAAGAGCTGTCCCTAATGGGGCATTCTGCACCCCGGCAGTGCCACCACTGTCCCTTCACTCGCCCCACGAGTGCTCTGCAGGGCACCAGGCTCCCAGCACCACCGGTGGCACAGCCCTTTGGGTCCCTGTCACTCCCCGCTTCTCTGGGCAGGGGACACAGCACCCTGCAGGCCCCTGTCCCCAGCCAGGGCTGCACCGCTCCCCCATGCTGATGCTTCCCCTGGAAGAGGTTTTGGGCTCCACAGCCCAGCCCCGGGGCCAGCACCAGATGTGGCTCTGAGCATCCCCTGTGCTAGGACAGGGGAGGGGACCGTGCTGGCTGATGGAGCGGTCCCCATGGCACTGGGCAGAGGGGGTGAATCAGGGTGCCCAGCCAGCACGCCGAGACCGTTCCCAAAATGGAGAGGCAGATAAACTCCGGAGTCCAGCCCCTGCCTGCAGGGACATGAGGCACCTAGCACAGCTCTCCAGCTTGCTCCTGGTGCTGGAGGGATGCAGGGGTGGTGGCACAGAGCCAAGCAGCTGGGGGCTAGGGACAGGGAGCCGTGGGTCTTTGTTACCTTCCACCACTAAAGAGCTGGGAGCCGGGTGCTGGGTCGAGCACAGAGCCCCGCTGGCAGCTCTGGCCCTACCCAGGCTCTTGCCACCACCCCACAGTGGAGCATTTGCAAACCAAAGCAGCAGGGTGAGGACCTGGGCGAGCATCTCCTGCCAGGCGAGGGCACCTTCCTGCGCCTGGCCCAAGCCCCGCGCAGCGCAGGGTGCAGCCCAAGCATCTTGGCAGGATGGGACCCCTCTCCTCCCAGAGGCACCAGCACCAGCATGGTGAGGCTGCAGCTCTGCCAGGAGCGGGACACTTGGTGCCTCCACCGCTTTGCAGCCCTGACACCTTGCAGGGGGGGCTCAGCTCCCACACAGCCCCTCGCATCGCCCCCACCACTGCAGCTCCGGGAGGGTCCCTGTTCCTATGGGTTCTCCCTCACAGGAGGCCAGCACGGCCTCTGATCAGATGAGGGGCAGGAGGTCTCCATGCCTGAGACTGCGACAGGGACAGTGAGCTCCTGGGCAGCATGAAGATGGAGGGGAAGGCGTTTTAGGGCTCCGTGGCAGCTTTTATCCCATCCCTGAAGGTTTTAATTTTTTGCATTTTTCCATGTAATTAAGGATTCAAGGCTGGCAGATGCCTGCCCTGTGGCAGGAAGGAGTCCCTGAAGGACACCACACTCCGGCCACAGCCCCCTGGGCACCCTCACCTCGGCCCTGGGGCCTCCCTGGTGCCCTGCTCTGCCTCGGCTCTGCTGGGCACAGCTCAGGGCTCTGACTTTTTTATGGCAGGTGACACCAAGTGGCAGAATTGTGAACGGGCGCTGCGCACAGCGTGGGTGCTGCGCACGGCAAGGGCATGGGACCCCTCTGGCTGCAGCCCTGTCACCCAGTGCAGGGGACAGCTGAGCACCAGGACCACCCGGGGGCATGAAATCACTGTGGTGCCTGGCACTGGGATGCTGCAAGAGCTCATGAACTGCATGGAAAATGGATGCAGAAACTGGACTCTAGGGAAGGATGGCCCAGGCAGCCCCAGCCCTCCCAACCCAAGAGCTGTATTAACGTCACCCTGGTGCACCCCAGACTCCCCCATCTGGCCTCTGCTAAACCCATACTGTGCTGGAGCAAAGCAGCTGGAGGCCAGATCAATGCAAAGGGCTGGAGCCATGAGCCACGGCCCGCAGTGACTGTGTCCTCCTCGATTTTAACTATTCAGCTGCCCTGAAGCCCAAATTTCTCATGCAAATGGCAAACAGAGCAAACACTTAAAGAAAAACAATTGGACAAAGCAGGTCACTTCTCCTTGCTCCAGGGCAGGGCTTGCCCTGGGCTAGCACGAGGCTGACCAACAAATGTGACCAATCCGTGCAGCACAGCAGATGTTTAATAGATGTGAAGCTTTTGGGGTGTCAGACACTCCCCAGAGCATCTCTGCATCGCTGCAGTGTCCCAGGCTCCTGCATCCCCTGCCTTGGTGGAGGTGTCCCCACTGCAGAGCTGCATGCATGGAGAAGCCAGGCACCAGCAAGCCCTGGGCCAGGCACCAGGGGACATCCACGATGGCTGGACCAGGTTTTGGAGTTGTCAGACGGGCAGGTGGGCAGGATGAGGGGTGAAGATATCCTCATCCCCCCTGTTACACCCCAAATCCCAGCAGGATGGGCAACAAACCCTGAGCAAGCTAAAGGCCTTCCTAGGTCACAGGGACAGCCCCACCACACATGGGTCTAGGGGATGGCATGGGGTCCCCAAAAAGTGACGCAGAAAACACCCCAGGAGCTCAGAGTGCAGGCGCAGGATGCCATGGCTTGCTCCACTGAGCTGCACCAAGCCTGCCCACATGCTGCTGTCCCTGTGTCCCCACACTCAGCTCTCAAAATCCGCTGTCACCCCGCAGCAGATGCACGGCCGGCAGCAGCCGCGGCGCGGGAACAGCGCCCGGGGCACCGCATCTTGGCACAGCCCCGACGGCTGCTGCGTGACCGCCGGCTCCTTGCACAAGCCCTTGGTGGCCGCGTCCGGCGGGGACCGTCCGGCCACCTGGGGATGCTCCTTATCAGCCTTGACGGCGAGGAAGGTGGCCAGGTCGAGATCGAGCATGGTGACGCCGCCGCGTGGCGTGGGCGTATTTTGGCGGCACTGAGGGCAGGGGATCCAGCGCTGCTCGTTGGCGACGGCGTCCAGGCGCTTGAGGCAGGCCTGGCAGAAGGTATGGCCGCAGTAGAGCCGGCGCGGCAGCCGGCCGCCCAGGTCGTAGGAGGAGTAGCAGATGATGCACTCGACCCTCTGGCTGCCCCGGCTCGGGGTGCGCGAGTGAGCCTCGGTGCGTGGCCCCGCGTCCTCTGCCCGGGGGCTGCCACCGGCCTGGGACATGCTGGGAGGGGAGGGCGAGAGGAGGCATCAGCGCCGCGGCTGGGGAGGGCACCAGGGCACGGGATGCCACCTCCGTGTGCAGCCAAAGCACGGGGGAGATGGGGACCAGCCCCATGCGGTGCGGGCAGCTGAGGGTTGCTGGGGGTATCAGGGTCCCTGCCTGACATCCCTGCATTCCCCGTGGCCAGCTCTGCCCTATGGTGGGCTCTGGGGTGTCCCCCATCCATGGGAATGCATTATCCCGGTGCCACCCTGTGTCCCCAGCACGAGCTGTGCCGAATGCCCCTTCCCTCTCACAGGGGCTGGGGGTGGCCAGACCCCAGCAGCCTGCCTGGGCCTGCGGGGGCTCTGCCTTGGTGGGCGCCATGGGGTGGGAAGGAGGTGGGAGCATCACCCTGAGGGCCAGACCATGCCATAGCCCTGCTCTGCGCCAGCCCTGGACGCCAGCCCATGGATGTCAGCAGACGGGGGCTGGCACCCAGGCTGGTTAGGAGTTGAGGGGTGCAGCATCATCTCTGGGTACCCACCAGAATGTTTGCAACCCTCTCCCAGAGGCCACCAGGACCCTGCACCCTCTCTGCAGGTGGCCTCAAGCATTTTGGTTGATGTGGGCACCCACTTCTCCCCCCCAATCCCTGTCCCCCATCCCTACCTGGGGTGCTCTCTTCCCCAGGACCTCAGGGGAGGCGGCAGAGGGGCTGCACCATCCTGGGGAGCTGTGGCCGTCCTGGGAGCAGCATCAGGGCCCCAAGCAGCTCCCTGCCAGGTCCCGGTGGCCGCAGGTGGCTGGGTGGTGGGAAGGGGCTCACCTTTCAGGGGCAGGCGTGCTACCGGATCTGCTGCTGAGAAGCCAAGCCTGGGAGATTGGGTTACAAGCACCCGGACAACAAAGATCTCCGAAACTGAAGCCTTGGCTCCCTTCCTGGGAGCGTTCATTAGCCACCCGCTCTGCCTCATTAGCAGAAGACATTGTCCCTGTGAGGCCGGGCTTCATCATGCGTGGACATCGGCCGTGCCTGGGCAGCAGCGGTGGAGTCCTCCCCGTCCTCAGCCGCTATCTGTGGCCAGGCACATCTGGGCAGATGTTGGCCAGCAGAAGCCTGATCGCTCTGCAGACGCACTGGGACATGCATGGCCAGCACATCCCCAGGTGGCCCGGACTGCGGGGACGGCTGCGACTCAAGGGTGAGGGCACAGCAAGGGTCCAGGCTTGGGGGAGCTGGGGCTGGCATGGGGGCACCGAGGCTCCAGCCTGGTGTGGGTGCGAGCGGGCAGCACCCACATGTGGGGCAGGGGGACAGGGACCCTGTCTGGGGGTCCCATGCCTGGGGGTGACGGCTGTGAGAGGAAAATGATCTGGGGTGTGAGGAGGGCTGGAGCTGAGAGAGGTGGGGAAGGAGTGGGGCACCCGAGCTGTCC
Source organism: Anseranas semipalmata (assembly GCA_013399115.1). Lineage (NCBI taxonomy): Eukaryota > Metazoa > Chordata > Aves > Anseriformes > Anseranatidae > Anseranas > Anseranas semipalmata. The sequence goes on along the minus strand of VXAA01004004.1, from coordinate 55,083 downwards.
TGGATCTCCAGTGTCCCTCACGTCCTTGCTGACTGTGGGGACAGAGGGACAGGCAGCACAGCAGAGCCCTTTGCTGGCGGCAGTGGCTCAGAGGTGCCCAGTGCCTGGGGGCTGACCAGGAGCAGGGGACACCGGTGGCCCAGCTTCTCCTGGAAAGACACCAAAGCTGTGTCTATGCCCAGCCCCTGCTCTTCCATCTGGGGCTGCAGGCTCTGGTGTAGGGGTCCTCAGCTCTGCTGGGGACGATGCTCATCACCGTGCTTGGCTGGGGAGATCCCAGCACCCCTCGGTGACACCTGCAAGGTCCGTGCTGATGTGTGACCCGGGACGGTGGCAGGCTCAGTCCCCGCAGCACCAGCCCCTAGGGCCAGCAGCGATGTCACAGCCCCTGAAGGGAAGGTGCGCAGAGCAGGGGAAGAGAGTGGGTTTTTTGGGGACAAAGCCAGGATCCTGGACGAGAAACGCACGGCCCGGAGCGCGCAGCACTTCTGCCTGCGGGCGGGAGAGGGCAGCAGGCAGCAACGCAGGCAGGAGCAGGGTCCCCTGCTGTCCCCACGCCACCAGGGCTCCTTGGCAGCAAGAAACGGGGCTTTGGAGCTGCAGACCGAGGGCCTCACCGGGGCTCTGCAGAAAAGCTCGACCCTGACCCCTGTGCTCGGCAGCAGGGCGGCAGAGCTGGCAGCACAGCAGCTTCGGGCTCGCAGTGGCCATATCCTGATGTGCTCCATCACAGGTGTCCCCAGCAGCTCCCACTGCCAGGGACCTCAGGCAGGACATGGGCTGGCACAAGGTACCCAGGGGACCCCGCATGCCAGCAGCAGCCGTCCCCATGCATGCCGGGGGGTGGTGGCACCCCCATGCTGGCAGCTGGGGCAGGGCTGGGTGCACAGATGGGCACCGTGTGCTCCATCCAAGTCCCATGTGCCCAGGGATGTCCAGGCATCTGGATGCCTAGGGATGTCCCAAAGCTGACAAGAAGTCACTCTCCTGTCCAAAGTACCATGGTGGCCTGGCTCATCTGCCATGGAGTAACATATGAAACCCAACATCATCAGGGTTGGGTCAGGTTGGACCCAGTCATTATTTGGGTTGTAGGAAGCTAGACCCAAAACCACCATACGCATGCGAGGGTGGGCTTAGCTCTGTGCACACCCAGAAGTACCCAGGGCACTGCCTGGGGGCAGCGGCCACCCCCGAGTTACTTGGGGTGAGGAGGGGTAGGAAGGGGCAGGGGGCCATGGACCTGGCACAGGAACCTCGTGAGGTTCAACCAGGAGAGGTGAGGAGTCCTGCCCCCGGGGAGGAACAGCCCCAGCACCAGGACATGCTGGGGGCACCCAGCTGGGGAGCAGCCTGGCAGGAAGGGCCCTGGGGGTCCTGGTGGGCGCCGAGCTGACCATGAGCCAGCAACCGGCCCCTGGGGCAAAGAAGGTGAACGGTGCCCTGGGCTGCGTTAGGCAAAATAAAGCCACCAGGTGGAGGGAGGTGATCCTTCCCCTCTTTCAGCACTGGTGAGGCCACGCCTGGAGCGATGGGTCCAGCTCTGGGCCCCCCGGTACAAGAGAGACCTGGAGCTACTGGAGAGAGACCCCCGAGGGGCCAGGAAGATGAGGCAGGGCCTGGAACACCTCTGCTGTGAGAGGCTGAGAGCTGGGGCTGCTCAGCCTGGAGAGGAGGAGGCTGGGAGGGGGATCTCCTCAGTGTCTATAAATGCCTGGGGGGGGGGTGCAATGGAAACAGAGCCAGGCTCTTGTCAGTGGTGCCCAGTGCCAGGACAAGAGCAACGGGCACAAACTGGAGCCCAGGAGGCTCCCTCTGAACATCAGGAAGCACTTCTGTGCTGTGCGGGTGACGGAGCACTGGCACAGGCTGCCCAGAGAGGCTGTGGAGTCTCCAAAGCCACCTGGACGTGGTCCTGGGCACCCTGCTCTGGGTGGCCCTGCTGGAGCAGGGGTTGGACCTGAGGGACTCTGAGAACATGGGACCTGCAGGCAGGGCCAGCTTGGGGTGGGGGGAGCCCTTGGGTGGCGTGGGCACACCGAGGGGCATGCGGCCTGCAACCAGCTTGGCTCTATGTACCCTGCAGAAACGCAAATCTGGGCACTGGGGAAGGTGCATCTGCAAACAGCAGCAACAAGTGGGTGGGTGAAGCGTTTTTCTGTTCCCAGGGCTCAGCTACAACCCGTCCCCGGGAGCCGCAGGGACCTTTGGCACAGCAGGGCAGGGAGAGGCACCATCAGGAGAGTGCAAAGGTCTGGTCCGGATGAGCCAGAGCCGTGCATCACCACCCACACTCCACCCACAGGAGACAGCAGCCACCCAGCACCACTCTCCACACAGCCCAGCACCCCGCGGACATGGGCAGCGCCCATGGGACCCTGTACCAGCACCACCCAAACCCCACGTGTCCATGCCAGGGTCCATCTCTCCCCGTGCTGTCCCCTGCCCACCCTGCTCCTCGCCAGCCTTCCCACTGCCTCTGGCTTAATCATTGCCCAGGGGCTGGCGGGGAGCGCTCTGCCGCCGTGTTTGCCGTCATCCCAAGGTCACACGGAGCAAAGGGTGGCGGTGGCACACGGTGCTGCTGGCGGGCACTGTGCCCTGCCCAGCCCGGCCAGTAGACGTCAGACCCCACAGGTCAGACCCACGGGCACCAGTTTCAGCCAGGGCCGTGTGCCACCACCATGCCATCACGTCCCTGCCCGGCCCAGCTCAGCCACCCTGTGGGCTCTGAAATGGGGAAGGGCTGGCATCTGGGAGAGGGATCCCACAGAAGCAAACACGGGGTGAATCAGCTTGTCTCCGTGTCAGCACTGACAGCGGTCCAGGCAGCGCAGACAAGAGAGCTCCTTGTGCAGGACGGGCTGCGTGGAGCCACGTCCCTGCCAGCGTCCTCCTGCAAGAGGCAACACCCCCCCGCCACCGCCAGCATGGGACCGGGGCCAGGTGGAGGAGCCAAACTGGCAGGGTCCTGTCCTGCACCTCCGCCAAGCCTCTGCCTCCCTGGCCCAGAAGGTGTCAGGGGTGGTGGGAACCCCAGGGGCTGGTGGGCTCCTGGTGCTGGTGGGCTCCCCAGGGGTCGCAGCCAGCCTGGGCAGAGCCACAAAGCCCCCCCCCAGCACCCAGCTGCCCCAGCCAGGAACCCACCCCTTCCCCAGCCCCCCGCAAAGCCGGGCTCTCTCTTTCCAAAGGACAGGACAACATCCAGCTTGGCAAGGTCAGGCCAAGCACCAGCCAGTGTCCCCAGGAGGGGGGCTGGCAGCAGCGAGATGGGGAGCTCAGGAGGCCCCTGCTGCCGCTGCAGTCAGCAGCGAAGGAGTTAAGCCCAGTGTGGGGGGAGGATGTTGCTGTGTGCCCCCCACATTGCAATACAATACACAGCCCTGCTGGAGAGGCAAGAAGTAACTCAGGGATCCCGGAAAACTCAGGCCAGAGGGAAGGGGCGTACCTTGGCAGGGCAGGAGGTGGCTGTGATTTTATTTGTGGCGCGCTGAAGTCATCTGCTCACACCCGCGCTCTTTCCAAGCCCCTGCAGACGAGGCCGTTCCCGCAGCCGCCGCGGTTGCTTACGCAGCTGCCGCCTGGCAGCGCGGCGGCCAGGGGACGCCAGCACAACGGCCGGCTTGTTCCAGGTCTGCCGCGCCAGCCCCAGCCCAAAACCGAGTCCGGAGCTGCCCCAGCTTGCTGCAAAGAGGCCAGCGGGCTCCACGCTCGCTTTTCTCAGTGCCTGGGGGTTGCAGAAGGCTAAGGGTGGGGATCAGCGTCGGGAGCTTCCATGGCACAGGGGGACATGTGCGCGCTGCCAGCCTGGCAGCGGGAAAGGAGCGGGGCCAGGGGGGCCCTGGCATCCCGACACGAGACACCCACACCCACGCCACGCCATCAGGTGCTGCCCTCGAGCGCTGCCGGGCACTCTGCCACGCTTTGTCTGTCTGTCCTTCCTGTCTCCTGCCCTCCGTGACGGGCAGCAAGGCGAGGAGGAGCGGTACCCGCCCAGAGCTCGGCGCAGGGCGCTGCAGCCGCCCCGTGACACTGCTCAGGGAGAGGAGGGGGTCCCCATCCCAGCCGGGGACGTGTCCCTGACCCCTCTCCACCCGTTTCCCAGCAAGGGTGGACCCGCTGGCTCAGCGTGCGGGATCGCAGGCTGCTCCATCCCCAGCGTAGGCACTTCTCAGAGGCATCTGCGTTGGCACGCATCATCCCAGGGTCCCTGGTCCTCTGTGGGGTGGGGGGAACCCGTCCTTCTCCCCTGCGCCCCACTCTGGGCTCCCAGGAGCCAGCAGGTGCCTGTCACCGGCGCATCTGGCTGCAGAGCTCATGGGTGAAAACCAATGACAAGTCCAGCCGGTGCCACGTCCCAGCTGCCAGAGCGGGCAATGGGGCAGCTCCCCGGGGTGCCCAGCCCAGATGGCTGCGTCCCCCACACGTCCCGCGCGTCCCCTTAGGAGACGACACAGCAGCACTTTCTGCAGCAGGGGCAGCACTTGCGGCAGCCGTTCCCCCTGCCGGCTTCGTGCCCGTGGCCCTTGGGAGGCTTGTCCAGGGTGACGGTGTAGAAGGAGTTGGGCGAATCCCCATTGGGCATCTTCAGGCTGCCATAGGGGTTGTAGGGCCGGGACCAGGACTTCTCCGTTGAAATGGTCTGGTTGTCCCAGCTGCTGGCACGGTCCGCCTGCTCCTCCGCAGTGTACGTGGGCACGACGGAGGGGTTGGCGATCACGGTGGGCGAAGCAGGCTCATCCTTCAGGTAGTGAGTGATGAAACTCTGCTGGAACTGGGACCGCGGGATGTTCACGCTGGCATAGGGGTTCTCCAGGGTGACGCCACGATCCATGTCCCTGTCCCTGCTGGCTGGCAGCGCTCCCCCTCACCTCCTGTGAGAGAGGGACCCCATGAAGCTGAGGCATGGGGGGACCATGGGGGAACCCTACTAATTTGGGAGCAGGGTGCCGAGCTGTGCTCACCCCTCCCTGGCAGCCCCACAGGACCCCGACAAGTGACCCATACGTGTGGCCCTGCGAGCAGGGGCAGCAGAGCCGGGCAGGGGGACAGGAGGACAGGAGGGACGATGCCTGGGCAGGGGCCAGGGGGGCAGGTGGAGTGCTGGGGGGCAGGAGGGGTCCTGGGGGGCAGGAGGGGGCAGCTGGGGCAGGGGGTGGAGTAGGAGCTTCGGGGGG
>VXAA01004004.1:33349-49596 GCA_013399115.1 Anseranas semipalmata | reverse complement strand
CCCGCTGCCCCCAGCCCCCCCTGGACACCCAGATCCCCGCAGCCCAGGGGTCCCGCACACCCTGCCCGGCTGCATCCCACCCCCCCAGCGCAGACCCAGCCCCTGACACCCCAGTGCCGGGTCCCCGCTGGGGTCCCCATCCTGCTGGGTGACGCCTGGGCCCCCAGGCAGCGAGCGTGGCACAGACCAAAGGGGCTGGACCAGAGCTCCCAGCATGGGCCTGGGCATCAGGCAGGGACGCGTGCGGCTCTGCGGTGGGACGTTGGCTGCCGTATGAGGTGGTACCCCCCAAAAAGAGCCTTCTCCAGGACAGGGCTGGGGGCATTACCCTGTGCCCAGGGCATCCTTGGGGAGCGAGGAGCACAAAGCTGGATGGATGAGGGACACGGCTGGCACAAGGCAAGGAGAGGGATGCTGGCTTACGTGCCGGTGCCCAGGACCAAGAGGGAAATGCTGATTTTCGGCACCCTCCACCTGAGAGCAGGCGGGGGAGACCCCGTGTGAGCCCCAGCCCTGCTCTAGGGTGAGGCTTTTCAGAAGATACCAACTGCAAACCCAGCCCAGAAGCCAAGCCCCTTTGCCCTGGGGCCCTGATCCTGCCACATTCTCACCGCCACAAAGCTGGTGTCCCCGTCCCCACTGTCACCAGCTGCCAGGCCTCTCCCAGCTCCCCGGCGTTGCCTTGTCCTCCCCCCCGGTACCCGCTGTGCCCTCAGAGGGCTCTGGGCTGCAGGCAGGGCTGCAGGCAGGGCAGTGCTGCCCGCAAGCTCCCCGGGCTCCTTGCATCCCACCAGCACTGGTGGAGCTGGGCCAGCACCAGCATGGGGACATGTCATGGGGATGTGGCACCACCACAGCTTCACTGCTCTGCTCTGACCTCGCAGGACACCCACATGTCCCCCGTGGGTCCTGAATGGGCATTTTGCTGCAGGCTGCAGGACTTTGGGCTTCTCTGGAGGCTTCTGGGTGGCAGTGGCCAGGTCTGTGCTTTGGTGCACCGTGTCCCTGCTACCTGGTGCTTGGGGACAGGGGGGGTTCAGCGGGGAGCCCGCTCCCTGACAGGTGTCCTGTCCCCAGGTGTGGGGCACAGCTCCTGTCCCGCAGCCGGATGGTCCCACCTGTGCCAGCAGCCGAGCACGCCGTGGGGTGGGACAGGGCCACCGCGGGTCCCCGACTCCAGCCTTGTCCCCGCTGTGTGATGACGCCGTGGTCACCATGGGGACCTGCACCCTTCCTGCCACCAAGCCCCCCAGAAACGGCTCGTGCCGAGCCCCAGCCTCTTCCCGCTGGGTGCAGGAACCCGACCCACGCTGGAGCCGTGGGGATGCTGGGGACAGGGCCACACGCGTGGGGCTGGGGCGCGGGGTGGCCCCACACCGCAGCTGAACCCTCCGGGACCCGAACTACGTTTCCCACAGCACTTTGCAAAGGGGACTGCCCCTTCCCCCGGGCTCTGCAGGGCAAGACTACACTTCCCAGCCATCTCCGCCGGGGAAAACCGCACAAAAGAGCCCCGCGGCCAAGCTCGGCTCCGCAGCGAGGGGCTGGGGTCGCCCAGCCCGGGCCGAGCCCGCTGGCCCCGGGTGCCAGGTGAGTGGGGACGCGGGGCCGGGGCTGCGCCCTGGGCACCAGCAAGCGCCGGGGGGAGACGGGACCGGCACTGGCAGCGCGGCCCCTGGGGCGGGTGCTGGTGGGTGCAGGATCTGGGGTCGTTTTTGGAAAAGCTGCGGGGTCAGACCCACCCCTGGCCGGCTCTAGCAGCGGGAGGGGGGCCGGTGCGGCTCCGTGCCTCAGTTTCCCCGCAAGCCGGGCACCGGGAGGAGCGCGCCCCCGCGCCCAGCCGGCACCCGGCACCCAGCCCTCGGGGCCGTGGCGGGGAAATCCCGCAGCTCCGGACCGCAGCGGAGAGCAGAGCCCGAGGAGGGCTGCCTATCGCCCTGGGTGCGCTGACTGCGGGTCGGGACCCTCCGGGCTCACCTCTCCCGTGGCAGGAGGGCAGGAGCTGCTGGACCCCCCCACGACCCCACCGTCCGCCCCTCCCGGCTTGAGCTGTCTCCCCAGAGAAAACCTCCTGGATTTTTTTTTTATTTTTTATTTTTTAGGTGGATTTGAATTTATTTTTTAAATTAAAAAAAAAAAAAAAAGAGGCAGCGTCCTTCCGCCCGGGAGCCCGGCCCCGACCCGCGTGTCGCTGCCTGCTCGGGCGATGTCGCTGTGGCTCCTCCGGTGCCGCAGGGCTCTGCCCAGCCGCCCACGCGTGGCCCCGCTCACGAGAGGGCTCTGCTCCCCGACACCCTGCGGCGGCACCCGCCGGCCGTGTCCTTGCTGCCCTTGATCTCCCGAAGGGTCTCAAAAGCGAAGCTCCTGCTGCTAGCACCTCGGAGCTTTTTGGACAGGTTTTTTGGAGAGGTTTTAAGGGCGACGGCCTTAATTTGAAGGCCCTCCACCCTGCTGTCCCTCTGTGGCACCACGCAGCAGCAGCTCACGGCACGGGGGGGACGAGCCCTGGCAGGGGGATGCCCCGCATCCAGCCCACGCTCCCGCAGGCGCCGCCTGGGCAATCTCGTTGCACGCAGCCTCCGGCGCCAGCTTGGCTGGGCTGTTTGCAGCCTCGTCTCAGGAAGCCCCTTCCAGCCCAGGCTGCTGCTCTCCTGCTCCAGAGCTTCTCCTTTCCAGCCTCCATTTACCGATGGCCAATTTGGTCTCGTGCCAATGGTGTCTTTAATAATGGCAGGCAAAGCTGGAAGGGTCCCCAGCGAGATGAGGGCTTCGGGCTTCTGCAGCCAGCGGGAGGCAAGGCTGGGGCTTGCTGGCCCCAGGAGGGACCAGGTTCCCCCCAGCTCTTCCCAACTGCGGTTGGCCCCGGGAAGCTGAACCCCCACGGCTGCACAGAGAGGGGCAGGAGCTTCATCCCCTGCCCCGGGAGCTTCATCCCCTGCCCCGGAAGCTTCCCCAGAACAACCCTGTGCTTTGTCCTGGTCACACCACCTCCGAAATCCTTGCATGCTCCTGTGCACAGATGCGTCCACGATGGTAGCGTAGCTCCAGGATGGGTAGGTTGGGATTTGGGTTAACCTGGGTCCCATTGCAGGGAAAAGGAACAGGAGCAGCTACAACCTCTGTAGACCCTATAGGGTCCATACTAGACCAGGGTGGCCACCAAGGCAACTCTCTTCTGCCTGTGAGCACTTGAGCTGCTGCCTAAAGCCAAAGTGTCCCCAGAGCCTGATGGATTCAGGGTCACAGCAGCACCCCCCTTCCCCCCCAAAGCTTGCCAGCCCTGTGCTAGCCTCAAGAGCTTCAACCCCTCTTCTCCCGCATCCCAAGCACTGAGGCTGGGGAGCCCTGGCCCAGCCTCAACACGGGGCTGGAGGTACCAAGGAGGGCTTGGCTGGGCAGGATGGGTGCAGACCCAGCGCTCCAGGTTGTTGCATTTTATCTGAGATACTTGGAGGGTGAAAAACTCCCTCAAAAGTTTGTGGGGATGAACAGAGAGGTCTCTGCTCCCCACAGTGCCCCTTCTGCAGTGGAGGCTCATGGGCCATTGCAGGGTGCAGACATCCTCAGTGCTGAGTTCAAGCCGCTGGTGAGGCATCTGCTCATCTGCTGGTGCCTGTGCCAGGTTCTCCTTGTTTTCAGCACAGGGAAGATTACAGAGCCGTGGGTTTGTCTCTGCCGTGATAACATAGCCTGGTGCTGTGTTATGTTTGTCCATGGGACATTTGTGCTTCGCTGCGAGGTCAGATGGGGACTGGAGGGGACAGTTTTTCCTCCCCCATGCTCTCCTGCCTCCTGCCACTGTCCCCAGCTTTTAAATATTTCACCCTCCCTCCTGCGCCCTGTTCTGGCATCGGGACCAAGGCGTACCCTGCGGTAAGACATGGAGCGCTCTGTGCTGCCTTTGCCCCTCTCTGGGGCTCTGTTCGGGGCTCAGGGTGAAGACAGGGGCTCAGAGCATTTCCCTGCCACCCGGGGATTTTGCTCCTCAACACTTCCTTTATTTTCCCATTTCTACATCCTCATCATGCATAAAGCCAAGGTTTCCTGCGGCCGTGCTTCCCCAGGAGGTCGCTGCTACCTGGTGCCCCCAGGGCGGGTGTCCTGGACTGTCCCACGGCTTGCTCATCCCCTTGGGGGTTTTTTGACCCAGCTCTGCCCCAGGGGCTTCACCCTGTCCCGGTGGGTTGGGGCATCCATGGGAGGAGTTACAGCTGCTCTTCCTTTCTTCTGGCAGATGCTGAGAACCTGGCAGAACCAGATGCAGAGAACCACGGGGCAGACCTGCAGCCGGGGTGAGCCACCGCCAGCCCTGGAGCTGCAGCCACACGTCTGGAGTCTGACGTTCAAATATTTAATTTGTTGGCAAGATACAACTCCGAATCTAGCTAGGAGAGCCACGCCTGGCAGTCTTGTGGGCTCCGTGGTGGCAGATAAACCGGATCGAGCTGCTATTTCGGACCGGTCGCGTGTGGGACCGGCTGGGCTGGCAGCCGGTGGTTGCTTAGGAACTCTGCGCTCGCAGCAAGCAAATGGACGAGGCGAAATAACACGTAGCTATTTGTCACTTCAAAGCAGCCTCGTTTCCTGCAGTTGTTTGCAGGGAAAAGAATTTCGACAGAAAAATGCAACTGAAAGGTAGGAGCCACCCAAGACATGTCCTGTTCTGGGCGAGGTGATGGAGGGAGGCCCTCCTGAGATGTCACGGCACTTAGGAAGATGCTCTGACTCCGTGCATCCTTTCTCCAGCGTGCAAGGTTGCAGCAATCAGGTCTGAGGGGAGAAAAAGCCACAGCTGGCAGAGCCAAAGTTCAACCATTTGGGGCTGAACAAAGTAAGGAAGCTCAAGGGCAGCCCAAAAAAAGAGCGAGCAGTCCCATGGAGGGGACGTGCACGGTGTTCCCAGAAGGGTCTTGATGTCCCCATCGCAGCAGGTCTAGAGCCTGAGGGTGCTGCAGGGACAGAAATGTCCCCAGCCGTGGGACATGCAGCGCATGACTCCACAGACAGGCGTCTACAACCAGCCAGCCCCAGCAGATGCAGGATGGTGACTTTGGCTCTGCACGCTGTTCATGCCACCGTTCTGCAATGTCACAAAGTGCTGGGCTCAGCAACTCCTGTGGTACCGGCCCCAAAAAGGCCCTGGTTTTCTGGGCCATGGCAGAGCACCCACATTGCCCGGTTCTGTGTGACCAACTGTGAGCTTTTCAGGATTTTTTTTGATGATACCAGTGATGTCAGAGGATGCCTCAACTCACCTGAGCTTTCACAGAATCACAGAATCACAGAACCATTTAGGTTGGAAGAGACCTCCAAGATCACCTAGTCCAACCTATGACCTAACACTACCAAGTCCTCCACTAAAACATATCACTAAGTTCTACATCTAAATGTCGTTTGAATACCTCCAGGGATGGGGACTCACACAGCAAAAGCCACGTGTATTTTGTTAAGCCCATAAAGTCCCGCCGCAGGGACAGGCATTTCTGTCCCAGGGCTCTCCGAGCCACCACGACCCAAAGCGGCACCACCAGTCGCGTTCATCAAGTGTTTCCCTCCTGTTCCCGGGGCCATGCAGTGACATGGCTCAGGCACATGAGGGTGACCAAGCTCTTCCCAGCCCATCAGTAGCAAAGGATGATACCCAGCAGCGTTTCTTAGGGGAAACATTTTAAAATTGGCGATGTGAACAGCGCTGGGAGCCAAGAGGTGCAGCACGGTGAGGAGCTTCCCATGCAGACAATGACTTCTCGCCACTATGTGGTGGACTGGAGACTTTTTGGAAGCTAAAGAAAGCTTGTGGGTAGCCCAGGGGTGGGAGTGGGGTGTGCTGGGGGGTGGCACCCGTAAAGGGGTCGGTGCTGGTGGGGGTCAGCTGGGTGCCCAGCGAGCAGGGAGGAGGCACTGGGGTGCTGGGGAGTGAACCGGTGGTGCTGTAGGGGGACATAGGGAGCACAGACCAGCACAGGGGGACAGAGCTGCCGGGGAAATGGGATGTGGGGGCTCAGAGTGGCTGCAGGGGCTCTTTGTATGTCTAAAGAAGGGCCCTCAGATACACTTGTGTCTCCACAGGGACTGGGCGAGCATCACCCGCATGACCAGTCTGCGAAGCCCCCGCACAGCCGCTGCCCCTCGCCCGCTGGCAGCGCCAGCTCCCGGGTGGAAAAACCCAGCCAGCTGCAAAATCCCGATCCCCCCGTGCCAGGCTTGCAGCCCGGCGGCCCTACAGCCGTGCCCCATAGCACGGGCGCTGTTTCCATACATGCAGTTGCAGCCCTGCGCTACTCTGCTCCATGTGCGGTGCCTGTGGCATGCAATGAGTTTTCTCAGTTCTTGGTGCCCTCTTAGGGAAAGAGATGGGTCCCAGCAGTTGTTAAAGCTGAAAATGAGCCTAGAAATGACCTGCAAAAGCTGCTCAAAGAGGGGGTGGCCTGCTCCCCAGGAAGGATGGGGTAGTGCAGGTGGGATTGCCTCCTGGTGACAAGGGCTTGCAGGGGCTCGGGTTAGCTCAGGGGTCACAAGCACAGGAGGAGCCCTGGGCCAAGCCCACATCCTGCAGTAGGCCCAATCCTGCTCTTGGGACTGGATCCAGGGGGCCGAGGGGCAGCACCGGCTTCTCTGCAGAAGCCCCTGGGGCATTTACATGGCAAACAAACCAGGCAGGGCCAGTGCTCACCCTACAGCAGGAACGTATCCCTGGAGAGGGCTGGCAGCTCCCCAGATTGCACAGGATCCCTCACCAGCTCCATCCTGCTGATGGGACATCTCAGCCACCCCACCAGCCTGGGAGTAGGGGACAGGGATGCTGGGAGCACCACAGGGGCATGCAAAACATACGTCGTGCACATGTGGGTGGGTGCTGTGCACCATGCCTGTACAGCGGGTGCTGGTGCCGTGCACCCATGCACCCACCTGGCTGTAACCATGTGTCTGCAGGGGGGAGCCAGGGCACTGCAGAGGCATCCCTAGGACTGTGTGCGTGCACAGACAAATTTGCAATGCCCGGTGCATTCGGTGTCCTGCAGGCTGCATGTTGTATACGCAGGGATGCTCACACCGTGGCTGCACAGCCCAAAGCTTTCGTAGTTTAAGCCCTGCCCTGTCCTGGCAGGGGGGTGCTTGTGCTCCTCGAGGATGACGATTCGGACAAATAAGCCACTGGCATGGCTGCGGTCAGCATCGCATGGGTCAGCTGCACCTGGCCGGCTGCCGGGGTGTCCCCGGGCTCGCGCCGGCTGCAGGAACCAGGCGAGGAGCTGGCTTCCTTATCGCCCTCCTGCACTCGCCTGCCGTCCCTCTCCCCCGCGGCTCCTGGCCCAGCTCATGCGGGGGCTTGGCAGCGGCGAGGGGGAAGCTCACATTGTGGCTGCCCACTGCGGCCGGGCTGCAGGAGAAAGCAAGGATTTCCTGGCCTGGAGCAAGTCCTTCCCGTCCCCTCCCTGCTGCCGAGTGCCGGGGCTGGGGCTGGGCTGCTCCCGCTGGGCTCCGTGCGGGGAACCAGTGGCTGCCCCTGCACGGAGGCAGCAAGGATGGAGCTGGGCTGCTTTGGCTGACACCACCCTCCAGTGCCAAAATCTCGTCCCACCAGCTCTGTCCTGCCCATGCACAAAGTCCCTGTTCCAAGAGGAGACTTTGGGGATGAGGTTGGGGCGGGGTGGCCTCATAGCATTGCACAGGGCTGCACCCTTGGGCAAAAGCCCACTTTGGGAAGGGTGATTCCGATGGAAACCTCAGCGTGGTGCCCATGGCAGGTTGGGATTTGGGTGCCCTGGGCTGTAGCTACCGCTCCCTGCTCAGAGCCAGGAGCAGCCGGCAGCCCAGGATGTCTTCCAAGGCTGAACACTCGCTCGCGCGCAGAGACCCGGAAAACAGCCCTGAGAGCCCCAGCTGGGGACACCTGGCTCGGCAGCTCACGTGCACAGCCACGGGCTTCCCTCCTCAAATTTCACTTCTCCTTCCAGCCAAGCGCTTCCTGCGGACGGAGGGGCCAGGCCAGGATGCTGCGAGCTGTTGGCACCCGCTCTGACGCAGGGCCCCTGCACAAACCACTTTTGGTTTCGCTGCAAGCAGCCGCGCGTGGTGATGCTGTGACCTCCTGCTTCCGCTGTGCCGCAGCCACACGGAGATGTCAGAGGTTGGCTACACCTGGGGATGTTTTTTAGGTTGTTTTCCTGTTCTTTTTCCATGATTGGGAGTTCCAAGTCCTCAGCAGGAGGGGAAGGGCTGTCACCCATGGTCCTGACCTGCGGCACCCCCAGCACTTTGCCATTGTCCCATCGGTCCCCACACTAGGGACAGCTTGGAGACATCACCATTCTGTCCCCAGCAAAGGTCCAGTCCAGAGCAGGGACACCATCCCCATGGGAAGCAGCGGACCCCGTGCAGCGCCCAGCTCCCAGCCAAGCCCTTGGCTCCAGCTCCCTCCCAGCGGAGGTCTGTTTTCTGTCCTGCCGTCTGCTTGTCCTCCCTCGGCTCAAACAGTCCCTGTTTGTTTGGCTCTCGCTGCCGGCTGGAGCCAGGGCCGCGTGCCGGGGCCGCCCGTGCACAAGGGCCCCTTGTTCACCACCGCTCGCTGGCCTTCCTCCCTCCTCGCTCGCCCCTCGCCTGCTTTAGCAATTATCCCAATTAGCCGTGCCCCCTCCCTGCTGCCTGGCAGGGACACCATGGACCCTTGTCCCCCTGCTTCGTGGTGGTGGCAGCAGCGCTGCTGTGTGCACAGGGCCACTGGCCACAGGGACGTGGGCACCTGGGAGACAGCTGCTTGCTCCCGGGGTGGGAGGCGGGGGGATTGTGCAAAATTCAGGGGGCCAGGGGCCCGTGCTGGATGCCAGGGCTTCCTGCAAGCTCTGGCCAGAGCATGAGCACGGTTGTGCCTGGTCCTGCAGCTGCCTGGCCTGCCAGCCCTGCAGCATCGGCTCCTCCACATCGCCCTTGTGGTGGCTTCCCGTCCTGCCCCAGCCTCGGGGGGTGACACCGCAGGGCCGGGGAGCGTGGGTGCAGCCTGGTGGCTTCCTGCACGCCGTGACCCACGCGGCGCTGCCGGCACCTTCCTCCCACAGCCTCCAGCTTTGTGAAAGCCCTGGGCGGGCGCTTGAAGTTTCCACTCGCCGACGCAGGCTGGGGCAGCAGCTTCCCGCAGCGGTTCCCGGCAGGGCCGTGCGTCGGGGCCGCCCTCCCCTCTGGAGCCCTGGGGCGGTGCTGGGGGGCCCTGCGCAGGAACACCCCCAGGAGGAGCAGGACCATTTATTCCTGCACCCCAGCAATGTACGTCCCCCCGTGCATCAGGGCAGGCAAACCCCACATCCCCTCCCCACGGCACGTCCCTAGGCCATGGGGGGAGCAGAGCCACCCCCAGCCATGGTCACCGCAGTGAGGTGGCAGCGTGGGCAAGCTCCTGCCAAAAGAACCATGCTGCGGTCATGCCAGGACGTGGTTCCTTGGTGGGGGCATCACCAGGCGGGGCGAGTGATGCGGTACCTGCTGGGATGGCTGTGAGCACCCCGTCTCGTGCTGACAGCAGCCCCGGGCACCCGGGGTTTGAGCTTTGCTGCTCGAGCCAGCCTGTCTGCTCCCATTTGCGTCTGCCGTGTTTGCGAGCACCGGGCTCGCGCAGCCTGGCAGCGCCGCGCTGCTGCAGAGCCTCCTCCGCAGCTCTGCCAGCCCCGATGCTGCATGTGTGCGTCAGGGTCCTCCGGTGACCCCGCCACGTGTCCGTTCTGCCTTGCAGGGGGATGGCACTCGTCCTCAAGCATGCACCCAGAGCAGCACCTTCTTCCCCATCTGTAGGACCACAACTGCTCCAGAGCATCCTGCAGGCTGCATGGGTGCCTGGTGCTCCGCACAGCTTCCCGTCCCCCCCAAATCCACACATGCCCGTGGCAGAGAGGGACATGGCTCATGGTGGCACAGGTCTGTGGATATCCCTGTCCTGCCCTGGTGGCACCTTGGTGGCTCCCCCAGCACTCCGGGCATCCGGGTTCCCTTCCAGGTTGGAGCACCAGCTGTCTGGGTTTCACATCTGCATGCCTGGTGGGACGTCTTCCTTGCCCACAGCCTGCACAGAGCACCGGGTTGTGGCTCCTCAAGGTCCCCAGGGTCCCCAGGGCCCCTCTCAGCCAGCGCAGGGGGAAAGAGGGGCCACAGAGGTCAGGCAGGGAGGAGCTGCCCGTGCCCCTCACCCTTGCCTCTGAGCCTTGTGAGCCTTGCGAGGACAAGCAGGCCCTGCTGGCTGGGCTGTGCCCATTCCTCTTGGTCCCGTGCAGGAGCTGCCCCGTCCTCCTGCAGCATCCCAGGATGGCTCCTGGCACCATATGTATCGACCAGACCATTGGAGGATGGAAGAAATCAGGGAGAGGAAAGAGGCGGTAGAAACTCCAAGGCCAGATGATGCCCTGGAACCCTGCCCAGCAGCCAGGCACTGCTGGTACCCCCCGGCCATCGCTGCCTTGCTGGAGGCAGCCCCCTGCCGTGGAAGTCAGACTCTCACCCAAGGTGATGCTGGGGAATTCCTGGAGCATCACAGCCGCCTCCAGCCCTGCACCCCCCGGCTCCCCCGGGCACCAACCTGTCCCCAGCTCTGCAAGTCACCACGCTTCCCCCGGCCGGGCCCCGTGCTGCAGCTCTCCCCGCTGCACGCTCCGTCAGCTCAGCTCAGCTCAGCTCAGCCCTGCTCAAACCACAGCAAAGGCGCAGGCACTCCGGGGGCCCCCACGCACACCTGCAGCCGCGGAACCAGGCGGGTGGGAAGGAGCCACCACGGGAGCAGCTCCTGGCTGCACACCCACACCGGTCCCACGGGGGTTAAAGCAAAATCCTTGGGTTCGAATTCACCCAAACTGAGCTAGAAATGCAACCATGGTGCTCTATGTAAGGACATTGAGTGCCCAAGCTGAGCAGACGTGACAGCAGGAGACCCGGGGGCTGTTGCCGGGATGAGGGACGGGGAGCAGGTTGTGCCCCCAGACCCTGCTGGGGACCCTGGGGAAGTCACGCTGGGCAGCAGGATCACACCACCCACAGGTGTGGGCGCACATGTGGGGCTGCATTCAGAGCAAGGGGCTGCAGCATCCCTGCCCAGGAACAAGGACCTGCCCAGGTCCCATTTAGTGCATTTAGGGGACGTTTTCCTGAAAAAGCCCAAATTCTGCTGCAAAAACAAATCGCTGCTTCAGTGCTCAGCCGCTCTTTGGAGCCACTCCCCAGCTCCCAGCTGACACAGCGCACAGTCCTGCAGTCCTGGGGGGATGAGCTTCAGGACAGACCCCTTCACCAGTGCCAGGACCTCGTGCGGGGCTCGGGCACACCCGAAGTGACGTGAGGTCCCCACTGAGCTGCTGGCGGCATCTCAAGCGCACGGGCGGCCGCCGCGCCGCCTCCTTCCCCGTGACCCAGTTTGCGTCCTCGCCGCTGCATCCCACCGCGCCGCGCTGTCGGGTTACCAGCGCTGGGCTCTCCCAGGGAGCCAGCCGAGCAAGCGCTGAATGTCACCGCAATTACACGGCATCTGCCTCAAGCCCAGCATCCCTGGCACCAGAGCTGCTCCACCAGCTCCCAGCAAAAGAGCTGGGAAGAGCTGCTGTGTCCCTGCTCTGATACACGCTCCTGAGCCCCAAACCCCTCAGGCACTACTAAACCCAGCTTCGGCTGGGCTGGATGTGCAGAGGGAAGGTTTCTGCAGAGCTGCCGTTTCTATTTCTGACCAGTCTGTTCTGTTTCTCCCGGCTACAAGGTGTTTTCTGAAGGATGTGGCTCTGCCTTGCACCCCTTGCCCTGGATCGCTGCTCTACGTCCTTGTGGCCGCCGCCCCTGGCCAGCAGCCCCAGGAAGCTCCAGGTTTCCCCATCAGCCCCTAAATCACTTCAGGATGGGGAGGGAGTTTCTGATGTGACTGTGCTGCTGCTGGGTCAGGCTGGGTGGTCCCATTCCAAAGCAGAGTCCAATCCCCCACCCAACACATGGCCAACATGTTGCTCGGTGGAGTTTTGCGTATCTCCAGGGCCAGAGGTCCCACCATTTTTCTGTGCCCTTGCCCACAGTTTGACCCTCATGGTGAAGAAGTTTTTCCCTGTGTAGATACAGGGAAATACAGCTGGAGTCCCCTGTGTTGCCAGCTGAGGGCTGTTGCCTCTTGTCCTTTCACTGTGCACCTCCGGGAAGAGCCTGGCTCTGTCCTCTCCCTCCTCCCATGAGACAGCTGTGGGAAGCAAGGCATTTTCCATCAGTCTTCTCTGATGGCTGAACATCCCTGGGTTTGCAGGCAGGGAGCTGGTGGGGAGGGGAATGAAGGTCACCACACCCAGGAGAGAGTAGACAGCCCATCTAGCCCTGCTGCCTTGATTCCCCCTCTCCCCGTCTCCATCCGTCCCATCCTGCCATCAGGGGACACCTCGGGGTGCTCCCCGCTGTGCGGTGGAAGTGTGGCACCAGCCAGGTGGGCACCCAGCGCACACCAGGGGCTCCAGAAGTGGCCACAGCGTTAACCACTAAAATGATTTAATAGTAAAAATAATGAGCTTTGGGAACATCCACAACCTTCGGGCTGGCCAAAAAACCACGTGTACGGGTCTCTCGTGCCATGGGGTTTATTGTTCCTGCAGTCTCCAGGTCTGTGTGTGGTAGCATGGGGACGAGGCACAGGCTTTAAGCCACTTTGCAAATATTCTGAGCACCACGTTTCTCATGCTGGAGTTTGTGTGAAGGGCTGGAAGTGTAGAAATGACCACTTCCAACCCCCCGCAGATGCATTCAAACAGTACTGTGAGTACATAAATGGTCAGGTCCTGGCTGCCACCAACCCACGCGCTTCTGCTGCTGCAAACAGCAACCAGAGCAGAAATAGCTGGCTCACAGCAAGAATTTCTCCTGCTTTCCTTGCAGATGTTTTAACAGCATTCCTCCTTAGAAACTGTGTTTGCTCAGCCTGGGCAAGCACCCGTCCGCGGGAGCTCAGCCCTGGCCCCCTGGATGCCCCGCTCTGCACGGCAGCACGCCGCTGGCTGCCACCTCTGTGCCATCGCACGCTGATGCCACCTCAGCCAGGTCTGGAGGGATGCAGCCTGGGAGGGTGGCAATCATGGCACCTGGGCTCCTGTCTTAATCCCACTGATGCTCTACACCGTGCATCAACGTGCAAGAAAGGAGACAATCCTGTGGGGATGGAGCACGGTGCAAAGGAGCATGGAGAGCGCAGAGCGTGAGCACCGAACCTGCCCCTCGCCCAGCCACGGGGCAGAGCGCCCAGCCGCTGATGCCGCTGCCCAGCCCGTTACAGACCTGCTGATCACAGCTGCTCTCTGGAAAGCTGAAGATGAGCTCATTTTTGTGGGTGAATTATCTGTGTGATGAGTGATTCACCAGAGCAAAACAAAATCATTGTGAGAAGCAGGCTGGATTTTGGAAAGAGCTGTTGATGTGTACAGGACCCGGTCAAACAAACTCCGTAATGAGAGCGGCAAGCAGTGAACAGAAGAGGCGTGAGTCAGTGCAAAAGCAGCCCAGGTGCTGAGGGCAGGTGCAAGGACAGCAAAGAGCAATGCCCAGATGTGCACACGGGGCAGGAGGGCTCTGTGCGTCGGGCTGGTGCGCACAGCGCTGGCGCTGCCTCGGGTTTAGTGAAAAGCAAAGGCACGGGCAGTCACAGCGTGAGGTTGGGGCCGAGCGAGGAAGAAGCCATCCTGTTAGAGCAGGTCACTCCCTGTGCACACTGTTAATCCAAAGTGCAAAAAAATCCTGAGTGTGCAGCTGGACCAAGCTGATTTTGGCTGATGGAGATGATGAGGAGGAAATTTAAGGTCAAGTTATCTTCTGGCACAACCGTTCATCTCAGTGTAGTTGTGCCAGCAGTGTTACGTCACTTAATACATCTGTAAAGCAAAGGTTTGGAAGTGATCGATCTGTGACACTGGAAACCAAGAAGTTCGCAGAGAAGCTGTGGTTGCAGGCAGGGCAGCCCCAGCAGTGCGGTACTGAGGAACAACCACTGCTGGAATACAAAAAGCAGAAGTTTGTTCATCTGGGTGGCATGAAACAAACCCACTGGCAAAGCCACTTTTGTGTGGCTGCCCAAGGAGAGCCCAACAGAGCACACCAAGAACTGCAGCTGCACTTCACCTCGGGAGCCCTCTCCAAACCCAGGGCACGCTTGGCCCAGGAAAGGCCACCGAAAGTGGTAAAATAATTTAGCAAAGTTTGTAATACCCAGAAACATCAGCACAGAGCTCCAAAACACACTGAGAATATCCCTATGCAACACAAAGATGTACATTTACAATAACACCCAATAAGAAATACATTTATGAATGATAATACAGCAGCTGGACTCATGTACGTGACAAATTTGGGCAGTATAACCAGGGGCCATGCAGCAGGAGTAAGGGTTTGGCCAGGCCCAAAGGTTCGAGTCTGCCACGGGGCTGGGATTTGCTCCAGGCCTCGCTCGAGCGTGGCTGGTGAGGAGATGTCCGGGCTTTGAAGGATGAGGTTCTTTTCAGCTTGGGATGGAAACCGGAGGTCTTAGTGGGACCAGCTCAGTGCAGAAAAAGGGCAAACTCTGCACCTCCAGCTGCTATTTCAGGTGGTGGTTATTTAGGTGACTCTCATTTGGGCTGGAGAGATGAGATGAATCCCTCACCTGACCTGCAGCCAGGCCCAGGTACCCCTCCGTGAGCTGCGGTGCTGGGGCAAAACCCAGCCAAGAAAAGCCTGGGAGGGCCCTGCAGGTCTTGCTGGACTCTCACATGTTGAGATGAAAATAGAAAACATCAGTTGTTGGAAACTTGGGCAAAAGCCTCCCTTGCACAAGACCTAACAAGTGGCCAAGGACCCTGTCAAGCCCAACGCCAGCTCCAGGAGAAAAAGCGGTGCCAGCCTTGGCTCGGGCTGCAAAGTGCTCCCCGAGTACATGCGTGGGTGAGGAGAGAAGCTGCTGTGCTGGGACCGGGAGGATCCGGTGCGCATCCACCAAGCGCAGGAAGCAGAGGACAACTGAGCCATCAGGGCAACACGAGGATCCCCAGCACCTTGGCACAAATACACTCTTACTCAGCAGAAAGGATCCCTGATATCATTTATGATTATTTTTAAATAGAGCTGTTGCTTAACGCACTGAATAGCAGCGTAATAACACCGTGTGGCTGGGTCAGCATGGGGGTGCCACATGAATTAATAACAGAAAATGGCTCACCATCACTCACTTCCTGCAATTTCCTTTGCTCTGCGAGTTCAAGCACAATATATTGGCTCTTGGTATCTGCATCCAAAAGCGCTAGCAGGTAAGTACGCAAAAAAATGACACGGAGAGGATGGGGAAGATTAAGGGAATCCCTGTTTAGCACTGCTAGGGTGCTAGACAGCAACAGCCTCACGCTGCTTTCGGCAGGTGATCAGATCAAAGAACCACACCTAGAGGGACTAGAGGCAAAGTCCCTACAAAATCCCTCACCCAACGTGGAACTGGAAGGTTACAAACGCGGCTGCCAGCGCTGCCGAGAGGGGAGCGTGGGGCTCCAGCGGGGGCCCCCGGCCGGTGAAGCTGCGTGATGCCCAGCGGGAAGCTGCGCTCTCGGGTGGGTCCGGCCCAGGGATGCAGCGTGGTTGTGCCCATGGGCTTTGGTTGTCATCTCCAGGATGGGCATCTGGGTGGGATTTTTTGCATCACTGCCTGGAGCACGTCCAGCCTGAGCTGAGATCGGCCACCGGGATGTGTAAGGCCTGGTGGAGCTGAGCTTTCCCCCGGGCTGATTGTGGGGATACAAAGCTGTTCAGTGAGGCACAAAGGAGCCCGGGGAGCCCCATCTTGAGGGCTGGTGTCTGCCTGTGCCAGTGAAAGGGGGCAAAGCAGCAAGACCAGCCCTGCACGATGCTCCCCAGCACTCTGTGGGGACCTGAGGACGTTATGGGTACCTGGCGGAGCGTGATCCCCGCGTGCCGTGCCGAGCCCACCAAATCCCTCATGGACCGGGGAGACCCCGCGCCCTGCTGCCCCCTCCCTTGAGCTCAGGGCGGGTCAGGATGCTCGGGCGGTTTCTGACCTCAGACCTCGCCTGCAGGGCTGGGCTGCCTGTGGGTCTGGCGGTGGGGTGGGAGCTGTGGGGTGCAGGATGGGTGCCCGGGGCCGGTTCAGCAGCAGGACCAGGCGGGGAGCGTGTTCCCATCGCTGAGGCCGTTCCCCAGCCCTGAATCCCACGTGGGCCTCTGGCGGCGACCCCCCTTCCCCCCTCCCACCCCCTGTTGGGACCCCGCGCCCCAAAAAA
>VXAA01004004.1:4428-32769 GCA_013399115.1 Anseranas semipalmata | reverse complement strand
GGCCGGGGAAGCTGCTGGAGGCGGCGGCGGGGCCGTGGGAAGCCGGGCGCGGCGGTGCGCAGCCGGCAGCATCCCCGCGGAGCCCAGCGCTTCGCCCGGGCAGCGCCGGAGCCTGCATCCCTCTGCCTTTCAGATAACCTTTAGCCGCTCGGGCCTCCAAGCCTCGGCCGCGGGGCCGGAGCGGGGCTCTGGAGGCTAAGAAGAGGACACGGCCGCAGCGGGACCCCGCATCCGAAGCATCGTCCCCGAGGTTGCACCCACGCAGGTAACGAGCAGCGGGCACCGGCCTTTTGGCCGGCCTGGCCGGGAGCATCACCCCGCGGGCGCGCAGGCGCGGGCGTGAGTGTGCGCGGGTGTGCACATGTGTGTGCACAGCTGGGCTGCGGCTGTGCCAGGGCAGCGTGGGGCAGGGGCTTTGCGGAGGGAACTCGTTGCGGGGGGTGGATGCTGAGCGTCGGGGGATGCCGTGGGGCTGCGTCGCCCCAGGGGGTTGGTGTTGATGCGGGGTACCGTGGGGTGTTGCGAGGGTTCTGCATGAAGGGGTGTGACGGTGCGAGTGTGGCAGCTGCTGTCCGGATTGCCGTGGCCATCGGCGCGCTGCGGGTGAGTCTGCGTGAGCCTTGCAGGCAGTGAGCCCCGGGGCTGCTGCTGGGCACTGGGGGGACCCGGGCTGCCTGCGGGGCGCGGGGTGCGGGATGTGGGGTGCAGGATGCGGGCCGTGATGCGGGATGCGAGGCCTCTTTCCCCAGGGCAGGCATTGCGGGATGCTCCCAGGACCCGGTGCAGCCAGGGCATTGCCCCCCCGGGACACTCCTCCCAGGGTCAGGCAGGGATCCAACCCCACAGCTCCCGGGCATCTAGGGCTGAAGCCCCCGGGCCTATCGCTGCCCCCTTCCCAGCCAGATGGCCCCTTTGAGCCCCCTCCGTCAGGCCTGGCAGGGCTCAGTGGGAGCAGGCATCATGCTAACAGGATTTGCAGTGTGATGGAGGAGAGCGCCTTCGCCCTTCCAGGAGGAGAGGCAGGCTGTTGCCGGGGCTGCCCAAGGGAGAAAATGGCCACAGGCTGGCTGCCTGTCCCCCATCGCCTGTCCCCGAATGTGGCCTGACTTCTCCTGCAGCCCTGGGACGAGGGCAGGGAGCCACGGAGGGGGAGAGGAGGAGGAGGGAGAGATGATAGCAGGGACAGATCAGGAGCGCGCGATAGAGGTAAAAATAGATCCACAGAGCAGAGGAGGGGCTAAACGTGAGAGAAAGCCCTGAGCACAGGCAGGCTGGTGGGGGAGCCCCCCCGGGAGGGCCCTGCACACCCAGTGGGGCACATGGGGACCCCCACACTGCCCGGGCACGTCCCCCAGGGCAGGGGGGTCTGCAGGGCCCCAGCCACTGAGGAGATGCCTCGGGGGAAATACCTGCCTGCTCCCACATCCGCCGGCCCAAAGCACGCAGGGCAGATGGACAGGACCGGTAGGGCCAGTGCCGCGGGCAACGGAGAGGCAAATTGGCAGGATGGAGGCAGGCACGCATCCGCAGGGAGCATCGGCTGGGCAGAGCCCCGGAGAACCCAGGAGCCAACCTCCTCTTGCTTTTCATTTCCAGTGAGCACGAAGCTGAGCTGGGGACGGAGGTGCCGGTGACAGCGGGGAGAAGGCGCGTGGCAGCCCCGGCACTGGGCAGGGTGAGCGCCCGCCCAGGCGGGATGCGCCCCGAGCCCCGCGGGAGCTGCCGGTGACGGCAAGTGGGAGAGCCGGGAAGTCAGAGCAAAGGAATTTGCAAACACATTCTTCAGCACCACGAGGATCCCACGGTGGTAAACAGGAATAAAGGCTGGGCGGAGGCGGGGGCTGCCCCCCGCGGCACTGCCCACGTTTCTGCCACAGCCCCCCCAGCCGCCTGCCCGGGCATCTCCCGGCACCTTGGGCACCCATTTGCCATTTCTGACTGCAGCCCGTCCGGCGTGGAAGTGCCAGCGAGAGCAAAGGGGGGAGCTGCCAAGTGGCAGGCGATGTCACGTTAACGTCCCGTGAGGCGCCGCGGGGAGCAGGCGCTTTGATCGCCTGCCCGAGAGCATCCTCAAAGGCAGGCGCGGGCAGGATGCGGCCGTGAGCGCCGCCTTCCCCTGCGCACCTCCGGCACCCCGGGGTGGCCGGAGAAGAGGGGCACGGGGCCTGCACGTCTCCCATGTCCCCAGGATGTGCTCCCGCGCCGGCAGCTGCCCCCCGTGCTCCTGCTTCGTGGCCAGAACGAGATTGAAAGCGCTGCATGCTGCCGGCATGTTTTAGCCTCATGCAGGCGTCCCTTGGAGACCCCAGAGCAGTGGACAGTAATGTGAAAACGATACTCATGTCGTGTCTGAAAGGGCAACAGGTCATCATTAAAATGGAGGCGATGAAAATCATCCACCCGGAGAAGTTTTCGGAGCTGCAGGCGTCGCAGCCACGCTACGCGCCGGCCCCACGCCGCGAGCCGCCCCTCGTGGCCAAGCGCGCGTGGCCCTCCGAGTCCGAGATCATCGTCAACCAGGCGTGCGGGGACATCCCGGCGCTGGATGCCACCCCCGGTCCCCTGCCGCTGCCCCGGACTCCCCCCCTGCCGCGGCGCGAGCGCGGGTACCAGGGGCAGCGGAAAGGCAGCTCGGAGGTGTGCTACCACCGGCAGCCGCCGTCGGATGAGGTGATCGTCAACCAGTACGTGCTGCACCCCTCGACGCCCTGCGAGCCCCTCGAGTGCCCCACCTGCGGCCACATGTACAACTTCACCAACAAGCGGCCCCGCATCCTCTCCTGCCTGCACTCGGTGTGCGAGGAGTGCCTGCAGATCCTCTACGAGTCCTGCCCCAAGTACAAGTTCATCTCCTGCCCCACCTGCAAGCGGGAGACCGTGCTCTTCACCGACTACGGGCTGGCGGCGCTGGCCGTCAACACCAGTATCCTCAACAGACTGCCGGCCGAGGCTCTGGCCACCAACCCCGTGCAGTGGAGCAGCGACACCGACCGCAGCTGCTACCAGACCTTTCGCCAGTACTGCGGGGCCGCCTGCACCTGCCACATCCGAAATCCGCTGTCTTCCTGCACCATCATGTGAGCCCCGCGCCCCGGCCCCGGGAGAGAGAAGACGGTGTGGCGCCGCTGCCAGCCCTCGGCTCCAGATGTTCCAGCTGTGCGGCCAGGGGGATGCACTGGTCCTCGGCACGGCCACGGACATGGGCTCGCACCCACCCTGGGCTCGCCAGCGCTGGCAATGGGGATACTGCGCCCCGGGACGTGGCACGGAGCTGGTGGCATCCCCCTGCGCGCCGGTGGTGCTCGGGGAGAGGGACATCAAGATTGGGGTCACGGCACATCCATGGCAGCCCCGATGCGACTGGCATCGAGCATCCCGGGGGCTTCTCCCTCCTCTCCCAAGAGCGGACACTCGGTGACGCCCTCCCCATCGCCCCGCAGCCGGTGGTAACGGCACGAGGAGTCCCAGAGAGGCACGGTGCCTGGCACGGGACAGGAGCGGGTACGAGGACAGGCCCCCGCTGCCCCCCCCTTCTCTGTAAGTTATTTGCCAAAGCTTTCGTCTCAGTGGCCAAGCCGACGTGCGTTGTCGTAGCCACGCCAAGCCGCCGCACCGATGCGAGCAGACACGCGGCCCATTTCCTCCACAGGCCCTTGAGGAAAGCTCCCGTTTGTCCTCGTTTTGGAGGATTCTCGTTTTAACCCGTCTGTCCCAGGCCACTACGTGTTCACAAAGGCATTGAGCTGTGCCCGTTCTCTGCGGCTCCATGGCTGCGAGGGACCCTGTGCCCCACACTGATGCCCTGTGGGGCAGCAGCCTCCTGTGCATGGTCTTGCTTTCTCCAGGGCATCTGGAAGGGGAAGTTTGCTGCCAAAAAAGCAAAAAATAAACCTAAACAAAAAATAGTGAAAAAGAAAAAGCCATAATTTGCAGGTGCTCCCACGGGGCTGAGCGCCGCATCAGCGGGGCCGGAGACTGAGCCCCAGTGCAGCCCCCAGGACATCGGGGCTGAGGGAACCGGGGGGGCCCCATGGAGCTGCCCCCTCCTGCCCCACTCCCAGGCACTTCTGGAGCAAGGAGCAGCCCCCGGCACTGGCCGGAGCCCAGCATCCACCCAGGCAGAGGGGCCAGACCTCCACCGCCCGCCCCGAGGAGCAGGCACCGCCGCCAGCGAAGCCCTGGCACCACCCCACTGTCCAGGGCTGGGGGGGACGTGAAGAACGGGGGCCGATACCGATTCTGTTCTGCTCTGCCAATGCCTCCCGCTGCTGGTTGTGACGATGATCATGTTTTATACCCGGCCTTGTTCAACCCTGACCAGTCTCCCCAATAAAGATTATATTGGAACGAAGGGCGAGCAGGCGTGTTGGGGGCGTGATGCCGCAGGGGGAGCGGAGCCGCACACTGGCGGGGCATGGCCAGGACACCGCTCTGTCCCCACGCGGTTCATGGGGCATGTGATGATGGGGGGAGACCCCGAGGATGGGCTTTCCTGGGGAGCAGAGGCTGCCACGTCCCCGTCTGGTTGCGTCTCCTCCCTGTGCAGTCCCCAGCCCCATGGCTGGGCACCGTGGGGTGCCCCATGGCAGGACGCTGCCCCGTCCATACCCGGGGATCTCAAATACCCAGGGGATCTCCCGCTCCTCCCCAAATGATGCAGTGTATGGGGGGGGGCATTTGCCAGCCTGGTGCCCTGGTGTCACCCACAGGCAAAGGGACACAGGCAGGGATGGGGCAGCTCTGAGCTCCCTCTGCCCCACTCTGTCTGCAGGGCTGGTGTGGGTCCTGCAGCACAGCCCACCCAGCACACGGAGGGTGTCCTGGTGGTACAGAGGGGCATGGGGCAGCCCCACGGGCATGGGGCAGGCACTGCTGTGGGACCAGGGCCAGGCTCTGCTTTGGCACGAGGGATGATGTTCTGCAGGACCCAAATCTGCATGAACCTGGGCAGTGGGGTCCAGCTGCACCCTGTGCAGGCACAGAGCAACCACAGGAAGCACCCCGTGCCTCCTCCGAGTGAAAACTGGGGTTGCTGCAGCGGGAAATCTCCAGCTGGGACAAGCAGCAATTGCCGAGGTTGGGCTCCCTGGGGTGTCAGCAGCTCCTCTTGGCCGGAGCTGCGAGCGAGGACAGAACGACATGGTGCCGAGCCATGCACGCAGGCTGGCGGGCGCACCTGAGGATGCCTCTGTGTGCGTGCACACATGGCCTGGGCCCAAATTTCCTTTCTCTGGGAGCCGCTGCTCTCTCTGTGCTCTGCACCCTGGGGTGAGCGAGGGGTTCCCCGCCAGGCATATGGCAAACAGAGCGCTCGCCCGGTGCCCGCGGCCGTGCTGAAGCGCACCCGGTGCCTGGGGGGGGGATTTCTGCCCAGGGAAGTGAAACCACTTCACAGTCCATTGGTGCTGAGTTACAGCATCAATAATGCATTCGGTGCCATCCCCGGCCCTGCGCACGCCGTGGCCGTGACCTGGCTCTGCAGCCCTGCACCTGCACCCTTCAACGGATGTGGGACACGCATGCGGCACCGGGTGCTTTGTGGGTCGGGTGACGTTTCCTGGCCTCTCGCCCCAAAGGCCATGACACGGCTGCGGAGCGAGCAGCGTGCTGCCCCGGGGCTGGAGCACTCTGGCACCCGCACAGCCAGCCAAGGCTCCCTGCCACCGCTGCGTCCCCCCGTGATCCCGACGGTGCTCAGGGCAACCTCTTTCCAGCAGGAGCATCTCTGCCACCCCAACCAGTGCTGAGCTCTCTGGCCCCAGGGAAACTCCTCCAGCTGCTTTCAGTGCCCCAAAGAGACCGAAGCAACATGCCCGGCCAGCATAGACCTGGGGGCAGTTTTGGCCTCAAAGCAGGAATTTGCCCTTTTTATTACATAAGGACAAAGGGTACAGCATGTCCTCCCATCTCTGCGGTTCCTCTTGGGCACAGAGTAAATTTAAAGCCGCTAATTTGATTTTGAGTCACAATTAAGGAAGAAGCAGGGCTTTTCAGGACCGAGTGCTGGGCGACAGCCCATTTCTCCAGCCCTATTAATCTCAAACAAGCACATGCTGGAAGAAGGACCTAGGCACACTGCTGGGGGCACAGGACCATGGTGCCAGTGCTCAAGTCCCAGCTGCAGGTGAATTAAAGTCTCCTAAAATCACTTTTGCATCCCATGCCCTGAAACACCCCAGCAGCCACAGTGGCCAGGCTAAGCTTTGTTCCTCCAAGGTGAATTTTCCAAGCGGGCCGAGTTCCACCGGCTGCTAAAACATAATGGAGATGTTTCTGGGGGGAGGTCCCCACGCGCTGCCCCATCCTGCGCGGGTTGCACAATGCTGGTGGTGACCAGTTCCCCTCTGTGCAGAGCTGGGGGAGGATCCGGCCCCGGTGTGGCCGCGGGGTGAAGGCTGTGCGAGGCTACGGGAGAGCACGATACGCTTGATTCCTGCAGGTTGGCAGGGCGAGGGCTGAGCACCAGGGCTGTGTCCACCTTGGGGAAGCACAGCGTGCGTTGGAAACCTTGATGCGGGGCAGCCACGCACCCAAAACGGCCGTTTGAGCAGAGAGGAAGCTGCTTGCAACAGCTTCTTTCGGTGCCAGACTTGCACAACAGAATACAACCCTGAGATGCAAAGCTAACGGGTTGTGGCAAGGATCCTGTGTGGCTGGGACAGGTCCCAGGGCAGCGCTGGCCCCGCGGGCAGGGAGCGGCTGAGACCTGGTGTTTTCTGGCCGGCACTCTGGCCTCTGCGTGGGTTGGGGATGGGGGCACAGGGCAGGGCTGAGCGGGGAAGGGGTGATGCTGCTGCTGGTTGTGGTGCCAAAGCGATCAGATGCCTCTGGGGCTGGATGGGGAACCCAAAACCCCGGCCCTGCCGGAGAACTGGCACGCTGGGTGTGTGCCCCCCCGGCTGTGTGAGAGCCGGGGACCGTCCCAACACGACCCTTCCCCAGCTCCGACGTCCCCACGGCCACCTGGGCACCGCTGGGGACCCGGGAGGGTAGGCACGCTGGCCTTCAGAGAGAGATGCCAGGGCAGAGAGGTGGCCCTGTGTGTGCAGGGATGGGGACAGACCTGCCACCACTCTGGGGACACCAGGTGCCCCCCCTAGTGCCACCAGCTGGGAGAGGCAGTGAAGCATTTGGGGTGCAATGGGGTGTCAGGGGCTGGTGAGAGGGCTCGGGGAGAGGGACTGGGGGTGATGGGGGGGGTTTGGGGGGCTGCAATGGAGGGCGTGGGGGGTGAGAGGTGATGGGGGCTGCAAGGGGGCAATGGGGGGCAAGTGAGAATGTGGAGGAGGGCTGCAAGGGGGTACGCATGGGGAGATGGGCGCACGTGGGGGCATTGGTGCGCACCGGGGTACAAGGGCCCCTGTGCACATGCGAGCGGCTCCGGGGGGGGCTGTGCATGGGGACGGTGCCCCCCACCCCGCCGCAGCCTCCCCCAGCTTTCGGCACGCCGCCCCGGCCCCTGCGGCGCTGCCTGCCGCTATCTCGGCGCGCTAAATATAACCGAGTCCTTGTGAGCGGACATTGCAGCCGAATTCCTGCGGGCCAGCCCTTCCTGCGCGCCGGGGCTGGCCGCCTGCGGTCGCACCGCCCGCGATGCCACTGCCCCGAGGCTGGTCCTGCACCGCAGCCCCCTGGGACCCCATCCCTGGGGGATTTGGGGGCCGTTCTCTGGCTTTCAGCCCCCAGACAGCCCGGAGAGGGCAGCGCGGATGTGCTGGAGGATGGCATCGAGCATCGTGCTCCAGTGCCGGTCCCATGGGGACAGCTGTGGCCTGGTTTGCCCAAAAAAAAGTCCCCCTGCAATGTAATGTAGAACAGGGACGTGCCAGGTGTCCTAAATGATGATGGGCCCCCCCAAGGCAAGCCCTCCCCTCCCCACAGGCCCAATGTAGCCAAAAAATGCCCCTGGCCAGGCCAAGCTCGCGGTTCTCCCGATGGAGCTGCTCCACTTTGTATAAATAATTATTCCTTGGTGCAATGGGGTGGGTGGGGGGGCAGGGGGCCCTGCCAGTCTCTGCCTGACCCACTTTGGGGTGTCCCGCTCCTGCTGCTGCCTCCTGCACCATCCTGCAGCCCAGGGCAGCAGCAGCACTGTGACAGTGCCCTCGGCACCTTTGCCAGGGCTGGGGCGCCCCGAAGAGGTTGGGGGGATTCATCCCCCTGGGTGGCACCAGGGGGCTTTGCACCAGAGTGGAAAATTGGGCAGTTCTTACTGGTGGTGCTCACGGTCAAAGGAAGAGCGCTTTGGACCCTGCGGTGCCCAGGGGACGAACCTGCAGCTTGTTCATGGGACAAGGGGCAAAGCCGGGACACTTGGCCGCTTGCACAAGCCCACTGGGCACAGCGATGCCAACCAGACCCTTGCTGGGGTTGGGCAGGGTGGGGACAGACAGGGGTGACAGCATGGGGGAGATTTTGCCACGAGCATGGGGCTGATAACCTGAGCTTGGCGTGGAGGGAGCGCTAACGAGCAGCACAGCCCAGGTTGCAGAGATGGGCGCCAGCACTGCGGGTGACAGCCGCTCCTGCTGGGGGTCTGCCACCCCCTGCCACCCCCAACCAGCCCAAGGGCAGCTGAAGGCCAGAGCTGACCCTGGCCCCTGCCCCGGGGGCACGGGCATCCCCCACAAGCTGCTACCAGCCCCGTGCCCCCCGACATGGCTGGGAGCACGGGCGTAGAGTGGCCTGGGCATCCCTGCAGGGGTCTGGGGAGCGGTGCATTGCGCCCGGCTGGGACGCAGCCCCCAGCAAGGCTGGCTGCCAGGCAAGGAGGAACATCGCTGCCGAGGTGTTCCCAGCGCGGGCAGGCGTCCGGTGGTCCCAAGAGCAGGCTGGCACAGCCCCGGTGCCACGGGCTCCTCCGCCTGCCCTTGTGGGCATGGTGCTGGGGCCCTGGGGCCCTGCGGGTCCTGCTCAGCGCTGCCCGTGCGAAGCCGTGGGGAGCAGAGCGGTGTTTGCTCTCTTATCTCCATGCAGCCATGAGAAAGGCACAAGCACGGGCTGGCACCGCTCGGCTGGCGCTGGGAGGCTGCGGGAGCCTGGGCACCGGTGAGGGCAGGCGCCCTCTCCCAGGGGGCTGGGGACCACTGGCAGCCCCCGTCCCCTCCTCAAGCCGCTGTTTGGCCCCGAGGGGTGCAGTGTGATGGACGCACTGCCTGCCTTGGCGTTTCCTCGTGGGATGGTGCGTGGCAGGGCCAGCCCCAGGGAGTACTCAGCACCCCCCACAGTGTCCGTCCCCATCCAGCGCAGCATCATGCCACCCTGCCAGACACCAAACTCGGCCAGACACTGACGTGGTACAAATGCAATTTGTATTTTCAGTCTGTGCTGGGGAAACCCCAATCCATCTGTCCTGGGTGCGGGCAGCAGACCCCGCAGCGCAGCCCTGCACCACCAGCAGAGCCCCTCTGGCTCCCAGCCCAGCCCCAGGGATGTGTCCCCAGTGCGGGCAGGCAGAACCCTGCTCCTGCTCCTTCTGCTCCTGCTCCATCCATCCTTTTGCAGCCACGGCACCGTGACGCGCGGTGCCGCACGGGATGCAGGCGATGCCCAGCTCCAGGGCTGCCTCCCTCGGGCACCTGCACCTGCTCCTGCGCTGCCTCACCTGCTCGGGGCTCACCAGCAGCGCCAGGGCTGCCCGGTTTCCCAGGCTTGCTCCCAAGCTGGCATCTCCACCCCGCACTGCGCAGCACCCAGGGGCACAAACCCGGCGCTATTTATCGAGGATGAGGAAGAGCAGCACCATCAGGACGATGGGGAGGAAGATGAGGAGCAGGCTGAACAGCTCGGCCAGCAGCAGCATGGCCAGCAGCAGGAGGTAGCAGCAGCGGCAGCGGCGCTCCAGCCGCCCCAGCCCGCGGATGAGGCAGGGCGGGTAGCGCACGCAGGGCAGGCACCCGAACATGCGGCTGGTGTGGAAGCGCACCTGGAAGTGATGCTCGAGGGCACCGGTGAGGCCCGGGCGCCGGGGTGGCAGCACGGGGGGTCGGGGAGCTGCCAGGGAGGAGGGGGGGCCAGGCTGGGCGTGCAGCAGCAGCAGCTCCTCCTGCAGCTTGCAGATCTCCCACTCCAGCATGGGGGTCTTCTGGCGGCAGATGGGGCAGCGCACGCGGCCGAACTCGGTGCCAGCAGCCGTGTCCATGATGGCACGCAGGCAGGCACGGCACAGCCCGTGGTTGCAGTTGAGCAGGGCCGGTTTGTGATGCTGGTCGTCGTAGGGCTCTGTGCAGATGGGGCACTCGTCCTCGCCGCCCACCGGCGCGTGGTGCGGCTCCGGTGCTGTCGTCTCGCTGCTCGACGTCTCCCTGTCCTCGGCGGAGAGGCTCAGGATGGAGCTGGAGGCACTTCCCAGGCTGGGCGACCCCTCTGCGGGCACTGGGCTCTCCTCGCGGGGCAGGATGGGGACAGTGGCAGCGGGGGGGTCCTGCCCCTCCGTCAGGATGGCACCGTGGGTGGGTGGCTCATGGCACCCGTGCAGGAGCGGCTCCATCGTGTCCTCTGCCACCGCCGGGCTCCAGCCGCCCCAGGCCGCGGCAGGTGCTTCTCTGCAGAGCGGGGCCGGCTCCATGGGGCCGCCAGGCCCCCCAGGCTCACTCTTGCCCTGCCGCCCAGCCTGGCCTTGCCCACCAGCTGCCTCCGTGGGCTGGGGGCCAGGCCCCAGCTCCTCACCCACCGCCGGCTCCATGGGGGCAGCCGTGGGGCAGCCGCCCCCTTGCCCACCACCTGCCGAGTCCCCTTGGGGCTGGGTGTGGGGCGTGGGCGCTGCTTCAGGGCTGGGGGGTGGCCTTCAGCTCCACTGCCAGGAGGGTTTAAGGGCAGCAGCAGCAGTGGCACGGGGTCCCGTCATCCCTCCGGCATGGCTTGGGGCCACCTGCCAGGCCGAGGGGTCAGGAGCCCCCAGAGCACGGCGTGTCCCCATCGCCCCCAGGAACAGACCACCCCAAAAGGGGCATTGCTGGGAGCATCCAGCAACCGCTTCCTCCTCCTCCCCAGTGCCGAGGCAGTACTGACCCACCGCGGTCCGGAGGAAGACAACGAGCCGGGCGATGTCGGGTGCTCCGGTGAGGGCCGCAGCCGTGCAGGGCTGGGGCCGGCCCAGCTCTCACCAGTCTGGTTTGTCGGCTTCTGGAAGCGGCTCAAATGGAGGCAGCCCGGGGCAGGCGGCCATGGCCGCGCCAATCAGCTCCCGTGGGAGCCGGGGAGGAGCTGGGCCTGCGGCCGCCTCTTCCCCTCACCCAGGTGGCTCCGCACCCCGGGAGCCGACATGGAGCCGAGCTCTGCGGCCAACGCACCCCGCACCCCGCTCCCTCGGGGACATGGGCCCCCAGCACAGCACACCAATATGGGCCCAGTGTTGCCCCAGCACAGACCCCAGCTCAGCCCCCACTACAGCACACCAGTATAGACTGGTGCGGCCCCCAGCACAGCACACCAGTATGGACCCCACGCTGCCCCAGGACAGACAGCGCTGCCCCAGCACAGCACGCTGGTGCGCACCCCACACCGCTCTCCTTCCGTGTGACCACGCAGGTCTCTGCCTCCTGCTCCGTGTCCCCGCCACCCCTCGCTGCCTGCGGAGGGTTTGGGTGGGTTTTGCCACTGGGAGGGCCCAGCTCAGCCCTGTCCCCTGGGCTGGGCCCTGCACTGGGACACCTCTCCCTGCCGTGCCCCCACAGCCTGTTGTCCTTAGCGGCTTGCAGGCATTGGAGGTGAGAGCACAGCCTGGACAGTGCCCCGTGCAAGGGGACATCATCACCAGCGTGATGGCTGACGTGCAGCAGCTCCCTGCTGGCTCTCCAGCTGTCTCCAGGGCATGGGGACGCCCGGCTCAGCCCAGGCACAGAGGCAACAGCTTTGTCCTGGCAGCTGCTCACAGCAACACAGCTGGGTGGGGAGGCCCCAAAAATGCCCCGTTCCCTCTCGCTGCTGCACGGCACAGCAGAGCCACAGCTCAGGCAATGCCCTGGAGCACCACTCACCCACACAGGACCCTTGTGATGTGGCACGTGGGATGGTGGCTGGGTCACTGGCACGGTGTGGCACCCCTGCCCCTTCCTGTCCCAGCCCGCTCCCTGACTCACAGCCTGGACCCTAATTGCTATTTACACTGCGGCGTGGAGTTCGCAGAACTGGGCTAGGAAGGTGGTGGCACTGGTCCCAGCGGGACAGGAGCAGGGCTGGGAGGGCTGGCAGCACTGGGGGTGCCAGGGAAAGGGCTGGGGGCTGCCAGCTCGCTCAGCCCTGGCTGGAGGCAGCTCCCAGGCTGGAGCAGAGGATGGGTCCAGCAGAGCAGCAGCTCAAGGGATGGGAAAACTCAATGGAAACCATCACTAGCACTCCAGGAGCCCAGGCCTCAGCATGGAGCAGGCTCAGGAAGACGAACCAGCAGCAGAGACAGAGGGATGGAAGCTTCCTCCTGTGCCTGTCCCCACTGGCCTTGGCCACCAGAGACAAGGGGAACAGGTCTGTCAAGGCAGCCTCCTACAGCAAGGCTGCTGCTGCTGACTAATGCCGGGTGGGGAGACTCCCATGCAACAGCCCACTTCCTTTAGGTCCTACCACAAACAACGGCCACTGCCAAAGCTGTAGCTCTAGCAATGCCCGCAGGTGCTGCTCATCCAGCATGGGGACCCCAGGAGCCGGAGGACCCAGGACGGCAGCTCAGTCCCCCACAGGAGCCAGTCAGCAGCATCCCACCATGGAGACCTCTTGCCTCTGCCCCAGCGGGGAGCGGGCACAGGGAGCCAGGCTTCACCCACAGCTCCAGGAGAGGGCTCCCCCTGCCCACCGTGGCCCTGCTGCCACTGGGGAAGGGCTAGTTGGGTAAATCCAACCCCTCTACCAGGCCCCTGCCCTGGCTGGGAGAATCTCAGCCCAAGGACGATGCCAGACATGAGTCGTTTTGCTGGCTCCTTTATTCAGGCACAGCTCACGTGGAAGGGAGAGGCAGGGAGCCAGGCTTACGACCAGGTTTCGCATTGGAAGCGCTGGGACCGTTCCAGGGCTGTTAAATACTCCTCTGCTTCGGAGGGCGACAGGCCACCTTCCAGCTGCAACACTGACTGCAGGGCTTCAGCCACTGCTGCTGGCATCTGCTTGGCATTCCTGGAAGAGAGAGCAAGCAGTGTGATGGAGGGCGAGCAGGAAAACCAGGGGCACATCCACGTGCTCCTGCGAGGCAGCTGGTCCCCGCAGCCAGCCCCACTGCCCCAGCACACAGCCTGGCTGCGCGGGCTGCTGCCCAGCCGGGGCGGTGGGAACCTGCCTCACCCTGCAACGCGGGCTCCCTGGCACAGAATAAATGACAGGCTTCAGGAGGCAGCTGGTACCGCTCCCTAGAAAGCAGCGCCGTTATCCACGCAGGGCTTTAAGCGCTGGCACTTGCAAGCAAGGATGTGGCCTCGGTACCCAGTCCCTGGCTGAGGAGCATTGCAGCTCAGTGGCCTCAGCTCTGGCCCCTGTATCGCTCCATTTCCCATCAGCATCATTAGAGGGGCACAGGGAACAGGCACAAGTCATAATTTATCCGCAGGAGGGCAGGAAACGATCCTTTCATCTCAGGGGAGACACTCAATGGAAAACGTGTCTGATCCTGAGCTGGGCAAGATGACTGCTGCAAAGGAGCAGGCTGAGAGCACAGCTGCTTCAGCCCATCCACTGCCTCCTTCCAGGAAATCCAAAATGATTGTTTTGATGGTGACAATCGTAATGAAAAGTCAGTTCAAACCTCAAAGTAACAGAAATGGTGAAGAAAACATGAGCTCCTGTGTAAAAAATACCCAAATAGGATTCAACATTATTCAATTATTTCTTATGGGAAATAAGAAATTCAGACTTTTTCCTGGAGAGTTTCATTTGATGAACTGTGAGACAAAAAACATCTAATACAAAAAAATTCCCAGGCAGCTCCAACTGGCATAAGCATCTGGCAATGTCCTCACTGTTTCCCAAGAACCAGGCAGAATTTTGACTTGCATTTGAACCCAATTAACGTCCCAAATTACACAGAAAGGAGGTCTTCTGTTTTTGGAAGAGTTGTATTGTTTCTGAGTCTGGCATTGATATGCAAGTGCAAGATAATGTAGCTGTGCCTGTGATGGAAAACATGTCAAATATCTATCATCTGCAGAAGCAAGAGACTCTCAACATGTCGGCCCCTGGGCTAGATAAGCTGGGCACAGTTAGCGAGAAGATACAGCCCTGGCTCCCCAGCTGCCTGGTCAGGACTAGAGCCACCCCTGTCCCAGCGACAAAGACCATGGGACAATGACTGGCCATGCTGGTGGGTCTCAGAGTAACCCTGACATCCAAAACACCAGCACCCATCCTCATGGCCCCTCCAAAATCCTGCAATGGGGGGAGCCATGCAAACTCTGCTCTTTCCAAGATGTACAACATGGGGAGGAAACCAAACCCGAGCCCCACATCTGTGGTTAGGAATCGCTGCCTTGGGGTAAGGGCCCCAGAAAGCCCAGCGATGCAGGGAAGCACGACAGAGCAGGCGGCAACGCTGGCACAGGAGCGATGGGGCAGCCTGGCCTCCGCTTCCTGGGTAGTAAACAAAATTCTCCTTCTCCCAGGAATGCAGCGAGGCCAGTCTCACCCTGCAAGGCACCGGGAAATTCCTGCTCTCGTGTGGACAGGCAGGAAAGAGCCTCCTGCAATTGCTGCTTGTGTTGACAGCAAGGCACAGGAGCGGGGCTTGCGCTGTGCTTTTCAGGTCACAAGGTTTGCAGGACAAACACCATCACTTCCCTCTTGTCAGCTCAGGGAGCCCAAAGCATTTCACAACGCTCGCCCCGGGCAGCAGGCGAGCAGCCTCCTCCCTGTCATACAGGCAGCAACCAGGGCAGGCGGGTGAAGGGATTTGCCCAGGAAAAGAGCCACAGAGCCAGGAACAGAACTGCAGACGCTCTGCCTCTAAATACTCCCAGCCCCCAATTTTTGGCCACCAGTTGGAGATTTCCAACCAGCCCAGGCTAAGCACCTGGTGAATGGCTGCGCTGTCACAGGAGGCAGGCTGCAGTGCAACGTGGCTCATCCCTGCCCCTGGAAGGCAGTCTCGGGTGCAAAGAGCCAGCCAGGATGTGCCAAAAGTCCCAAAAGCTGCTGCTCAAGAGCCACAGCAGAGGTGCAGCCCTGGTACACACTGCTTCAGAAGCCTCCTGCCCACCCGAGCAGCCGCAGGAACTGCACAAGTGTTTTGGCCTGGTTTGACCGAGCCCCACTGGAGGAGAGCAGTGTGAGGAGAGGCCAGGGCTCTCCCACGCCCGGACTTGCCGTGACTCTGAGGCCAGGCAGCCCCCGCTGGGAGGTGACACAAGCCACCGGCGCTGGCAGGTGGAGGGATGGGCACACAGGGTCGGCTGAAGCAGCTTTACCATGGTGCCAGCTCTGCCCCTCCTAACCGGAGTGCAGGGTAGGTGAGAAATGGCCCTCTCAGCCCAGGACTTGCCGAGCAGGATGGAAGGAACCAGGTGATCCGTCTGCAGCAGCCACTGTAGGCCCCCAAGACGTGCTGGGGTGCAAGGTGTGCTTGCTCTGGAGGCTGAGCAGTGGAAAAGCCTCCAGGGAGCTGGAGAAGCAACCATGTGTGGCCCTGCTCCCCTGGTCCCTGTAGGGAGACCTCACTCACCCAGCCAGGTAGATGTGAGCACTCCCGCTGGTCAGCAGCTCCCACACCAGTCTTCGGTTCTCCCGGATGCGGTGCTGAACATACACCTTCTCCTCCTGCAGGGAAGCACAGTGCTGAGCCCGCCAGCAGCCCCAGCACCTGTACGGCCCTTGGGATTTCTCCCAGGGGCTGTTTGCAAGGGCAGTGCAGCCCCTTTGGAGAGCGTGGAGCACTGGGAGCTTGGCAAAGCAATTGGATCAACTCTTGCACATCCCACGCCCCACCTCACCACAGTCAGACAGGTCAGTGGGAGATGGGTGCAGCAGCAGGAGCTTCAGTGAGAAAAGCCCCCCAGATAGCCCCCAGACTCCTTGGCTGCTCCCTGCCTGCTGCCAGCTCCAGAGAACAGCCCAGGGTGCAGGGCTGTGAGCTGGGGCATCCCCGTGAGGGGTCCTCTCCCCTCCCTGCATTGGCAGAGGAGGCTCCATGGCCCCTTGTGCCAGGGCTGCCACTGGGCAGAGACCCTTTCCTGCTCCCTTGGCTGCTGGTCTCTGCCCTGTCACCAGCCGAAGGCCTGGAACAGATCGAAAGGGCAGGAAGCCTGGAGGAATGGCATCGGTCCCACTCCCTGCACCTCCACTGTGCTTAGAGACTGGATACAACTGGCTTTTGGCACAGTACAGACCAGCTGAGCAGAGTTTCCAAAGGGTTAATCCACAAGACTTCAAGCATCCTGCCTACAGCCCTGGCGTCTGCCCAAGAGGAACTCCATTGCCAACGTGCTTGAATTCACTACCGGCCCAGACAGCTCCTCCGTGACAAAGGTGACACTGTGATGCAGGCCAGGCCCTCTGCTGCATGTCCCACCACGCCGGGCTCTGCAAAGGGGTGAGGTGAGCCGCAGACGCAGCCTCCTCCCTGCGTCGTCCCACCTCCATCCAGCCCCACAGGCAACAAGGCTCTTGCTGCATCTCAGGCTCCCGCTGTGCTGCAGTCTGGAGGCGTGCATGGGAACGCCCCAAACAGCCTTCAGCCCCGGCTGTCACCAGAGCTGTCACTGTGTGGTCAGCTGGTCCCGCACGGCTCCAGCAGTTGCATCGCACAGGAGAGTCAGGTCAGCCCTGGGCACAGCTCCACAGCTCCGATCCAGCCCTAGGAGTTGCAGGAGGTAAGCAAGCCTGTTGCAAGCACTGACACAGCCAGCCAGTAGCTCAACTTCAGCATAATTAACGTTAATCAGCTAAGTGCTGACAGAGGCTCTACCAACAAGGCCAGGGCTCTGAGCAGGTCATTTAAGGACCTGAAGCTACCTAGAAACCAGAGCACCCAAGTGACAAACTCAGGTCACGACGTCTCGGCTAAGCCCCAGGGCATCCTGCTGAGAATTAGCGGCAGTCGCATTAGGCAGGGATCAGTCTGCTCTGCAGGGCAGACGTGATGTGACAGAAGGTCACTACAAAGGGGACCTTACAGAGAGAAGAGGGAAATCCTGCTCAGCTATGAGGCATCCTAGCTGAAAGAGCCTGCCAGGCTCTTTGAAAATACATTTCTGACAAGTTAACATCTGTGGCATCTGCTAGAGCTCCAGGCACAACGGCCTGACGCAGCACATCCTACCTGGCTGTGCTGCCACTCTCCTCCCTGTGCAGAACTGCAAGGACGCAGCGGCAGAAGACCCTTATGACAACCTGCTTTGTTCCATGAAGTCAGCACAGCTGAGAGGCTGGGAGGAACGCACTGATGCAAGTCCTGTCCCTACAGAGTCTGCGAGGGCAGGAGGAGGCTCTGGGGCTGCTCTCCAGGTTTGGGGAGCTGCACATTTCTCCTCCACTGTGTGGGCCAACAGAAAAAAGGCAGAGTGGTCATCCTAAAAACACCTGCAGTGCCGCTCCTGTTAATCAAAGACTTGGAAAGCCTTCACAGAGGCATTCAACTCTTGCTTTACAAGTGACCAGATAAAAGATGCTGGCTTAATGTCAATGTATACACGCAGCCAGGAGAAAAGGACTGGTGCAGTTGAGCTACCCAGGAATACCAGTTCTCACTGACCCTTTTTATCAGATCTTTCTGTTTCAAAGCCAGACTGAGCTTTTGATGCCATCAAGGGACTGGGCAAGGCAGTCAGAGTCCCAGCTCGCTGAGCCACTTCTGCAACTTAAAAAACCCTGCAG
Source organism: Anseranas semipalmata (assembly GCA_013399115.1). NCBI lineage: Eukaryota > Metazoa > Chordata > Aves > Anseriformes > Anseranatidae > Anseranas > Anseranas semipalmata. The sequence goes on along the minus strand of VXAA01004004.1, from coordinate 14,985 downwards.
CCCAGAGGGGGGCTGAGGGAGAGCTGCCCACCAAAGACACTGCCTGGGAAATAAGGGAGCAAAGTGAGGGGCTGAGGTGTGGGGTGCTCTTCCCTCTGGGAAGCCTCCGCCTCCACAGCCGAGGCTCTGGGGAGCTGGCACGGAGGTACCACAAAATGGGGCAGGAGGCCAAGCTCCTAAGCTTCAGACAGTGATCAGAGGGACACAGTGGGGAGGGTGGCACTTAACCAAGAAAGGTTATTGCCTGGTGACCCCCCCGAGGGGCCTGGGAGCCTTTTATCGCTCACGTGGTCCAGCCAAACAAAGCTGGCTAACACCTTATCTGCTCCGGCGCTCACCAGCCCCGTCCTAGTGACCTTTCCAGCTCAGCTCAGCCAGTCGTGTCCCAGCTGGGCAGCGGCCCTGTGCTGCTGGTGGCAATCCTGGCCAGCACCCAGGTGATGCAGGGGAGCGAGGTGACCACTGTGCCACCCCACCACGCCCTTCACACACCATGCCAACAGGCACAGGGGCCAGAAACACTGGCAGGCCCCCCTCAGTGCTGCCTGAGATGCTTCTGGGCACACTCTCCTCCTCCAAGAACTAACCTGGTCCCTGGAGAAGGCCGTGAAGAGCGTCAGGAAGCCCTTTGCCACCAGGTCTTCCCACTCCGCCTGGCAGTAGAAGTCCTTGGATTTCTGGCGGCAGCCAAAGAACAAGCAGTTCCCTGTGGAGAGCAGACCAGAAGGGCTGTGCTGGGTGGACCAAATGCCCTGCAAGGGGTGGGGGCCACTGGTACCCACAGGACTCAGGAATTGTGTGAGCGTGAACACAGGTGACCTGTGGCAACCAGAGGTCCCTGTGTGCTGGGAATGCAGGAGGTGGGAGGCAGGTAGGGCAGGGAGAGCCCCCAGGTGCTGTTCCCCTCCACCAGCCCATTCACAGCTTCCTGCTGAGGCCCACAGCTGAGCCAGGGCAATGAGGATGGGACAAAGGCAGAGGCACGACTCCTTGTGCAGCAGAAGATGAACTCAGCAACCCAACTCCACTTGCACGGAGACAAGAGCAAGCCAGTGCAGAGCCCTGCCCTGCCCCAAGGGGCAGCCTGGCAGCACAGCCTGTGAATAACCACGCAGGCTGCACGCACTAGGCTCTGGTGCCAACCTCCCCCAGAGCCCAGCTTGCTCCCACCCAACCACAGCAACGCTGGGGCCTGTCCAAACCCTGAGGAGCCCCCAGTCCCTCCTTCCCGTATGCTGAACACGGACCTGCCCGCAGCAAGGGGCACCCCAAGTCCCTCCAAGGACCACCCTTCACCTTTCCATCCTTGTGCCGCCCGCTCCTGTATTGCTGCTCTGAAAGGTGCCACCCCTGTGCCAGGGCCAATCATGATCACAGGGGTGTCAGGGTCAGCTGGGAACTTCATTCCTCCTTTCTTCACCCAAAGAGGCACTCGGACATCACCTGTAAAACAAACAGACTGACTAGCATCATTCCATTACCACTGCACCCATAACACTGGACCCAGAATCCAGCCCTTCCACGACGCTCCAGAGATACAGACTGTGCCTGACTGACCACCACCCAGCACCATGGTGTCACAGGCACATTTCGTATGTGTGAAAAGCTCTTCAGCTATCTCAGGACTGTCTCTGCAAAGACCCGAGTGAACTCCAGAGCAAGGCAAGAGCCCCCCAGCACACGGGCTGTGGGACAGCCTCCTCACACAGCTGGTGCCAGGAAAGACAGTGGTGGAGGCGAGTAGAAATCTCTACCTGGCTGTCCTGTAAAGGAGGGCAAAACTTGTCTCCTGTTGGAGACAAAGAAGGGGTGAAGATTGCCATCTAGGTACTCTGAGAAGAACCAGTCCTGCCCTGGAGTCAGAACAATCCCCTACCATCCTGCAGCAAGGAGACCCCATGAGCTCATCCCATTTGCATGGGGACCCAGCTGGAGGGGTTCTGTCCTTAGAGCAGAAGAGCAGCACACACAGGCTTTGCAAGACAGGACGGCTATGTTCATAGGAAGGACCATCCTTACCAGAGATGGTGCAATGAGGCTGGAGATGTCCAGCAGTCAGAGCAAGATCAGCTCTAGGACTCCAGGAGCAGTCCATGGTGTGCTAGGGGAGCACATCATGCTCCAAAGAGGATGAGAGCAGCAAGGAAGGACGGCTACTGTGCATTCAGCCTGTCCTGGCAGTGGTGTTCCACTAAAGGTCGAGACAATTTCAGCACACGGCCAGCACACACCACCACAGTCCCATGGGATGAGCACTGTGCTTTGTGGTGAGCACACAGGGTCCTCACACAGTCCAAGTAACGTTACCTTCCTCTGGGTTGAGGGAAGCCAACCAGGTAGAACAGAGACCACGGCGGGGTTTGCTGAGCCGCGTCTTGTACTGCACTACTGCCATGAGGATCTGGATCCGGCCGGGGTGAGCCTGTGTGCAGACAGGAGCCATGAGAAACGAGACACCTAGCACGACTCTGCAGGAAGCGCCCAATGCCTCCTCCAGGGACAAAGCCCGTGCCCAGCTCCTGCCAGGGCATCTGCAACGCTCATCCCAGCCTGAAACAGCTGCTTGGACACAGTACGGAGCAATCCTTGCCCAAAACCTTCCCAGCTGGGGAAGGGGGTTTTCCCAGAGCAGCAGTGCCATGAGAATGCTCTGTGTAGCTGGTAACAGTGACAGAGACAGCCCAACCCAAGAGACCTCCATGGAGGGCAAATGTCACTGGTGCTTGGGCTGACATCTGCCAAGCCACCCAGGCCAGGTCCCACTGCCACCTCCCGGCAGCAGCAGGAAGCAGCATGACCCCCCTCCCACAGCCAGGGAACTCCCAGCCTCAGTGGCACCTCGTTCCACTGCTGCCTGTGACAGGGACACCGGACCTCTGCACTGGGCCAGCCCTAGCACTTGCAGAGCTGCAGGAGGGTAAACACCCTAATCTGCAGCGGGGGCTTGGGTGGGCTGTGGGTGCTTTCAGGGTCGGGGAGTACAGGCTGAAGGTCTGTGGTGTGCGCAGCACCAGCAGTGCCCTGGCACTCAGCTCCGAGACCGACAGAAGGCCAAGAAGGGCTGAGCTCTTACCAGCATGGAGGAGGCGATGGAGAAGGCACGGGGTCTGATGCGAGGGATAAGGTCCAGCAGGTATTCGGGTGGAATGGCAGACGTGGTGTGAGGGAAATCCCAGAGGGCCTGCAAAGCCACGGAGAGGTGAGACCTGGTGCACCCCAGAAGGCAGCCTGCCGGCTTTTTGGGGGCAGCAGAGGCTGTCCCATAATGCTGTCCCATGCTGCCCTCAACTGAAGGCACCACACCAGGTATCTCTGAGCACCAGTCCCCCTGTCCCACTGCCCTACCCTCGTCGCCAGGCTGCAGCACAGAAACCATGACAGACCCTTGAGAATCTGGAGCAGGTCTTAGCCTGCTTAATCCAAGGACACTTCAGAAAATAGGTGAAGTAAATTAAGTTCCTCAGTCAAGAAATTACCGTTCATCATGTGCCTCCTCTGCCCTGGGTGCTTTACACCATGACACAGCCCTCACGGATGGGTCTGCTGTGCTCCCTCAGACATACCTCGAGAGTTGTCCTGCGGGGCCGGTTGCAGTAGCTGTACAGCTCTTCCTGGCCCTGTGCAGAGCTGAACTCCTGCAGCTTCTCCTGCTCCAGCTCATTCGTTGAGAAGTAGGACAAGAGCTCGAAGAAGGAGCGCCGCGGCACGCAGGAGATGTCCAGGTAGTGGGTGACCAGGTGCCGGATGGTGCAGGGCTGCGGCAAGCGGGCAGGGAGGGCTGTGCCTGCAAGCGAGGCACCAGGGCAGCTCAGGGCCAGCTCTGGCACCCCCCAGACATCCAAACAAGGGCAGCTTTGCTGCCTGTGGGCATTCACACACTGCATGAAGTGCTAGTGGAGCTGACCTCAGCAACCACCTTGCTGCTCCCCTCAGTATGCCCACACTCCCTCCTGCTCTCCCCACCTTGCTTTGCAAGCCCACAGGCTTGCAAGAGAGAAAGTCAGTGGTGCTGAGCACTCCCTAATTTTTTTTTAAGTGTCTTTGGTCAATGCCCTAACTCGTGTCCCACCTTGCCCACACACTGCAGTGGAAATAACCAGTGGTGTCCTATGTGCTAGGCCTATCCTTGTCTCCTCCTTCCTTCCCAAGGGCGTGGGGAGCAGCCTGAATTTCTCTTGGGTTTGCCCGCCAGGCCAAAATCCCAGCAGTGATGGGCAGTCAAAGAGATGGAGGGGGAAGGCAGGACACACGGTCTTGAAGGAGCAGTTACTGGCTAAATAGTTGGCATTTGCTGTAAACTCTATGGGTGCTGAGAACACCTCCTTGTGCAGCAGCAGGTGGGGTGAAAGGAAGGATGAAAATAGTCCTGACCACTGCTACCTAAAAAAGGACCACAGAATTGCTCTGCAAAATCTGGCATCTGATCAATGGAGCCAAACTGACACTGACGTGTTTTACAGCATGACAGATTCCTGAAAGGATGGGGATGCTCACATGCTGAACTGCAGGTGCATGAATCAGGATCTGTGATTCTTCATGAGAGGCAGATCCCTGCAGGTGGACTGACATGCCAGGGAGCGATGCTGGGACAGATCAGGATCGGGACTATTCAAAGACGGTGGGGATGGAGCTGTGGCATCTTGGAGACAGAGCAGCTCTTCCCTATCACGGTGGCTTGGACACTTCCTGGGCCACAGAAGCCCATTAGAGGGTCCTCACAGCACTGTCTAGCTTCAGCTGGCAGCAAGCAGAGGGGCTGGCAACTGCTCTGCGTCCTTTATAAGGTCCAGGACTTCTCCTTTCCTGGTGCAGACCACACCAGGGAGGTTGCAGAGGAGGGTATCAAGGGATTCATGTGCTCTCCCTGTATGGGCAAAAAGAGTGTGATGCTGAAGATGTCTGCTGGGTTCCTTCACTCCTGGAAGCAATCAGGAAAGAAGGGAGCAAATGAAAGCACAGGTCAGAGCCTCATCAGGTGAGGCAAAGGAAGGTCTTGGGGTGAAGTTTTCCAGTAAATCTCATAGTGACTTTCTGTCATCTTCAATTCCTCGTGATCTCTGTGGGATCCTGTTTCACTGTCAGTCCGGACAGTGCTCTGACCAGAGAGGGGATGGGCACTTGGGAGAGACAAGCTCTCCCAGCGCCAGGCAGACTGCAGAGCCACAGCAGTGCCTGGTGAGGGGCTGTGAGTGCCTCCAGGGGTTTTCTCTGGTCGTTGGTGCCAACGTGTGGCTGCAGAAGCACCTGCGTTAGGACCCTGAGGTGCAGGCAAAGCAGGGGGGACCTGCACGCCCCAGCAAGGAATCACAGGGATGGATGTGGGCAGAAGTGTGAGCAATCTGATTCGGGGCTTGGGCTGGGGAGTGTGTAGGATCCTTCACACTCTGGGCTGGCAAAGACAAAAGGCATGGGTGCAGTCCAGGTACTGCTGGGCCCCTCCCATAAGTCACACTAGCCCTCATGTGGGACCCACATGCACAGAGAGCTGGGAGGGAAGGAGAGCCCCAGTATGGCAAGACAGGCAGATGTCCTGTAACCCTCAGCTGCTCCCAACTCCTTATTTACTGGGTCTAAAGCAAAGGAAAAGCACAGCTCCAGGCTCAGTGGGCTGCCCTGTCCCAGCAGAGAGGGAAAGAAGCAGCCAGCAGGACCTACCAGGCTCCGTGGGCTTCAGCAAAAAGCATCTGTCTGGATCCAGGCGCAGGAGCTGGCAGAACTGCTGCACGTCTTCAGGGCAGTTCTGGGGCTGGATCATCACCACATCTCCTGCGCTGAACCTGAGGATGCAGCAGGACCTGCTGAGCACAGCCACGGGGCAGGCCTGCAGGCACAGCACCACAACCCCAACCAGCACATGCAACAGGGGAGAGGCCACAACTCAGCCAAATTCCCAGCATCACTAACATCACGCTCCCTAACCTGACAAGGCAAAGAGCTGGTCCACAAGGAGGACCCACACTGCCATACATCCCTCCATAACCTGACTTTATCATGGAATGGTACAGCACAGCTGGGACCACATCTGTGGGAAACAAACTGCAGTCTCAGGTACTACCGAAGAAGGGGAGAGGAAGAGGAAGGAAGGCTATGGGACACCTGATCCCGCACAGAAAAGCTTGGGGGAGTCAGAAAAATGCTCACGTGATCCCTGATCCCGCAATATCGAACTCGATGAGCCGGACATCCTGGAAATGGGACTCTGCCGTGACACGCTGGTTGGACACCATCCGGGCAGCAAAGGGATGTAGCTCAGAGGGAGGAGCCCTGGGTGCCGTTGGCTGGAGCAGGCCACCATCAGGGTGTGGGGAGTCCTCAGCCAGGTAGTGCAGGGTGTATTTTGGGGGCAGGCTGTGGGAACAGGAGCAATGCAGTCAGTGCGGTTACCTCCACATCACAGCTCTTCTGCTGCCTTAGCTCTAGAGGCTGGAGGCAGGGAGAAGCCCTGAAGTCTCCCACAACATTCAATGCCCTTCATCCCTGTCCCTTGGAGCTGGCTCGTGACAAGGGATCACAACACAGCCAGTCTGCCAGGAAGAGATCCCAAAGGTGGCGGAGCGAGGCTGGCTAGGCACACAGCTCAGCAGGTCAGCCAAGGGCAGAGGCACACCAGGACAGTGAAATGGGCAGAACCCTGCCAGGGCAGCTGACATGCACACCTAGGGAACAAGGGGACAGCCCATCTAATGGGAGAAGTTAGGCCACCCATGGCCAAAATCCAAGGGATGCTTGGGACACTGTGCAGGCAGCTGTGCAGGGAGGCTTCCTGGTCAAACCAGGGCATGTGTCCACCCAAGAGAACAGCCACGGAAGCCATTTCATGCCAGCCAGTTTCAGCAGCCCTCTGCACTCACCGTATATCAGGACTGATGACCTCAAGGCCAGGAGGGAGAGGATACAAGGCGAGGATCTTGTCCCATAAGGCCAGGAGCCATGGATCAACCACTGCATCTGGCCTGCAAGGGGGAGATTCAGGTTGCAGCAGAGCTGTGACTCCCTCATCAGCCTTTCAGGCTCCAGCAATGCTACCCCTGCAGACTGCACTGCTGTCACAGCAGAGGGACACTGAAGTGCCACAAACAGCTGTGGCTTTGCTGCCTTGGTGGGCCTGATGATGCCCTCTGCACCTGGACAATGCTGGGCCAGCCCTGGGACACCACTCGTGCTGCACTTTCACAGCACAGGCAGTCACTCCTTGCAGTTCTACAAGACCTGGGCACACGCTGGGAGTCGTGGGACATCCTGGAGAAGCAAATGCACCCAGCCCTGGCACAGGAGAGCTCTGAGCAGAGATCACCACGCTCACGCAGAGCAGGAGGAGGCCACTGGCCGCTTCTGGAGCACAGGAGCAGAGCATACACAGCCCTGCAATCAGCTCGAGGACAAAACTGCAGTGCAATCCACAGCCTCCCCTCCTGCCACCCCTCCACCGGGCTCTTACCCCAGGTCATGCTGGTCATCTCCCAACGCCACTGGCAGCAGGGGGTTGCCCCCAAGCTGTAGCACCCGTTTGTGCAGCTTCTTGGCAACAAAATTAAACCTAGGCAGAGAATAATCACAGCTGTAGAAGGCAGGGCTCCTCCGACAGGGCAGCAGACGCTGGCTACACAAGCCAGCACATGCTGCCAGGGCTATGCTGGAGCAGCACAGAGGCAGGTCCAACCAGACCCAGCACACACACCCTTGCCCAGCCCATGCCTCCATCATGGGACAGCTTGGAGAAGCAGCTGTTACTGCTCGCAGAGCCACACAGGGTGTGCCCAGCCTTGGAGAAGGGACTCAAAGGGGTCCAGCTTCCCTTCGGGACAGCCTGTGCCCCAGAGAGAGAAACACTTCTTTCCCTCCAGTCCCTCACAGCCCCACGGTGCTCAGTCACACTCCCCTCCTGTCCCACTGCAGATCTGTTGGGCACATGGGAACAACCTTTTGTGAGAGAACTGAGACCATCAGGGGCTGGCTGCCACCTAAATCTATGTTTGATGCCTCCTGTTAGCCTTGTCCACTGAAATTTCTGTGGTGCAGGCTCTCCTGCAATTCAAAGAGCACGTCTGTAATAACCGACTGGGAAACAATGTCTGAGACACTGCAGCAAAGCATCTGCTTAAGAAGGCCAGGAAGAAAGAAATGGGCAGAAGCCCAATTCTTGGCGGTTAGAAGGCACATGGGTTGGTAGGGCAAGGATTTTGAAGGCTGGTGGGAATTAGGTTTTGTCTGAGCTGCAGCTCTAGAGCCAGGAGCTGCCTCCCCTTGCCCCCTGCATTCCCCAGTCACTCTGTCTCATCTGAGCTGCAAGGAGCGGCTGTTGGGGCAGGCAAGGAGAGCTGGAGCTACTTACTTGGGATAGGAGGAATCGCCGAGGCCCAGCACGGCGTAGTCCATCTGGCAGAGGGAAGCGGGCGGCAGGTTCTTCCGGAACAGAAACCGCCAGAACATCTAAGAAGGACAGGGCCAGGAGTCATATTGCTGCGCACAGACGCCTACCCCAGCTGCTGGCTCCCCCTCGCACACCCACAGGGCCCTTTCTGTCCTCTGCTGAGTCCTGACAGAGTGGAGAGCATGGTCTTCTGAAAATGTGGCCCCTGAAAGCAGCTACCACTGACAATGGGAGGGAGCTGATGCTCCGTAAGCCCTCCACAAACCTGAGGATCTTGCTACTGTGGGGCCCCTCTCAGCTGTTAAAGCTCTGAAATCTCACCAGCTCATGCCCCATCAGTAACACAAGATGTTTCTCAGCCCCACACAAGATTGGCAGTAGGGGACTACCACTGAAGACAAGCCCCAAAGGACCTCTCTGAGTGAACGAACATCCATTCCATGTTACCCTGCACAATGACACGTGCTGCCTCAAAACCCCCCCTTCCATAAAAAACATCACTCAAGATCCTTCAAAGGATAAATCAGGTCACTGGACCAGATATAATAAAGCAACATGCACAGAACATGTCCTACCTTCATGTTGTCAGGTGGGTCACCCTGGCCGGTGGTTGCACACACAAATACCACCAACAGCTCATTGATGAGGTTTGCCTGCAGGCACAGACAAGCACAAGAAAGCACGTTCAGGCCAGCAGCCTACAAAGGCATGCCCCAGATGTCCGGACCCAGCTGCTCTCATTGCACTGAGCTCATGGACTGACCACATTCAGCTTAAAACCCGCAGCCCTGCCTGACAGCCTCCTCTACAGGCACTGCAGCAGCATCTGCTGCCCCCACGCTGCCCGCAGCATCAGCTCCTTGGTGCTCCCTGCCTTGCAGGAACACAGGATATGGCTGAGCATCTGCCAGCTAACATGGACTCTATCCCAAAAGTCATTGCTCAGTTTTCACATTTTCAGCTGAATTATGCACAAGCTGCCCTCAGAAAGGGGAAAGAGCTGGGGGATCTGGTGAAATACAGGAGGTCAAAGCAAGGGTGGAGAAATGGGGTTGGTGGAGATGGAGCAAGACCAGAACCACCTGGAGCAGCCCCCTGCATGGCCACTCACCACGTCATAGCTGTCCAGTGCCTCCACTCTGCACTGGAAGTGCCGGCGCTTGGCTTCTCTGCCTATTCTCTCAGCTGTATCTTGAGCCGTCCCAGTTTGGCTGCCAAAAAGAATGAGGAGTCTCCGCTCTGCCATCTGCGAGAGACAAAACCAAAAAAAATCAGCAGGAGCCAAGGCGGAGCCTGACCTGCTCAGGGCTGGGCATCACACCAACACCTACCCAGGCTTCAAAGGAGTGCTGGCAGCTGTGGGTTCAGGTGAAATTTGAGGGCTTGACACTGCAAACAGCAAGCACAGGGATAGCTTGGTGAGAGTGGCACAATTCAAGGCACCTGGGCTCTCTTCCCAATCTGATCCAGTGGGTGGCATCCCTGTCCATGGCAGGGGGATTGGAACCAGATGATCTTTAAGGTCTCTTCCAACCCAAACCATTCAATGATTCCACCCCCTGATAACGCTGAGTGAGTGACACCCCCTTCGTTGCAGCACCCTGGTCTGCAGGGAGAGCAGTGATGCTGCTGCGCTCCACATCCCCACTACCAAGGCAAAGGGAGAGTCCAGGGACAGTGATTTGCATTCTGGCTCATTTTAACTGTCCTCATCACCTGTGCTCAGCACATTCCCTGCATCGGCTGTCCTGTGCTTCTGATTTTAGCACATCTCCTCGGTGCCACGAGCACCCTGACCCAAGAGGGACCAGAGGCGTGCCTGAAGCCCAGCGACAGGACACGATGCTCTCACCTGCACAGCCACACCAGATGCCTCCTGTGCTGCCCTTCCCACCAGCAAGGGCCCTGAGCAATCGCACCCCTGGCAAACCCAGCACCCAGCCGGGTGCCTGAGCTGCAAACGGCCGGCGTCCCGGTGGGCAGTGTGCGCTGCTTCCAGAACAGCGACAAAAACCTGCAGGAGGGGACGCCAGCGGCCTCGGTGCGGACCAATTCCTGCAGAGAGGGGCTGCAGCACCAGGAGACCTCGCCCGGAGCAAGGAGGGTTTTCCCACAACAGCGCCCGAGCCCCTGCCCACGACCACGCACCCCGCGGAGCCCCGGGGGGAGGCGAGGCCCCTCGGGTC